>QXDM01000098.1:0-315477 GCA_003730235.1 Pythium guiyangense
AATATCAAAAGCAACAACGACGCCAGCATCAACGACAACACTGACTCAACACTCGCACGCCACACAAAGTTGAACGCAATCGCAGGCAACGCACAAACACACATTGCAACCGAGTCGCGCGCACACTGCACATCGCACACTGCACATATCACGCAACACCAAACCTCACGCGACGCGATGCGGCACGATGCGCTCTCTCCTAAACGACATGGCTCGGATCCGCGCTCATTCGAACAACCGACGCGACGCATTGTGCAATGTGTGACGGAGAAGAGAGCGACGCGTTCGGTCGGACAACGATCGGCAAACCAATGAACCAATCGCGGACAAAAACAAAACGAAAACAAACGAAAACAAATACGAACACAAATTCGAAACGAAAACAAAAGGACTGCCGTCGGGGAATTGAACCCCGACCTCATCCTTGGAAGGGACGAATCCTAACCATTAGACCAACGGCGCGACAACGAGACCACACCCAACAACACAAAACACACAACCGCAAACACTACAAACACACATCGTACAAAATTACCCCCAGACAGACATACCAGACACGACACACGACACAAACACTCATACACACCCACACAAATACACAAATACACAAATACACAAATACACAGTACGCACAGACAAAACCAAAAGTGACCACACAACACTTCAAACGCAAACACAAACGCAACATACTCACACAAACGCAAAGGCAAAGGCTATATACATACTTCCACAAGCACAACAATCCAACCAGCCAACAATCGAACCAGCCAACCAACCAACCAAACCAATCACCAATCCAATCACAACACACTAATCCTACCAAAAACAAAAACAAATCAACACACCACAGTCAAAAGCAAATTCAATAGCAACTGCAAAAGCAAAAGCAAAATCAAAAGAAATATCAAAAGCAACAACGACGCCAGCATCAACGACAACACTGACTCAACACTCGCACGCCACACAAAGTTGAACGCAATCGCAGGCAACGCGACACAAACACATTGCACCGAGTCGCGCGCACACTGCACATCGCACACTGCACATATCACGCAACACCAAACCTCACGCGACGCGATGCGGCACGATGCGCTCTCTCCTAAACGACATGGCTCGGATCCGCGCTCATTCGAACAACCGACGACGCGACGCATTGTGCAATGTGTGACGGAGAAGAGAGCGACGCGTTCGGTCGGACAACGATCGGCAAACCAATGAACCAATCGCGGACAAAAACAAAACGAAAACAAAACACGAAAAACAAACGAACACAAATTCGAAACGAAACAAAAGGACTGCGCCGTCGGGGAATTGAACCCCGACCTCATCCTTGGAAGGGACGAATCCTAACCATTAGACCAACGGCGCGACAACGAGACCACACCAACAACACACAAAACACAACCGCAAACACTACAAACACACATCGTACAAAATTACCCCAGACAGACATACCAGACACGACACACGACACAAACACTCATACACACACACACAAATACACAAATACACAAATACAACAAATACACAGTACGCACAGACAAAACCAAAGTGACCACACAACAATTCAAACCAAACACAACGCAACATACTCACACAACCGCAAAGGCAAAGGCTATATACATACTTCCACAAAGCACAACAATCCAACCAGCCAACAATCGACCAGCACAACCACCAACCACCAACCAATCACCAATCCAATCACACACACTAATCCTACCAAAAACAAAAAACAAATCAACACACCACAGTCAAAAGCAAATTCAATAGCACTGCAAAAGCAAAAGCAAAAGCAAAATCAAAAGAAAATTCAAAAGCAACAACGACGCCAGCATCAACGACAACACTGACTCAACACTCGCACGCCACACAAAGTTGAACGCAATCGCAGGCAACGCGACACAAACACATTGCAACGAGTCGCGCGCACACTGCACATCGCACACTGCACATATCACGCAACACCAAACCTCACGCGAAGCGATGCGGCACGATGCGCTCTCTCCTAAACGACATGGCTCGGATCCGCGCTCATTCGAACAACCGACGACGCGACGCATTGTGCAATGTGTGACGGAGAAGAGAGCGACGCGTTCGGTCGGACAACGATCGGCAAACCAATGAACCAATCGCGGACAAAAACAAAACGAAAACAAAACGAAACAAATACGAACACAAATTCGAAACGAAACAAAAGGACTGCGCCGTCGGGGAATTGAACCCCGACCTCATCCTTGGAAGGGACGAATCCTAACCATTAGACCAACGGCGCGACAACGAGACCACACCAACAAACACACAAACACACCGCAAACACTACAAACACATCGTACAAAATTACCCCAGACAGACATACCAGACACGACACACGACACAAACACTCATACACACAATACACAATACACAAATACACAAATACACAAATACACAGTACGCACAGACAAAACCAAAAGTGACCACACAACACTTCAAACGCAAACACAAACGCAACATACTCACACAAACGCAAAGGCAAGGCTATATACATACTTCCACAAGCACAACAATCCAACCAGCCAACAATCGAACCAGCCAACCAACCAACCAACCAACCAATCACCAATCCAATCACAACACACTAATCCTACCAAAACAAAAACAAATCAACACACCACAGTCAAAAGCAAATTCAATAGCAACTGCAAAAGCAAAAGCAAAAGCAAAATCAAAAGAAATATCAAAAGCAACAACGACGCCAGCATCAACGACAACACTGACTCAACACTCGCACGCCACACAAAGTTGAACGCAATCGCAGGCAACGCGACACAAACACATTGCACCGAGTCGCGCGCACACTGCACATCGCACACTGCACATATCACGCAACACCAAACCTCACGCGACGCGATGCGGCACGATGCGCTCTCTCCTAAACGACATGGCTCGGATCCGCGCTCATTCGAACAACCGACGACGCGACGCATTGTGCAATGTGTGACGGGAGAAGAGAGCGACGCGTTCGGTCGGACAACGATCGGCAAACCAATGAACCAATCGCGGACAAAAACAAAACGAAAACAAAACGAAAACAAATACGAACACAAATTCGAAACGAAAAAAAGGACTGCGCCGTCGGGGAATTGAACCCCGACCTCCTTGGAAGGGACGAATCCTAACCATTAGACCAACGGCGCGACAACGAGACCACACCAACAACACACAAACACAACCGCAAAACTACAAACACACATCGTACAAAATTACCCCAGACAGACATACCAGACACGACACACGACACAAACACTCATACACACAAATACACAAATACACAATACACAAATACACAAATACACAGTACGCACAGACAAAACCAAAAGTGACCACACAACACTTCAAACGCAAACACAAACGCAACATACTCACACAAACGCAAAGGCAAAGGCTATATACATACTTCCACAAGCACAACAATCCAACCAGCCAACAATCGAACCAGCCACCAACCAACCAACCAAAACCAATCACCAATCCAATCACAACACACTAATCCTACCAAAAACAAAAACAAATCAACACACCACAGTCAAAAGCAAATTCAATAGCAACTGCAAAAGCAAAAGCAAAAGCAAAATCAAAAGAAATATCAAAAGCAACAACGACGCCCGCATCAACGACAACACTGACTCAACACTCGCACGCCACACAAAGTTGAACGCAATCGCAGGCAACGCGACACAAACACATTGCACCGAGTCGCGCGCACACTGCACATCGCACACTGCACATATCACGCAACACCAAACCTCGCGCGACGCGATGCGGCACGATGCGCTCTCTCCTAAACGACATGGCTCGGATCCGCGCTCATTCGAACAACCGACGACGCGACGCATTGTGCAATGTGTGACGGAGAAGAGAGCGACGCGTTCGGTCGGACAACGATCGGCAAACCAATGAACCAATCGCGGACAAAAACAAAACGAAAACAAAACGAAAACAAATACGAACACAAATTCCGAAACGAAACAAAAGGACTTGCGCCGTCGGGGAATTGAACCCCGACCTCATCCTTGGAAGGACGAATCCTAACATGAGACCAACGGCGCGACAACGAGACCAAACCAACACACACAAACACAACCGCCAAACACTACAAACACACATCGTACAAAATTACCCCAGACAAACATACCAGACACGACACACGACACAAACACTCATACACACAATACACAAATACACAAATACACAAATACACAAATACACAAGTACCGCACCAGACAAAACAAAAGTGACCACACAACACTTCAAACGCAAACACAAACGCAACATACTCACACAAACGCAAAGGCAAAGGCTATATACATACTTCCACAAGCACAACAATCCAACCCAGCCAACAATCGAACCAGCAACCAACCAACCAACCAAACAATCACCCAATCCAATCACAACCACACTAATCCTACCAAAAACAAAACAATCAAACACACCACAGTCAAAGCAAATTCAATAGCAACTGCAAAAGCAAAAGCAAAAGCAAAATCAAAAGAAAATATCAAAAGCAACAACGACGCCAGCATCAACGACAACACTGACTCAACACTCGCACGCCACACAAAGTTGAACGCAATCGCAGGCAACGCGACACAAACACATTGCACCGAGTCGCGCGCACACTGCACATCGCACACTGCACATATCACGCAACACCAAACCTCACGCGACGCGATGCGGCACGATGCGCTCTCTCCTAAACGACATGGCTCGGATCCGCGCTCATTCGAACAACCGACGACGCGACGCATTGTGCAATGTGTGACGAGAAGAGAGAGAGCGACGCGTTCGGTCGGACAACGATCGGCAAACCAATGAACCAATCGCGGACAAAAACAAAAACGAAAACAAAACGAAAACAAATACGAACCAAATTCGAAACGAAACAAAAGGACTGCGCCGTCGGGGAATTGAACCCCGACCTCATCCTTGGAAGGGACGAATCCTAACCATTAGACCCAACGGCGCGACAACGAGACCACACCAACAACACACAAAACACAACCGCAAACACGACAAACACACATCGTACAAAATGACCCCAGACAGACAGACCAGACACGACACACGACACAAACACTCATAACACAATACACAAATACACAAATACACAAATACAAATACACAGTACGCACAGACAAAACCAAAAGTGACCACACAAACAACTTCAAACGCAACACAAACGCAACATACTCACACAAACGCAAAGGCAAAGGCTATATACATACTTCCACAAGCACAACAATCCAACCAGCCAACAATCGAACCAGCCAACCAACCAACCACCAACCAATCACCAATCCAATCACAACACACTAATCCTACCAAAAACAAAAACAAATCAACACACACAGTCAAAAGCAATTCAATAGCAACTGCAAAAGCAAAAGCAAAAGCAAAATCAAAAGAATATCAAAAGCAACAACGACGCCAGCATCAACGACAACACTGACTCAAACACTCGCACGCCACACAAAGTTGACGCAATCGCAGGCAACGCGACACAAACACATTGCACCGAGTCGCGCGCACACTGCACATCGCACACTGCACATATCACGCAACACCAAACCTCACGCGACGCGATGCGGCACGATGCGCTCTCTCCTAAACGACATGGCTCGGATCGCGCTCATTCGAACAACCGACGACGCGACGCATTGTGCAATGTGTGACGGAGAAGAGAGCGACGCGTTCGGTCGGACAACGATCGGCAAAACCAATGAACCAATCGCGGACAAAACAAAACGAAAACAAAACGAAAACAAATACGAACACAAATTCGAAACGAAACAAAAGGACTGCGCCGTCGGGGAATTGAACCCCGACCTCATCCTTGGAAGGGACGAATCCTAACCATTAGACCAACGGCGCGACAACGAGACCACACCAACAACACACAAACACAACCGCAACACTACAAACACACATCGTACAAAATTACCCCAGACAGACATACCAGACACGACACCAAGACACAAACACTCATACACACAAATACACAAATACACAAATACACAAATACACAAATACACAGTACGCACAGACAAAACCAAAAGTGACCACACAACACTTCAAAACGCAAACACAAACGCAACATACTCACACAAACGCAAAGGCAAAGGCTATATACATACTTCCACAAGCACAACAATCCAACCAGCCAACAATCGAACCAGCCAACCAAACCAACCAACCAACCAATCACCAATCCAATCACAACACACTAATCCTACCAAAACAAAAACAAATCAACACACCACAGTCAAAAGCAAAATTCAATAGCAACTGCAAAAGCAAAAGCAAAAGCAAAATCAAAAGAAATATCAAAAGCAACAACGACGCCAGCATCAACGACAACACTGACTCAACACTCGCACGCCACACAAAGTTGAACGCAATCGCAGGCCAACGCGACACAAACACATTGCACCGAGTCGCGCGCACACTGCACATCGCACACTGCACATATCACGCAACACCAAACCTCACGCGACGCGATGCGGCACGATGCGCTCTCTCCTAAACGACATGGCTCGGATCCGCGCTCATTCGAACAACCGACGACGCGACGCATTGTGCAATGTGTGACGGAGAAGAGAGCGACGCGTTCGGTCGGACAACGATCGGCAAACCAATGAACCAATCGCGGACAAAAACAAAACGAAAACAAAACGAAAACAAATACGAACACAAATTCGAAACGAAACAAAAGGACTGCGCCGTCGGGGAATTGAACCCCGACCTCATCCTTGGAAGGGACGAATCCTAACCATTAGACCAACGGCGCGACAACGAGACCACACCAACAACACACAAACACAACCGCAAACACTACAAACACACATCGTACAAAATTACCCCCAGACAGACATACCAGACACGACACACGACACAAACACTCATACACACAAATACACAAATACACAAATACACAAATACACAAATACACAGTACGCACAGACAAAACCAAAAGTGACCACACAACACTTCAAACGCAAACACAAACGCAACATACTCACACAAACGCAAAGGCAAAGGCTATATACATACTTCCACAAGCACAACAATCCAACCAGCCAACAATCGAACCAGCCAACCAACCAACCAACCAACCAATCACCAATCCAATCACAACACACTAATCCTACCAAAACAAAAACAAATCAACACACCACAGTCAAAAGCAAATTCAATAGCAACTGCAAAAGCAAAAGCAAAAGCAAAATCAAAAGAAATATCAAAAGCAACAACGACGCCAGCATCAACGACAACACTGACTCAACACTCGCACGCCCACACAAAGTTGAACGCAAATCGCAGGCAACGCGACACAAACACATTGCACCGAGTCGCGCGCACACTGCACATCGCACACTGCACATATCACGCAACACCAAACCTCACGCGACGCGATGCGGCACGATGCGCTCTCTCCTAAACGACATGGCTCGGATCCGCGCTCATTCGAACAACCGACGACGCGACGCATTGTGCAATGTGTGACGGAGAAGAGAGCGACGCGTTCGGTCGGACAACGATCGGCAAACCAATGAACCAATCGCGGACAAAAACAAAACGAAAACAAAACGAAAACAATACGAACACAAATTCGAAACGAAACAAAAGGGACTGCGCCGTCGGGGAATTGAACCCCGACCTCATCCTTGGAAGGGACGAATCCTAACCATTAGACCAACGGCGCGACAACGAGACCACACCAACAACACACAAACACAACCGCAAACACTACAAACACACATCGTACAAAATTACCCCAGACAGACATACCAGACACGACACACGACACAAACACTCATACACACAAATACACAAATACACAAATACACAAATACACAAATACACAGTACGCACAGACAAAACCAAAAGTGACCACACAACACTTCAAACGCAAACACAAACGCAACATACTCACACAAACGCAAAGGCAAAGGCTATATACATACTTCCACAAGCACAACAATCCAACCAGCCAACAATCGAACCAGCCAACCAACAACCAACCAACCAATCACCAATCCAATCACAACACCACTAATCCTACCAAAAACAAAAAACAAATCAACACACCACAGTCAAAAGCAAATTCAATAGCAACTGCAAAAGCAAAAGCAAAAGCAAAATCAAAAGAAATATCAAAAGCAACAACGACGCCAGCATCAACGACAACACTGACTCAACACTCGCACGCCACACAAAGTTGAACGCAATCGCAGGCAACGCGACACAAACACATTGCACCGAGTCGCGCGCACACTGCACATCGCACACTGCACATATCACGCAACACCAAACCTCACGCGACGCGATGCGGCACGATGCGCTCTCTCCTAAACGACATGGCTCGGATCCGCGCTCATTCGAACAACCGACGACGCGACGCATTGTGCAATGTGTGACGGAGAAGAGAGCGACGCGTTCGGTCGGACAACGATCGGCAAACCAATGAACCAATCGCGGACAAAAACAAAACGAAAACAAAACGAAAACAAATACGAACACAAATTCGAAACGAAACAAAAGGACTGCGCCGTCGGGGAATTGAACCCCGACCTCATCCTTGGAAGGGACGAATCCTAACCATTAGACCAACGGCGCGACAACGAGACCACACCAACAACACACAAACACAACCGCAAACACTACAAACACACATCGTACAAAATTACCCCAGACAGACATACCAGACACGACACACGACACAAACACTCATACACACAAATACACAAATACACAAATACACAAATACACAAATACACAGTACGCACAGACAAAACCAAAAGTGACCACACAACACTTCAAACGCAAACACAAACGCAACATACTCACACAAACGCAAAGGCAAAGGCTATATACATACTTCCACAAGCACAACAATCCAACCAGCCAACAATCGAACCAGCCAACCAACCAACCAACCAACCAATCACCAATCCAATCACAACACACTAATCCTACCAAAAACAAAAACAAATCAACACACCACAGTCAAAAGCAAATTCAATAGCAACTGCAAAAGCAAAAGCAAAAGCAAAATCAAAAGAAATATCAAAAGCAACAACGACGCCAGCATCAACGACAACACTGACTCAACACTCGCACGCCACACAAAGTTGAACGCAATCGCAGGCAACGCGACACAAACACATTGCACCGAGTCGCGCGCACACTGCACATCGCACACTGCACATATCACGCAACACCAAACCTCACGCGACGCGATGCGGCACGATGCGCTCTCTCCTAAACGACATGGCTCGGATCCGCGCTCATTCGAACAACCGACGACGCGACGCATTGTGCAATGTGTGACGGAGAAGAGAGCGACGCGTTCGGTCGGACAACGATCGGCAAACCAATGAACCAATCGCGGACAAAAACAAAACGAAAACAAAACGAAAACAAATACGAACACAAATTCGAAACGAAACAAAAGGACTGCGCCGTCGGGGAATTGAACCCCGACCTCATCCTTGGAAGGGACGAATCCTAACCATTAGACCAACGGCGCGACAACGAGACCACACCAACAACACACAAACACAACCGCAAACACTACAAACACACATCGTACAAAATTACCCCAGACAGACATACCAGACACGACACACGACACAAACACTCATACACACAAATACACAAATACACAAATACACAAATACACAAATACACAGTACGCACAGACAAAACCAAAAGTGACCACACAACACTTCAAACGCAAACACAAACGCAACATACTCACACAAACGCAAAGGCAAAGGCTATATACATACTTCCACAAGCACAACAATCCAACCAGCCAACAATCGAACCAGCCAACCAACCAACCAACCAACCAATCACCAATCCAATCACAACACACTAATCCTACCAAAAACAAAAACAAATCAACACACCACAGTCAAAAGCAAATTCAATAGCAACTGCAAAAGCAAAAGCAAAAGCAAAATCAAAAGAAATATCAAAAGCAACAACGACGCCAGCATCAACGACAAACACTGACTCAACACTCGCACGCCACACAAAGTTGAACGCAATCGCAGGCAACGCGACACAAACACATTGCACCGAGTCGCGCGCACACTGCACATCGCACACTGCACATATCACGCAACACCAAACCTCACGCGACGCGATGCGGCACGATGCGCTCTCTCCTAAACGACATGGCTCGGATCCGCGCTCATTCGAACAACCGACGACGCGACGCATTGTGCAATGTGTGACGGAGAAGAGAGCGACGCGTTCGGTCGGACAACGATCGGCAAACCAATGAACCAATCGCGGACAAAAACAAAACGAAAAACAAAACGAAAACAAATACGAACACAAATTCGAAACGAAACAAAAGGACTGCGCCGTCGGGGAATTGAACCCCGACCTCATCCTTGGAAGGGACGAATCCTAACCATTAGACCAACGGCGCGACAACGAGACCACACCAACAACACACAAACACAACCGCAAACACTACAAACACACATCGTACAAAATTACCCCAGACAGACATACCAGACACGACACACGACACAAACACTCATACACACAAATACACAAATACACAAATACACAAATACACAAATACACAGTACGCACAGACAAAACCAAAAGTGACCACACAACACTTCAAACGCAACACAAACGCAAACATACTCACACAAACGCAAAGGCAAAGGCTATATACATACTTCCACAAGCACAACAATCCAACCAGCCAACAATCGAACCAGCCAACCAACCAACCAACCAACCAATCACCAATCCAATCACAACACACTAATCCTACCAAAAACAAAACAAATCAACACACCACAGTCAAAAGCAAATTCAATAGCAACTGCAAAAGCAAAAGCAAAAGCAAATCAAAAGAAATATCAAAAGCAACAACGACGCCAGCATCAACGACAACACTGACTCAACACTCGCACGCCACACAAAGTTGAACGCAATCGCAGGCAACGCGACACAAACACATTGCACCGAGTCGCGCGCACACTGCACATCGCACACTGCACATATCACGCAACACCAAACCTCACGCGACGCGATGCGGCACGATGCGCTCTCTCCTAAACGACATGGCTCGGATCCGCGCTCATTCGAACAACCGACGACGCGACGCATTGTGCAATGTGTGACGGAGAAGAGAGCGACGCGTTCGGTCGGACAACGATCGGCAAACCAATGAACCAATCGCGGACAAAAACAAAACGAAAACAAAACGAAAACAAATACGAACACAAATTCGAAACGAAACAAAAGGACTGCGCCGTCGGGGAATTGAACCCCGACCTCATCCTTGGAAGGGACGAATCCTAACCATTAGACCAACGGCGCGACAACGAGACCACACCAACAACACACAAACACAACCGCAAACACTACAAACACACATCGTACAAAATTACCCCAGACAGACATACCAGACACGACACACGACACAAACACTCATACACACAAATACACAAATACACAAATACACAAATACACAAATACACAGTACGCACAGACAAAACCAAAAGTGACCACACAACACTTCAAACGCAAACACAAACGCAACATACTCACACAAACGCAAAGGCAAAGGCTATATACATACTTCCACAAGCACAACAATCCAACCAGCCAACAATCGAACCAGCCAACCAACCAACCAACCAACCAATCACCAATCCAATCACAACACACTAATCCTACCAAAAACAAAAACAAATCAACACACCACAGTCAAAAGCAAATTCAATAGCAACTGCAAAAGCAAAAGCAAAAGCAAAATCAAAAGAAATATCAAAAGCAACAACGACGCCAGCATCAACGACAACACTGACTCAACACTCGCACGCCACACAAAGTTGAACGCAATCGCAGGCAACGCGACACAAACACATTGCACCGAGTCGCGCGCACACTGCACATCGCACACTGCACATATCACGCAACACCAAACCTCACGCGACGCGATGCGGCACGATGCGCTCTCTCCTAAACGACATGGCTCGGATCCGCGCTCATTCGAACAACCGACGACGCGACGCATTGTGCAATGTGTGACGGAGAAGAGAGCGACGCGTTCGGTCGGACAACGATCGGCAAACCAATGAACCAATCGCGGACAAAAACAAAACGAAAACAAAACGAAAACAAATACGAACACAAATTCGAAACGAAACAAAAGGACTGCGCCGTCGGGGAATTGAACCCCGACCTCATCCTTGGAAGGGACGAATCCTAACCATTAGACCAACGGCGCGACAACGAGACCACACCAACAACACACAAACACAACCGCAAACACTACAAACACACATCGTACAAAATTACCCCCAGACAGACATACCAGACACGACACACGACACAAACACTCATACACACAAATACACAAATACACAAATACACAAATACACAAATACACAGTACGCACAGACAAAACCAAAAGTGACCACACAACACTTCAAACGCAAACACAAACGCAACATACTCACACAAACGCAAAGGCAAAGGCTATATACATACTTCCACAAGCACAACAATCCAACCAGCCAACAATCGAACCAGCCAACCAACCAACCAACCAACCAATCACCAATCCAATCACAACACACTAATCCTACCAAAAACAAAACAAATCAACACACCACAGTCAAAAGCAAATTCAATAGCAACTGCAAAAGCAAAAGCAAAAGCAAAATCAAAAGAAATATCAAAAGCAACAACGACGCCAGCATCAACGACAACACTGACTCAACACTCGCACGCCACACAAAGTTGAACGCAATCGCAGGCAACGCGACACAAACACATTGCACCGAGTCGCGCGCACACTGCACATCGCACACTGCACATATCACGCAACACCAAACCTCACGCGACGCGATGCGGCACGATGCGCTCTCTCCTAAACGACATGGCTCGGATCCGCGCTCATTCGAACAACCGACGACGCGACGCATTGTGCAATGTGTGACGGAGAAGAGAGCGACGCGTTCGGTCGGACAACGATCGGCAAACCAATGAACCAATCGCGGACAAAAACAAAAACGAAAACAAAACGAAAACAAATACGAACACAAATTCGAAACGAAACAAAAGGACTGCGCCGTCGGGGAATTGAACCCCGACCTCATCCTTGGAAGGGACGAATCCTAACCATTAGACCAACGGCGCGACAACGAGACCACACCAACAACACACAAACACAACCGCAAACACTACAAACACACATCGTACAAAATTACCCCAGACAGACATACCAGACACGACACACGACACAAACACTCATACACACAAATACACAAATACACAAATACACAAATACACAAATACACAGTACGCACAGACAAAACCAAAAGTGACCACACAACACTTCAAACGCAAACACAAACGCAACATACTCACACAAACGCAAAGGCAAAGGCTATATACATACTTCCACAAGCACAACAATCCAACCAGCCAACAATCGAACCAGCCAACCAACCAACCAACCAACCAATCACCAATCCAATCACAACACACTAATCCTACCAAAAACAAAAACAAATCAACACACCACAGTCAAAAGCAAATTCAATAGCAACTGCAAAAGCAAAAGCAAAAGCAAAATCAAAAGAAATATCAAAAGCAACAACGACGCCAGCATCAACGACAACACTGACTCAACACTCGCACGCCACACAAAGTTGAACGCAATCGCAGGCAACGCGACACAAACACATTGCACCGAGTCGCGCGCACACTGCACATCGCACACTGCACATATCACGCAACACCAAACCTCACGCGACGCGATGCGGCACGATGCGCTCTCTCCTAAACGACATGGCTCGGATCCGCGCTCATTCGAACAACCGACGACGCGACGCATTGTGCAATGTGTGACGGAGAAGAGAGCGACGCGTTCGGTCGGACAACGATCGGCAAACCAATGAACCAATCGCGGACAAAAACAAAACGAAAACAAAACGAAAACAAATACGAACACAAATTCGAAACGAAACAAAAGGACTGCGCCGTCGGGGAATTGAACCCCGACCTCATCCTTGGAAGGGACGAATCCTAACCATTAGACCAACGGCGCGACAACGAGACCACACCAACAACACACAAACACAACCGCAAACACTACAAACACACATCGTACAAAATTACCCCAGACAGACATACCAGACACGACACACGACACAAACACTCATACACACAAATACACAAATACACAAATACACAAATACACAAATACACAGTACGCACAGACAAAACCAAAAGTGACCACACAACACTTCAAACGCAAACACAAACGCAACATACTCACACAAACGCAAAGGCAAAGGCTATATACATACTTCCACAAGCACAACAATCCAACCAGCCAACAATCGAACCAGCCAACCAACCAACCAACCAACCAATCACCAATCCAATCACAACACACTAATCCTACCAAAAACAAAAACAAATCAACACACCACAGTCAAAAGCAAATTCAATAGCAACTGCAAAAGCAAAAGCAAAAGCAAAATCAAAAGAAATATCAAAAGCAACAACGACGCCAGCATCAACGACAACACTGACTCAACACTCGCACGCCACACAAAGTTGAACGCAATCGCAGGCAACGCGACACAAACACATTGCACCGAGTCGCGCGCACACTGCACATCGCACACTGCACATATCACGCAACACCAAACCTCACGCGACGCGATGCGGCACGATGCGCTCTCTCCTAAACGACATGGCTCGGATCCGCGCTCATTCGAACAACCGACGACGCGACGCATTGTGCAATGTGTGACGGAGAAGAGAGCGACGCGTTCGGTCGGACAACGATCGGCAAACCAATGAACCAATCGCGGACAAAAACAAAACGAAAACAAAACGAAAACAAATACGAACACAAATTCGAAACGAAACAAAAGGACTGCGCCGTCGGGGAATTGAACCCCGACCTCATCCTTGGAAGGGACGAATCCTAACCATTAGACCAACGGCGCGACAACGAGACCACACCAACAACACACAAACACAACCGCAAACACTACAAACACACATCGTACAAAATTACCCCAGACAGACATACCAGACACGACACACGACACAAACACTCATACACACAAATACACAAATACACAAATACACAAATACACAAATACACAGTACGCACAGACAAAACCAAAAGTGACCACACAACACTTCAAACGCAAACACAAACGCAACATACTCACACAAACGCAAAGGCAAAGGCTATATACATACTTCCACAAGCACAACAATCCAACCAGCCAACAATCGAACCAGCCAACCAACCAACCAACCAACCAATCACCAATCCAATCACAACACACTAATCCTACCAAAAACAAAAACAAATCAACACACCACAGTCAAAAGCAAATTCAATAGCAACTGCAAAAGCAAAAGCAAAAGCAAAATCAAAAGAAATATCAAAAGCAACAACGACGCCAGCATCAACGACAACACTGACTCAACACTCGCACGCCACACAAAGTTGAACGCAATCGCAGGCAACGCGACACAAACACATTGCACCGAGTCGCGCGCACACTGCACATCGCACACTGCACATATCACGCAACACCAAACCTCACGCGACGCGATGCGGCACGATGCGCTCTCTCCTAAACGACATGGCTCGGATCCGCGCTCATTCGAACAACCGACGACGCGACGCATTGTGCAATGTGTGACGGAGAAGAGAGCGACGCGTTCGGTCGGACAACGATCGGCAAACCAATGAACCAATCGCGGACAAAAACAAAACGAAAACAAAACGAAAACAAATACGAACACAAATTCGAAACGAAACAAAAGGACTGCGCCGTCGGGGAATTGAACCCCGACCTCATCCTTGGAAGGGACGAATCCTAACCATTAGACCAACGGCGCGACAACGAGACCACACCAACAACACACAAACACAACCGCAAACACTACAAACACACATCGTACAAAATTACCCCAGACAGACATACCAGACACGACACACGACACAAACACTCATACACACAAATACACAAATACACAAATACACAAATACACAAATACACAGTACGCACAGACAAAACCAAAAGTGACCACACAACACTTCAAACGCAAACACAAACGCAACATACTCACACAAACGCAAAGGCAAAGGCTATATACATACTTCCACAAGCACAACAATCCAACCAGCCAACAATCGAACCAGCCAACCAACCAACCAACCAACCAATCACCAATCCAATCACAACACACTAATCCTACCAAAAACAAAAACAAATCAACACACCACAGTCAAAAGCAAATTCAATAGCAACTGCAAAAGCAAAAGCAAAAGCAAAATCAAAAGAAATATCAAAAGCAACAACGACGCCAGCATCAACGACAACACTGACTCAACACTCGCACGCCACACAAAGTTGAACGCAATCGCAGGCAACGCGACACAAACACATTGCACCGAGTCGCGCGCACACTGCACATCGCACACTGCACATATCACGCAACACCAAACCTCACGCGACGCGATGCGGCACGATGCGCTCTCTCCTAAACGACATGGCTCGGATCCGCGCTCATTCGAACAACCGACGACGCGACGCATTGTGCAATGTGTGACGGAGAAGAGAGCGACGCGTTCGGTCGGACAACGATCGGCAAACCAATGAACCAATCGCGGACAAAAACAAAACGAAAACAAAACGAAAACAAATACGAACACAAATTCGAAACGAAACAAAAGGACTGCGCCGTCGGGGAATTGAACCCCGACCTCATCCTTGGAAGGGACGAATCCTAACCATTAGACCAACGGCGCGACAACGAGACCACACCAACAACACACAAACACAACCGCAAACACTACAAACACACATCGTACAAAATTACCCCAGACAGACATACCAGACACGACACACGACACAAACACTCATACACACAAACACTCATACACACAAATACACAAATACACAAATACACAAATACACAAATACACAGTACGCACAGACAAAACCAAAAGTGACCACACAACACTTCAAACGCAAACACAAACGCAACATACTCACACAAACGCAAAGGCAAAGGCTATATACATACTTCCACAAGCACAACAATCCAACCAGCCAACAATCGAACCAGCCAACCAACCAACCAACCAACCAATCACCAATCCAATCACAACACACTAATCCTACCAAAAACAAAAACAAATCAACACACCACAGTCAAAAGCAAATTCAATAGCAACTGCAAAAGCAAAAGCAAAAGCAAAATCAAAAGAAATATCAAAAGCAACAACGACGCCAGCATCAACGACAACACTGACTCAACACTCGCACGCCACACAAAGTTGAACGCAATCGCAGGCAACGCGACACAAACACATTGCACCGAGTCGCGCGCACACTGCACATCGCACACTGCACATATCACGCAACACCAAACCTCACGCGACGCGATGCGGCACGATGCGCTCTCTCCTAAACGACATGGCTCGGATCCGCGCTCATTCGAACAACCGACGACGCGACGCATTGTGCAATGTGTGACGGAGAAGAGAGCGACGCGTTCGGTCGGACAACGATCGGCAAACCAATGAACCAATCGCGGACAAAAACAAAACGAAAACAAAACGAAAACAAATACGAACACAAATTCGAAACGAAACAAAAGGACTGCGCCGTCGGGGAATTGAACCCCGACCTCATCCTTGGAAGGGACGAATCCTAACCATTAGACCAACGGCGCGACAACGAGACCACACCAACAACACACAAACACAACCGCAAACACTACAAACACACATCGTACAAAATTACCCCAGACAGACATACCAGACACGACACACGACACAAACACTCATACACACAAATACACAAATACACAAATACACAAATACACAAATACACAGTACGCACAGACAAAACCAAAAGTGACCACACAACACTTCAAACGCAAACACAAACGCAACATACTCACACAAACGCAAAGGCAAAGGCTATATACATACTTCCACAAGCACAACAATCCAACCAGCCAACAATCGAACCAGCCAACCAACCAACCAACCAACCAATCACCAATCCAATCACAACACACTAATCCTACCAAAAACAAAAACAAATCAACACACCACAGTCAAAAGCAAATTCAATAGCAACTGCAAAAGCAAAAGCAAAAGCAAAATCAAAAGAAATATCAAAAGCAACAACGACGCCAGCATCAACGACAACACTGACTCAACACTCGCACGCCACACAAAGTTGAACGCAATCGCAGGCAACGCGACACAAACACATTGCACCGAGTCGCGCGCACACTGCACATCGCACACTGCACATATCACGCAACACCAAACCTCACGCGACGCGATGCGGCACGATGCGCTCTCTCCTAAACGACATGGCTCGGATCCGCGCTCATTCGAACAACCGACGACGCGACGCATTGTGCAATGTGTGACGGAGAAGAGAGCGACGCGTTCGGTCGGACAACGATCGGCAAACCAATGAACCAATCGCGGACAAAAACAAAACGAAAACAAAACGAAAACAAATACGAACACAAATTCGAAACGAAACAAAAGGACTGCGCCGTCGGGGAATTGAACCCCGACCTCATCCTTGGAAGGGACGAATCCTAACCATTAGACCAACGGCGCGACAACGAGACCACACCAACAACACACAAACACAACCGCAAACACTACAAACACACATCGTACAAAATTACCCCAGACAGACATACCAGACACGACACACGACACAAACACTCATACACACAAATACACAAATACACAAATACACAAATACACAAATACACAGTACGCACAGACAAAACCAAAAGTGACCACACAACACTTCAAACGCAAACACAAACGCAACATACTCACACAAACGCAAAGGCAAAGGCTATATACATACTTCCACAAGCACAACAATCCAACCAGCCAACAATCGAACCAGCCAACCAACCAACCAACCAACCAATCACCAATCCAATCACAACACACTAATCCTACCAAAAACAAAAACAAATCAACACACCACAGTCAAAAGCAAATTCAATAGCAACTGCAAAAGCAAAAGCAAAAGCAAAATCAAAAGAAATATCAAAAGCAACAACGACGCCAGCATCAACGACAACACTGACTCAACACTCGCACGCCACACAAAGTTGAACGCAATCGCAGGCAACGCGACACAAACACATTGCACCGAGTCGCGCGCACACTGCACATCGCACACTGCACATATCACGCAACACCAAACCTCACGCGACGCGATGCGGCACGATGCGCTCTCTCCTAAACGACATGGCTCGGATCCGCGCTCATTCGAACAACCGACGACGCGACGCATTGTGCAATGTGTGACGGAGAAGAGAGCGACGCGTTCGGTCGGACAACGATCGGCAAACCAATGAACCAATCGCGGACAAAAACAAAACGAAAACAAAACGAAAACAAATACGAACACAAATTCGAAACGAAACAAAAGGACTGCGCCGTCGGGGAATTGAACCCCGACCTCATCCTTGGAAGGGACGAATCCTAACCATTAGACCAACGGCGCGACAATGAGACCACACCAACAACACACAAACACAACCGCAAACACTACAAACACACATCGTACAAAATTACCCCAGACAGACATACCAGACACGACACACGACACAAACACTCATACACACAAATACACAAATACACAAATACACAAATACACAAATACACAGTACGCACAGACAAAACCAAAAGTGACCACACAACACTTCAAACGCAAACACAAACGCAACATACTCACACAAACGCAAAGGCAAAGGCTATATACATACTTCCACAAGCACAACAATCCAACCAGCCAACAATCGAACCAGCCAACCAACCAACCAACCAACCAATCACCAATCCAATCACAACACACTAATCCTACCAAAAACAAAAACAAATCAACACACCACAGTCAAAAGCAAATTCAATAGCAACTGCAAAAGCAAAAGCAAAAGCAAAATCAAAAGAAATATCAAAAGCAACAACGACGCCAGCATCAACGACAACACTGACTCAACACTCGCACGCCACACAAAGTTGAACGCAATCGCAGGCAACGCGACACAAACACATTGCACCGAGTCGCGCGCACACTGCACATCGCACACTGCACATATCACGCAACACCAAACCTCACGCGACGCGATGCGGCACGATGCGCTCTCTCCTAAACGACATGGCTCGGATCCGCGCTCATTCGAACAACCGACGACGCGACGCATTGTGCAATGTGTGACGGAGAAGAGAGCGACGCGTTCGGTCGGACAACGATCGGCAAACCAATGAACCAATCGCGGACAAAAACAAAACGAAAACAAAACGAAAACAAATACGAACACAAATTCGAAACGAAACAAAAGGACTGCGCCGTCGGGGAATTGAACCCCGACCTCATCCTTGGAAGGGACGAATCCTAACCATTAGACCAACGGCGCGACAACGAGACCACACCAACAACACACAAACACAACCGCAAACACTACAAACACACATCGTACAAAATTACCCCAGACAGACATACCAGACACGACACACGACACAAACACTCATACACACAAATACACAAATACACAAATACACAAATACACAAATACACAGTACGCACAGACAAAACCAAAAGTGACCACACAACACTTCAAACGCAAACACAAACGCAACATACTCACACAAACGCAAAGGCAAAGGCTATATACATACTTCCACAAGCACAACAATCCAACCAGCCAACAATCGAACCAGCCAACCAACCAACCAACCAACCAATCACCAATCCAATCACAACACACTAATCCTACCAAAAACAAAAACAAATCAACACACCACAGTCAAAAGCAAATTCAATAGCAACTGCAAAAGCAAAAGCAAAAGCAAAATCAAAAGAAATATCAAAAGCAACAACGACGCCAGCATCAACGACAACACTGACTCAACACTCGCACGCCACACAAAGTTGAACGCAATCGCAGGCAACGCGACACAAACACATTGCACCGAGTCGCGCGCACACTGCACATCGCACACTGCACATATCACGCAACACCAAACCTCACGCGACGCGATGCGGCACGATGCGCTCTCTCCTAAACGACATGGCTCGGATCCGCGCTCATTCGAACAACCGACGACGCGACGCATTGTGCAATGTGTGACGGAGAAGAGAGCGACGCGTTCGGTCGGACAACGATCGGCAAACCAATGAACCAATCGCGGACAAAAACAAAACGAAAACAAAACGAAAACAAATACGAACACAAATTCGAAACGAAACAAAAGGACTGCGCCGTCGGGGAATTGAACCCCGACCTCATCCTTGGAAGGGACGAATCCTAACCATTAGACCAACGGCGCGACAACGAGACCACACCAACAACACACAAACACAACCGCAAACACTACAAACACACATCGTACAAAATTACCCCAGACAGACATACCAGACACGACACACGACACAAACACTCATACACACAAATACACAAATACACAAATACACAAATACACAAATACACAGTACGCACAGACAAAACCAAAAGTGACCACACAACACTTCAAACGCAAACACAAACGCAACATACTCACACAAACGCAAAGGCAAAGGCTATATACATACTTCCACAAGCACAACAATCCAACCAGCCAACAATCGAACCAGCCAACCAACCAACCAACCAACCAATCACCAATCCAATCACAACACACTAATCCTACCAAAAACAAAAACAAATCAACACACCACAGTCAAAAGCAAATTCAATAGCAACTGCAAAAGCAAAAGCAAAAGCAAAATCAAAAGAAATATCAAAAGCAACAACGACGCCAGCATCAACGACAACACTGACTCAACACTCGCACGCCACACAAAGTTGAACGCAATCGCAGGCAACGCGACACAAACACATTGCACCGAGTCGCGCGCACACTGCACATCGCACACTGCACATATCACGCAACACCAAACCTCACGCGACGCGATGCGGCACGATGCGCTCTCTCCTAAACGACATGGCTCGGATCCGCGCTCATTCGAACAACCGACGACGCGACGCATTGTGCAATGTGTGACGGAGAAGAGAGCGACGCGTTCGGTCGGACAACGATCGGCAAACCAATGAACCAATCGCGGACAAAAACAAAACGAAAACAAAACGAAAACAAATACGAACACAAATTCGAAACGAAACAAAAGGACTGCGCCGTCGGGGAATTGAACCCCGACCTCATCCTTGGAAGGGACGAATCCTAACCATTAGACCAACGGCGCACTTCTCAATTTGCCGGCTACCCCACAAGTCGACTTTTCAGAAGAGCCTGCTCTCCTCGCCGCTCCAGCCGCCTTGACCACCTTCCTGCTCGCACGCAAGATGGTGAATCCAGCCGCTTCTGCCTCCTCCGACGCCTCTGCGCCACACGTTGCCCAGCCGCCGCGTGTCGCAACTGGCTCCACGCAAGGGTCCGCACCCAGTATCCAGTCGGGTACCACTGTCGGCCCATCTCCCTTGGACCTCTCCCTCGGCTCCAAGGCTTCTCACGACGCGCTCCCAGCCACTCATGTGGCCGAGCCGCCTGCTCCCGCGCCTTCCTCGGCTCTTCCGCCTGCGTCTGCCGTGCTGCCGGCTTCCTCGCCTGCCGCAACGGACGTCTCGGACGTTGATGAGCCGATGAACGCTCCTCCTGACGACTCTGCCTCGCCTCCTCTCGACGACGATGCGGTTGCCGCTGCCATCGATCGCGCTCATGCTGACGCGGTTGCTGATGCAGTCGCCGCCGCTGTCGATGACGACGAGCCGATGGAGTCGCCACCTGTCGATGCCGCGCCGCCAGCTCCTGTCGACACGCGCCCGACGATGGCCGACTTGCTCCAGCAGCAGGAAACCATTCGTCGCGATGAAGCCGAAGCCGAAGCGCTGCGTCGACGCATCGAGACCCCGAAGCCGCTCGCGTGCAACATCGAGTCGATTGAGCGCCAGTACGCGGCGGGCCGAGGCTGGTCGTTCATTGCGTCTCGCATTGACCACGCGCGACCGTACGCTCTTTCTCGGGCCAAGTTTGACATGGTGATCGACACCGGACGCACGTTCGCGAAGACTCCGCTGCAGCGCATCATGGCGTCCCTCGCCGGTTCAGACCACGGGAACGACGCCCTTGAGCAGTTGTACGCCGAGCACGCGATCGGCCAAGTGTCGAAGCTTCCTGGTGGAAACCTGCGCGTCAAGGTGAAGACCAAGGAAGCGTGCCTCAAGCTCGAACGGACCAAGGTGAACATTCTCGGCGGCGTGTTCACGTTCAAGGAGTACGATGTTCTTGCGAACAAGTACTACCTGGACATCTCGAACGTCGACTCCGACACGAACACGGACACGATCCTGCTTCGGCTCTTCATCCTCGGGTGCAAGCCGATCTACGACACGTTCCGTGAAGTGAACATGGCAACTGGTCTCACTTCGGCTACGTGGCGCGTGTACTTCCTGTCCAAGACGTGCCCGCCGCAGCTGATGGTGAACGGGTCTGTGTGCGACCAGATCCTGTTTGACAACAAGCTCCACCCGGTGCACGGCAAGAACGCGCCGTACCAGTCCGAGCGTCTCCCGTACGGGTATCGCTCGCACCACGGCATCGACTTGTTGACTAGCGACGACGCGTTCCCGCGCGTAGTGCCTCCTGCCGACGCGCCTGAGCCGCCTTCGCAACCGCCGCGGGGCTCTGGCAAGCCCCCTGTCACGCCGAAGCGATCGCTGCCACCCAAGCAACCCCAAGCACCTAACGCTCCTGCGCAAGCGTCAATCGGCAAGTCCAAGACCTCGCTCCAGAAGGCTGTCGAGGAGATCAAGAAGCGTGATGCGAAGCTCCCTAACAGGGCTCAGCATGGCAAGCCTCCTGCTGCCGGCAACCAGCTCGCGCTGATTCCAAGCACTGAAGATGACACGCTGTCGCTCTCGACTTTCAACGGCTCGAGTAGCAGCCTGTCGCCTCCTGGTAGCCCCAAGACCGCGTTGGAGCCCCCTCCCGTGCTTCTGCTGACCAACGGCGGAAACGCGGACGGCTTCACGACCGTCTCGAACAACAAGAAGCGCAACCGAGACACGATCGACTTCGCCGCGCTGATGACGAAGCAACAACCGCGTCCACTCGATGGCATCGCAACCGCGAACTACTTCCAAGCGCTCCAGTCGATGGAGGTCGAGTTCGAGGTCAAGGACGCCACGGTCGACAAGAAGCATGGTGTGCGGAAGCAGATCGTGCCTGTCAACGTGAAGCGTCCGGACGCTGTCAAGACTGCGACCGAGTCGGCGTACTTCGTCGAGAAGCACCACACCAACATCCGCAAGGCGGCCAAGGCGTCGCTCATCGTCGAGGTCTCGGAGGCGATGGCCAACGATGAGAACACGGCGCTGCTCGCGACGCTTCCTGACAAGCTCGCTGAGGCCGACAAGCAAGTTGCTGGTGTCGTCACGCTGATCGAGAACGCGACGAACCCCGACCACATCATCAAGAAGGCGGTCGAGAACCCGCTCGCGTTTAGCAGCGCGCTGTCGCTCAAGATGGCTGGTCAGGGGACGGAGATCTACGAGCTCGCGCAACTACACGCGATCAACCGTGTGTTGTGTGCGACAAACGCGCACCAAGACAAGACGTTCGCTACGAAGTGGAAGAAGATGCTCAAGTCGCCGGTGCCGTCCAGACGCATGGACATGTTCAAGACATGCGCGCAGTGGTGGATGGTCTCGGACCCGATCAAGGAGCTGTCGCGAGCATCAAAAGCGCTTGGGTTCTTTGAGCTCGCGCTGATGGCGACTGCGCCGATGCTGTTTACCAACGACCATTGGATCCAATACATCACTGGTCAACCGGTCGAGTGGATTCCCGCGCACCACACACGACTGCTGCACCCGAACACGCTTCTCCGCCTGCTGCGGTCAAGCGTCGGCGATCAGTTGATGCAGCACTGGCGCGAGGTGCAGTGGCAAGGATTCCTGTTTGACGACCTCGAGCAGCTGCGCAAACTCGACGGCTACTACCCCTACGACGCGTCAGTGCTGAAGCTCCACTTTAGCGACGACACATCGGTGACGACGGTGGCTAGCTGCCTTGCGAACCGTAGCTAAGCTCTCCACGGACCAGCATCCATGGAACAATGTCAGTGTTGTGACCGTCAACACTAACGGCATCAAGAAGAACGGCCACCTCTTCATCGACAGTACCATCTCCAAGTACTCGGTGTCGTGCGTTCAAGAGACGAAGTTTCGCGACAGCACACACCTCTCCATGTTCCAGTTTCACCTCGACTCGAGCTTTAAACACAAGATCTTCGTGAGCGACCCCAACTCGCTTCAGCACCGACCAGCGCGCGTGCGGCACTGCGGCGTGATGACGGTGCTCCGCTCCGACTTTCCTGGCTTTGACTCGGCTGTCGAAGTGACCCGATTGACCGTCCCCGGTCGCTACCTAGTTGTGGAAGTGACGGTTGAGGCTTCTCCCGTTTACATTCACAACGTGTACGCACCGACGGACAACCAAGAAAAGCAACGATTCTTCACGAATCTGCCAACTGACGTGTTCGAGGACGACGCAACGCACCTTGTGCTCGGTGACCTGAACACGCCGCTCGACCCTCGTGTTGACTCGTCCAAGCCCGACTTACGCTCCGACCCGAGCCGAACCAGCTGTCTCGATTGGCTGGCGACGCTCGGAGTCGTCGATGCGTGGCGGATCCACCACGACACCAAACGCGTCTTCACCGGTCCACTTCCTCGGAAGAATCGGCTCGACTACGTGCTGGTGTCAGAGGCATTCTGCAACAGCTTCTACTCCTCGTCCAAGTACTTCCTCCCGAAGCATGGCGGCGACCACCTCGCGCACAGTGCCACGTTCCGATCGAGCTTCCAGCTTCACGGCCGCGGCTACTGGCGCTTCCCACGCTACTTGCTCAGCTATCCCAAAGTCGTCTCGGCGATCGCAAAGGAAGCTGAGCTCGTGCTCAAGACGCTCCGAGCCGCAGACAACCCGGGCAAAGTCTGGGAAGCGTGGAAGGTGAGCATCAAGAAGCAGCTTCAAGACCTCCAGAAGAAGCTAAAAGACCAAGACACGCGTGCAGTCGAAGACGCCCGTGTAGCTCTGGATGACGCAGCTGCGCGGTACCGTGTATCGTCGAACGAAGACGATCGCGAAGTCTTTGACGAAGCCATGCGCAACTACAAAGAGACGGCCACGAGGACGAGCCAGTACAACCAAGACACTGCGTTCGACTTCCAAGCGGCCAACTCTGAACGATCGACGGCGCACTTTTTCCGCCCGATGGACGCGAGCCTGCGCAAGGTCTCGATCGAGGGTGTCTTGACACCAGAAGGAAGTGTCTCGACGAACCCGAACGAGATCTCGCTGCGTTTCCTGGAGCACTGGGGGTCCGAGATGGGCGACCCGGACAGTCCTGCTGGCCGGGCTCCTCCGCCAGACGAAGCCAAGCAACGCAAGCTTCTCGACTCCATCACACGGTTTGTCTCCGACGCGGATCGTTTGCTGCTCGACGCGACTTTGACTGGACCAGATCTCGCTGCTGCGATTCGGCACATGAAGCCATCGTCGGCACCCGGCATGGACGGCTTGACCGCTGGGTTTTACCAAGTGGCTGCGGACGTCTTTGGCGAGTGTCTTGCGATCGTCTTCAACGACCGGCTCCGGCGTGGCGAGCTTCTCGCGTCCCAGCGCAAGTCTGCGGTCGTGCTGCTGCACAAGAAGGGCTCGCGCTACGAGCCGGGCAACTACCGACCGATCGCTGTCATGCCAGTCGATGTGAAAACCGTGTCAAAAGCGCTGACACATCGATTGGTCTTGGCAATGGTCGATCTGATCCACGCCGCGCAGAAAGGGTTCATCAAGGGCCGCTCGATCCACCACCACGTCCGCTTCCTCGCCGACTTGCAAGACCTCGTCACGAGCCGCGGTGACGAAGCGTACGCGATGTTCCTCGACTTCCAGAAGGCTTTCGACCGCGTCAACTGGGACTACATGTTCGTGCTGCTCGAGCGCATGGGCTTTGGTCCGGTCTTCATCAGCTGGATCAAGCTTCTGTACACGAACCCGCAGGCGCACCTGATCATCAACAACAACATCCAGCCGGCGCTCCACCCGACCCGAGGCGTGAAGCAAGGCGACCCGTTGTCAGCGCTGCTCTTCGTCTTGACGATCGAGCCGCTCGGCAACATGTTGCGCGCGCATGAGGAGCATGGTGTGTGTATGAACGACGACCACACGGCAACAAGCATGTTCTTTGCGGACGACTCGACTCTGCTCTCAAGCTCCGTCGCAAGTCTACACGCGCAACTCGAGATCGTCGAGGAGTACTGCCAAGGATCCGGCGCGAAGCTCAACTTGTCCAAGTCAGTGCTTCTGCCACTCAACAGGCACCTGGACGGTCCTGCGCTTCCGAACATGCAGGTGCTCAGCAGCGGCGAGACTGTCAAGTACCTTGGCATCCCGTTTGGTCAAGCGCCAGTCGACGACGGCATCGTCGAGCTCCTTGATCAACGGTTCTACGACGGTTTCAAGACGTGGCATCGGCGTCCGCGTACACTGCGAGGTCGACTCCTGGTGGCGCAGACGATGGTGCTCTCGCGCTTGTGGCACTACACGCCGCATGTGTCGATCCCAGCTCGAGTGGTGAAGCGTTGGCAAGCGACGCTGAACCGTTTCGTGCTCAGCCGGAAACACGAGCGCGGCGCGACACACGTCCAGCTAATTCCGGGCGGGTTCATGTACCAGCGACGCAGTGAAGGCGGTTTGCAGATCCCGTACCTGGAAGCCCAGCTCAAGCGTCAGCGCCTCTCATTGCACTTGCAGTTCTTGCGAGCTGCGAGTACGGGCAGTGAGCTGAACTGGACAACGGCTGGCACCGAGCTGCTCAAGTCGGTTCTTCCTCGGTATGGCGGACGTCACGCGCTCGATTTTGCAACGATCTCACCGGTTCGTCACAGCGATGTCATCAAGTGGAGCGATTTGTCGACGTTGTGGCGCGAGACGTGGGCGTGGTGGTACAAGACGCGCTGGGAGATCACGTGGCGCGATCTGCCTCCGGATGAGCGCGCGGCGTACGTTCTGCACCAACCTATCTAGTTCCACGCTGACACGGATTTCCACTACGAACGACAAGCGCGATCAAGCTCGTCTGCTGCGCATAGGCGGTGTCTTGGCATGGTGCCAGAGCCTCAGCGCGGCTTCCGTTTGCGCGTGTCGCGCGTGTTTGGGCTGAGGTCGCTCGCCGATTTCGTGACTGACGGCAGCTCTTGGCCGTCTCGCCTCGACTTCGTGCAGCGCCATCTCGACTACACGCTCGCGTCGGTCTCGCCCGGTGTGCAAGCAAAGTGGCTGAGCGTGCTGTACCGCGAAGCAACTCAGATCGTGGAGCGACTCGACGCTTTGCAAGTGGTCGCGCACGCCTCAGTTCCTCGTGCGCGTTTGCTTCCGCACTTGGGCTGCAAGAGCGGAACTCGCGTGTGCCTGGTACCTGCACTCCCGCGCTCTGCACTGCTTCGTGTCGTGTGGACACCCGCAGCATCAACCAAGCCGCACCCGATGACGATCCACTCGCAGCGCGTCAACGAGCAGCAGATCAAGACGTTCGTGAAGCTTTCCAAGCGCCTGCGCACGATCCTCCTCCCAGTGTACGAAGACCTGCAGTTCCGCCTCGCGTTTCGGCTGCTTCCGGTGCGCTCACGCTTCTGGTTCCTGGAAGCGTCGAACCCTGGCATCCGAAAGTGTGTGCGAGACGACTGTAACGCGATCGAGTCGGAACAACACCTGTTCTTTGACTGCGTGCTCGCATCGCAGCTGTGGCACCACATCGGCCGCCTAGTGTCGCCTTTGCTCGCTACCAGACCGACATGGAACGACATCGCTTTGGCAACCAAGAAGCGGGTTCGCAGCGACTGGGAGACGCACGACGATGTCGTGGCCGACGTCTGGCACACACTGCGAGCGATCACACTGCACTTTGTGTGGTCAGATCGCAACCGGTGTCAGTTCAACGGTCGGCAGCCAACACCAGCTTCGGCCGCGCTCTTGGTCATCTTCTCCACGTTTGCCGCACACACTCGACACGCACTACGACAGCGCTACGACGTCGACGAGCAAGCTCAGCTTCGAGACGTTGTCGCTAGCCTGAAGATGTACCAGCCGTTCACAGACTTTGCGGATGCACACCCCTCGTTGTTGGTCGTTCGAGACCACATCGTCTATACACAGTAATGAACGTGGACGAGCAAACTACATCAACACGGAATCTACGACACCCAAGAACGCTCGGACGACTTGGCGCTCGACAGCGCGGCAACGAGTGCGATTGGCGCTGGGTCCAGACCCGCGACACCACGCTCTGCGCATCGGCGCCTCACCGCCTGGGCCACAAGACGGACAGTCGTTGTGAGCGCCGCGACAAACGATCACCTGTGCTCTGGTGCGGTCCCGCGGACAGGAGACCCTCAGCCCTCCCGAATGCACACGGACCCGCACCGAGACACAGGCAAGACGCTACGCCTCGACGCACACGCGACCCCGACTGTACCCGACGACTTGGCGCTCGACAGCGCGGCAACGAGTGCGGTTGCTCGACAAAAGCTTGCAACACCGTCTGCGCGGAACACGGGCTACACTCAACAAGCAGCACAAGACGCACATACAGTGAGGAAGCGTTTGAACCATGGACGCGCAGCTCCACATGCGCGCACCATTGTATTGATGGTTATCGCGACTGCGATACCTCAGTCCGACAGCTGGAGCTTCACCTCTCGGATGAACAGGACCTGCGTCAACGACTGCATGCGCCCAAGACCAACCCACTCGCCTTCGTCGAAAGCTCGGTAGTACACGCCGTCGACGCGCAACGCGAAGCAATGCCCGCGGCGATCCGAGGAGCTGCAACCGACGAGGTGCACGCCGGTCGGAAGCTCCATTGTCACAATCGACGTGCACGACGAAATCGAACCCCAGAAGATGTTCCGCCGCAGCAGCGCCCAGTCCAGCTCCGCGCCCGGTACCTCGCTCGCGATGTCCTTCAGGAACGCAAACGTCTTCGTCCAGCCAAGGCCGCGCGAGCAGTCGACAGGTTGCCGATCGATGAACGCCTTGAAGCGTGCCTCGGTCGCTGCATCAAGGACGCCAAGTGCCTCGAGGGCAGCACGGACCGCCTGGAAGACGCAGTCGTTGTCGGCGCTTGCGCCCATAAGTCGGATCCCGGCAGAGTGCGTCTCAAGGAACGAGTCGAACGTCGGGAACTACTTCGGGTCAGCTTCCTTCCACAAGTCGACGACCTTCAGGTGCTCACGCAAGCCGTCTTGGATCAAGCGCGCAGCTGGCTCCCACGTCGCTTCTTCTTCCCCGACCCACTTGATCTGGTACTCGTACGCTGCTCTTGGTCCACGCCGATCAACGACCTTGTACACGACGCACTTCTCGATCCCCTCGCCAGACAGCATCTTGTCGACTTCGCGCATCTCCTCCTCGAAGCCGTCTTCGCGCAGCGATCCTTCAGGGACCCAGGAAGTCGCGCCGCTCGCCCACTCGACGCAGTAGCGGTAGCTACCACGCTCGCCGACGCGGCCGCTCAAACGTCGCACAGCATACTTCGCGTCTTGGCGCGCCTGCTTCCGGCTGGCCCGGACGTACGCCTTGGTCTGCCGACGAAGCGCCTCACGGTTACCGGTCCCGCCCGTCGACTTTGCTGCTGTCTGCTTTACGCGCGTGACGCCGACCTTCATCTTCTTCTTCCCCTTTTGCCGGCGCGGAGAGGGAGATGGCGAACGACGAGAGGCAACGCGTGGTGGCGACGGCGACCGCGCATCGGAAAGCGACGACTCGGATGACGACGACTCGGACGACACCTCGGGAGAAGCTGCAGGCGACATCGCTTGTTGCTGGAGCTGGCAAAAAAGCGAATGAGGAGTTTGCGAAAGCAAGCGCACACCAGCCACTGAAGAAAACAGCTGTTTTACGACGACACGACAACAGAGGCCTCACACGCGCTCTTCTCCACACGTGCCAAGCCCCGCAGCGCATCGGCGAACTAGTGAAGGCAAACGCGCTAAAAGCGACCGCTGCCGGGATCGAACCCACGACCTGCGACTTGCGAAGCAGGGGCTCTACCGGTTGAGCTATTTGGGAACATCGACATCGAGTGTTTGACACACAACCCGGACACTTCCAGACGCGCATCCAACACCGACAACACCGACACACAACACAACAACACGACAGCCACCCACACACGCACATTCTCACTCATTTGGCGACTTCACACAAAACTGCGAAATGCAGTTGCGACGGAACCAGCAACCAAGGACACGATGACCCGACCCGAAAGGACACATTACCACACAAACATCACTGTAGGACTCGTGTAAACTAGTATTTAGCTTGTATATTGCCAGGTAGATTGAGTAGTCAACTCTGTCTAACTGATCAATAGACAACCTTCAACAGACCAACGGCGCGACAACGAGACCACACCAACAACACACAAACACAACCGCAAACACTACAAACACACATCGTACAAAATTACCCCAGACAGACATACCAGACACGACACACGACACAAACACTCATACACTCATACACACAAATACACAAATACACAAATACACAAATACACAAATACACAAATACACAGTACGCACAGACAAAACCAAAAGTGACCACACAACACTTCAAACGCAAACACAAACGCAACATACTCACACAAACGCAAAGGCAAAGGCTATATACATACTTCCACAAGCACAACAATCCAACCAGCCAACAATCGAACCAGCCAACCAACCAACCAACCAACCAATCACCAATCCAATCACAACACACTAATCCTACCAAAAACAAAAACAAATCAACACACCACAGTCAAAAGCAAATTCAATAGCAACTGCAAAAGCAAAAGCAAAAGCAAAATCAAAAGAAATATCAAAAGCAACAACGACGCCAGCATCAACGACAACACTGACTCAACACTCGCACGCCACACAAAGTTGAACGCAATCGCAGGCAACGCGACACAAACACATTGCACCGAGTCGCGCGCACACTGCACATCGCACATTGCACATATCACGCAACATAAAACTTAACATTATACCTAGCTCTCATGATGCCTAGTTAACGACCTGTAGTCTATTTGCGGCCAAGACACGTACTCGTTCTGAAGAGGTTGTAGTGTTGTGGTGAGCACAGCATGTAGTTGTTCGATGAGACAGAGCGGCAGTCAAGTCTATACGATTGTTCGTAGGACTCTTTGATGCTTTCCCGAATGTATCTGCCACAAGAAGACAGGTAGCTTAAACACTACTGAGTACAGGTGTGTAGGAGAACGTACATTCCGATGTGTAGAGCTAATGCGGCGAGAGTCCTAGTGTAAGTGATGAAAGAAGAGCGAGGGGCGGTGGCATCAACTTTTTTGTGGTTGCACCTGAAATAGTGCGACGAATGATTTGAGCGAACACGAGCGTGGTACGTTGCATGTATTTGCTGGTTGAGTAGCGCCAGATCAAGAAGAACAACCACGCCGACAATAAAGTACTGGAGATGCCATAAATGTGGCATCGTCCGAGTGTGATGCTGATCACTGACTTTGAGCAAAGGATTTGGCATCAGAAGTGCATCAGTGGGACTCCATCTATTTTCTATTCGTTCGTTTGAAAACGAATAAACAAAAACTTTTACAAATTACTATAAGTGCACAACACAGCTTAGCTGGAAATTTTCGTTTCATTTCTTGTGTGTTTGAGATTTATCGGACAGATATGCAATGAAGCTGAATTGATTGCATAGTTGCATTATTGCATAGTTAAATGCGATTCAAATGATATACCTCGATCATTGAAATACACAGTGTAGCATCTACAATGACAATATTTGTATTGGTCCAACGAAAGCTATTGATTGTAATGACTGCTTTGTGCACTATATTCCTGTATTACGACATCGTAGTGCATCGATGTCGCTCTACAGGAATATAGTGCGTGCAGACATTAAGGCTGTGTTCGATCACAAGATAATAGCCATTTAGTCCGAATATAATATCTATTTTGTCATCGAACGCTCTTACGATAATGCCTATTATCGTAGTTGACAAAAAAGTCAATATTAAGTGTTGGACAAAATGAACGAGCACCTCTGTTTTTGCTCGCTCTGTTTGACTGCTTGCTCGTTTCAAGTCGTTGTTTAGATATGTTATTCAGTACGATCAGATGAGCGCTAGCATGTGCACCATAGTCGTGTGGCTGCAGTCGTTCGTCGGCATCCAATACAAACAGCAGATCGCTCGCCTGGACAAAACTTTCGAGCGAACGATCCAAAACAAAAAAAAAACAAGTCAAATCGACGCGGAGCAGCTTAATACTTTATCGAGATTTTGTAACTTTTGTGCTAAATGGACTTATACAATTTTCGAGGTTTGAGTAGCGTTTGGTCAAATTGTAAACGTGAACGTGATAGATAGTGACGATCTGAATTGGAATTGAGGTTTTAAGTTTACTTGTAGTGACTTGACTTGGTATGATGATTAGAATGAATGTGTTTACATGCACAAAAGGAAACCAACTTCATACGTTGCATCAATCTTGTCGATGTATGTAAATATTATTTTGAAACATGTAGATTATTATGAAAGCTCGCATTTATTACTATCAATTTCAAAATTAAAAATTCGTTATCGAGCTATATCATGGCTAGGTTTAGGTTAGGGGCATCGAACCTAACTTCAAGGTTGGATTTAATCTGTCTGAAACAGTTTCAAACACTAGGTCATTATTATAAATTTAGAAACATGTTTCGGTTTTTACTATCGACTTTCGTACAAAACTTGTCCAAGATCAGACGAGTTTCCCGTTCTATTCAAATCTGTACAGATAAAGGCGTCGCAATTTTCTGAACACTTTATACTAAAATCAAGTGTTTGGATAATAACAACATAATAATAACATTGCGGTAAAACAACAAGGTGATTCGCAATATTTTTCTCAAACATTTGGTTAAAGTATGAAGTGTTCAGAAAATTGCGACGCAGATGTCTCAGTCTCTCTTGATGCTTTGCAACATGTCTCTGAATGTAACCGTTTCGCAACAAATAGAATGGTAAGGGCTTTAGCTCCGACGTCAACGCAAGGGAGATCGACAGCGCCTGCACTGTGAGGTGTGTCATTGTAACTGCTATCGCTAAGCGCTTTCACATACATTAGCGGCTAGCAGCATCTGTACCATGTCTGCGTGCTCCCATGCCTTCGCTCTATCAAGCAACAGCTTGCCAGCGCTGTCCACAACGTCGAGTGCGGCATCGGCATCGAGCAACGCGTGCACGACCTCGACATTTGGGCAAGTCACAGTGGCGTGGAGCGGTGTGAAGCCGTCGTTGCGTGCTTTACTGATGTCTGCGTGGTGCTTGAACAGGGTGCGTACGAAGTCGAGATGACCAGAGTCGCACGCATCGTAGAGCGCGGTCGAGCCATTGCTCGATGTCGAATCTATGCCGACACCGCACTCGAGCAAGAGGAAGCAGAGGATCGTAGAGTGACCCTTCTTTGCGGTGATCTGCAGTGGTGCTCGGCCAGCGCTGTCTCGATGATCGGTATCTGCTCCACGTTGGAGAAGGATCTGAACAATCTGAACATCTCCTCTTGCAGAAGCGCAGTGGAGCGGAGTCGATCCGTCGGTTCCACTTCCGTTGACATCTGCGCTGTGGTCGAGGAGAGCGCGCACAACCTCGATGCGATGAGCCAAGTGCGGTGTGTCACCGACACACGCGAGGAGTAGATAGCAGCGATTGCTGACGTCTGCATGGTGCTCGAGTAGGAAGCGCACAACGTCGAGATGCGTTCCTCTCACTGCGACGCCCAGCGGAGTGTGCCGACTATAGCCAAAGGTGTCCAGCACCTCTTCATTGACATCTGCGCCGTGCTCGAATAACACACATGCGATGCCGATATGACCGCCGTGACAAGCCCAGAAGAACGGAGTGCTGGCGACGTTGTACCCTGACTTGTGCTGTGCATCCGCGCCGCTCGCGAGAAGAAGATGCACGATCTCGGTGTGCCCGTAGACGCTTGCTAAACCGAGGGGTGTTGTATTGTCTTCGCTTGCAATCTCTGCGTCGGCGCCGTGCGCGAGAAGCAGGCGCACGACCTCAGTATGCCCTCCATCGCACGCAGAGGCGAGCGGCGTGTACTCGATGAAGTCGCGTTCGTCCACAGCCGTGTTGTGTTCGAGCAGGATCTGCACAATCTCGACGTGACCACGTTCTGCTGCGATACAGAGTGGCGGACCATTGTAGAGACTCGCTGCGTTCACTTCAGCGCCGCTCTTGAGCAACACCCGCGCGATGTCGACGTGTCCTTCTTTGCATGCGATGGACAGTGGCGCCTTGCGCAACGCGCGATCCGTCTTGTTTACGTCTGCGCCGCTCGCAAGCAAGAGCTTCACGACATCGAGATGACCGCGCTTGCTCGCAATGAACAGCGCGGTTCTGTTGTTCGCGTCGCACGCATCAACGAACAGCTACACAGGATCTGAAGCGCGCTCGCCCTGTGCTGTGGAGTCACGTGCAAGCACTGTGCACAGATGCTCCATGTCGCTTTTGTAGCAGGTGTCATGAAGCGCAAACACTTGTGCCGCTCGCATGAGTGCAGCGACGTCGTTGCTTCTCGCGTCGCTCATGAAGATGGTGCTGTATGATTGAGTTGGGTTGAGTATACTTGCGTACCCTTGATTTTTATCACTATCAGATTAAATGATATGATTACCTCTTAAATGTCACTATCACGATCACACACACACTCCAGAGTTGCTCTTCCATCAAATTCGCAAATGGCAGCTCCATCCAGTCGTGATCAGCTCGATCGCCGATGCGCAAACGAGGAGGAGGACGACGACGACGTGCTGCTCGCTGCAGCTGCTGAACATGCGATTCCCGATGCACTGCAAGCGATCGAGCAGCAGCGCCTGCAGAGCGTTGATGCGAGTGCAGACGTCGGACTACGGCTGTTTCCGACACAGTCTGGCGACTTCATCTGCGTCCTCGATCGACACGAAGCGCCACTCTCGCCTGGCATGGTGCGTCTGCATCCGAGTGTGTGTGCGTGTGCATATGAAGGCGTCGCTGCAATGCGCATGTGGGTCCAGCTGGTGTCGCCATCGCTGCTGCGTAACGTGCGCTCGCGTGTAGATCGTAGTAATGGAGAAGCAAACCATCGCCTGACGCTGTGGATATGTGCTGCTCGGACGACGTACGTACGCTCAGCTCGCTGCGATCCACGCGTTCTTTGCAAGCGAACACGAGCAGACAGAAAAGCCTCTCGCAGGTACGGACACGGCGTTGCGCGTGTGTCATGTCGAGCCATACGTCGCACTGACCTGTCACCTGCAGATGTGCCAGTCGAGCGTCCGTTCGAGTGCTCGCAAGAGCCAAGTCTCGACGCGTTCATCGCCAGCACAGACGCAGACATTGGCGTTCGCTCTCGGCAGTTGCTTGCGCAGTCAGCATTGACAGTCCATGCGTCGTCTCCTGCTCCGGCCTCGAGCGGTCCAGTCGCAGCAGTCGAACGCTCCGACGCAGAGGAGGCAGCAACCACAGCAACCACAACAGACAACCACGAGCCCATCGAGCCGCCAAGTCCAGCAGCTGCAAGTGCTGCAGTCGCTGACTCTAGTAGCGACAATGTGCCACTGAGCGCACCAGCGAGCGAGTCGACGGATCAGTGGTCTGTCGACTCGGCTCCGTCGGTCGACGAAGTCGTCGCAAAGGGTGAGCTCATGAGTCTGCTCTTTGGGAGCGAGCTCGAGAACGGCGAAGACGACGATGTTGCGATGGCAGACGAGCGCGCGCGGTCGAGCCGCAGCGACTCAGTGGCGACTACAGCTACAGTCGCAACTGAGGCAGACGCGAGCGGCTCGAGCGGCGAGCTCTCAGTCGCAACGCCATTGGAAGGCTTTGCAGCGCTGTGCGAGCACTGGCCGACCGAGTTGGCGGCGCGTCGCTCCATCAAGTACCTCCCAGCGCCAGACGTCGCAGCGTATTATGAGCGCACGCGCACGACGTCGCCGTGTGTCGTCTACTGGATGCGCACAGCATTGCGCGCAGCGCACGGGAACTTTGCGCTCGAGACAGCGCTGTACCTCGCGCAGCGTCTCGGCGTCGCAGTCGTGACGATCTGCCTCGTGCCATCAGCAGTCGTGTACCCGACGTGTCACGCTGCGAGCGCACATGATGCGTTCGCGCGCTGGTCGTTCGCAGACGTGCGGCAGCAGTTTGACCACGCAGGGCTTCGGTTCATCGGTGTGACGGGCTCGACAGCGCCAAAGAAGCCGCAGGCGACTGTGTCGAGTGCTGCAGACGCCGGTTTTCCGCTCTTTCGGCTCTTCGACGCGCTCGCGCCGTACGTTGTCGTGACAGACGACTCGTGGGACGCGAGTGCGAGCCGCGATGTTGCGCAGCTCGCGCAGTTCTTAGGCGCGACGCCGTCGTCATCGCCGTGGGGACTCGTCACGATCGACTCGGACTCGTGTGTGCCGACGCAGTCGCGCCTTGCAGTCGTGGAGCGATCGCTCGCGCCAGGCGAGTCGTTTGTCGGCGAAGTCGTCTTCAGCAGTGCGTACAACGAGTTCGTCCAGTCGCCACTTGGGAGCGACGCATTTGCGTTCACGTCGATTGAGACTGTTGCCAGCTCGTTGGCAAAGCCAGAGGCGTCAGTACCAACACACTTGCTGCGCGAGCTGGAGCTCGAAGAAGTGAACTGGCGCATCGTCGACGCGCTCAATCACCAGAGCAGTCCTGAGATGGCGCCGTTTGGCGAGATGGACGCGCTCCAGAAGCTCGATCGCTTGCTTGCCGAGTCGAGGGACCAGCCAGCGATCCAAGCCGAGCTCCAGGTGCGTTCGCACATCGTTCGAGGCGCGCATGACTCATGGCACTGGGTGTACTTACGCTCTCTCTCGCTGACGCGTCGTAGGGCGACGGCGTGCTGAGTCTCCTGCCGTTCATTCGCCACGGCACGCTCTTTGCGGGACACGTGATCCACCAGATCACAACGACGATCGCGAGTTCGCTGCCGTGTCGAACGCCTCACGAGCGCAAGCGCGTCGCAGCGCTCAAGGTACGTCGCACTGCCTGCTCGTCTCACACAAATGGCGCTCGCACTCATCCACTGTGCTTGACACCCGCAGGTCATGCGATCGCGCGCACTGACGCACTTGGGCCGCGAGCGCGACTATGCGCTGTACCTCGCGCTCTGGACCGCGACGCAGCATCGGCACCGCAGTGCAGCGTCGCAGGTGCACGGAGCGCCACTGCGCTTCACAACGTGTTACGCACTCGACGCGCTCTCGTCGTTCGCGCTGCCGTCGTCACTGTACGTACCGAGTCTTGAGCTGCTGCTCCGACAAACTCCGAGAGCTCTTGAGACTGACGAACGGACGGATGGACTCGTGTGGTTCTCAGAGACGCGCACAGTGTCGTCTTGCCGTCGTGGATCAGCACGAACGCCAAGTTTGGGCTCGAGCCGCATCGCAGTGGCAGTGGTGCCGACAGCAGCACCGCCTTCGGCTGCGCTGCGTACGATCCGTACGAGCTCGAGAGCGCGCGGACCGACGACTTGTACTGGAACGACATCCAGAAGTTCTTGATGGAGCATCGGTACCTCCACCCGCTCCTCGTCGTGTACTGGAGCTACCGCATCCTCCAATGGAGCCTCTCGTCGAAAGCAGCGATCGCAGTACGTCATCACCACCAAGTCCATGACCTGGTTCACATACTCACGACTACCTGCGTTGCTGCTGCAGATGATCGAGTCGCTGCTCTACAAGTGCGCGCTCGGGTCCACGACGTCGCCAGACGCAGTCTTCTCGGTCTGGAGCCAGCTCTTCTGTCTTGGAAAGGGCGGGAACCACCTCCACTCGTCGTCCGCGATTGTGCGCGAGCTCTCGCCGCAAGCACTGCAGGCGATCATGGACGAAGAAGTGGCGTCGCAGCCAAAGCTCAAGCTCCAGTCAGGATAGTGGCGTTGTGATCGCCAAGAGACTGAGAGAGCGCACTGCAGTCTGAGCTCCTACGATGGAGCAGTGCGTCGTATTTATCCGTTAGAACGAGCGTCAGTCGAGTCGCTAGCGCGTTGCGACGCTGCTGCCTGTGTGCTGCTGCTGCTAGAGCGAGCAAAGAGTGAGCGATGGCGCGTCCTAGTGTCCTGCGCACGACCACTTGACGCGACAGCTGTCGACGCGCGTCTGGACGTCGATCGAGAGCCACTTGCACTGACACGCGTACGCGACGACGCCTGTCGACACGAGTGCACACACACGCGCAGTGTTAGTCATCTGGCATACTTGCTAGAGATGAATCGGTCCGAGTCGGTACCTGGCGCCGAGTCCATCTTGACGCGCAGCTTGGCTTCGTTCGGTACGTTCTCGCGAAAGAACATGTAGTCGGCGCTCGCGTTCCACTTCCTACAACACGAGAGGTAGTCGCAGCAAGGCGTGAGTCGGCTGCACATCAGGACGTGTGAGAGAGCAATGTGAGATGCAAGAGCGACAGCGACGTACTTGCCGAGGAACTGGACGACTGTGAAGTCGCAGTCGTTGCAGCGCAAGTTGGCACAGATGCTGTCGTCATCGACACAGCAGCAGCAAGTGTCGAGCACGAGCGAGAGGATGTGTGTGAGAGTGCTGCTCGATGGGCGCTGCTTTGCGTTGTGTGCTCACTTTACCTGTGAGACGACAGTGCTGTGTTCACGCCGCGCTTTGCGTGCTCGCCATCGAGCAGGACCTGCGAGCACCTGGTGCATACATCCACACAACATCAGTCGTAGGCACCTCTGCCAGATCACCACTGTCAAAGAGCACACAGCAGTCGCTCACTTCTTCTTGCCGCCAGTCTGGAACTCGTCTTTCCGCGCCGATGACGAGCTCGACGCACTTCTGGACTGCATATTGCTGCTTCGATTGCACGGGTGCACAGCAGCGGGCTCGCTACTGTCGTCGCCGATCATGTCGAGCAAGTCATCAATGTCATCCTGTTGCATCCGATCGCAGGCGTGAGTAGTAGCACTCGCGATACGGGTAGTCGACATTCAGCGAGTACAAAACGTACGCGCGACGAGTTCCGGGCTTTCGTTGTCGAGAACGAGCTCGCAGGCGCTTTCGTCGACGCAAACGACGACGATGACGACGACGAGTGTGTTACAGAGCTGTAGCTTGGCTTGCGCGTCGTCGTGGAGGAGCTCCCGCCTATCACGCCTTCGACTTCATCGAGCAAGCCTTCAAAGTCCATCGTGCTTGGAGTGTGTGCTTCAAGTGTGCTGTGTGCGTGTGTGCTGGACGGAGAAGCGAGCGAGACTCGTCCTGTTGTGAACTGACGCGCCACTCGTGCGAAACGGACTGGTGTGCGGGCCTCTCGACAGAGTTGCCGACAGTGTTGACAAGTCCTAAACAACGACGACGATGTGAGCGTGTGCATGAGCAACGCGACAAGAGTGACAACAACATAGAGAGAGAGACTGGACGAAGACAGCAACACACACACAGCGACACTCGATCATACTCGACAAGTCTAGCGCCCTGCATTCCGTCCTTTCGAGTACTATACATACGACGCAGGACTCGGGTCCGTGGCCTTTGTGCGGGTCTTGCTAGCGTGTTCACTCGGTGCGTCGTCGTCAGCACTCGCAAGTCCGTCCACGAGCTTTCGCCAGCTCGATGACGCGAGCGAGAAGAACGCAAGGAGCGGTCTAGCAACCAAATGCGACACGAATAGTCAGCTCTTGGATCGTGGTTCACCAAGTCATGCGAGCACAACTGATCTGTCCACACAGCATCGCAGCGTACCTTGCAATCATCTCGAGCCAGCCTGGCTGCGGCCCCGCGCCGTTCACGTAGCGAATGTACAGGTACGCGTCGTGCCGCACACCGTCAATCACGTAATAGTCTAGTTCACACACGCACAGGCGCATGCACACAACGAGAGCAAGAGCGAGTCAGCTTGAACGACTCGTTCACTACAGTCAAGACAATAGAGAGCCGTCAATAAGTACGCACCTTGCAAAAACCGCAAGTTCTGGAAGCCGTTCTTCTCGTAGAACCGCAGCGCGCTCACGTTGTCGGCCTTCACGTGCAAGTACACGGCACCGCACTGCGGCTGGCGACTTGCGTGGTCGATGCACGCCTGCAGGAGCGCCGAGGCGATGCCTTTTCGCCGCACGGACGACCGCGAGCCGAGCGTGAGGATGTACATCACGTGTGTATGCACCGTGTCGTCGGCGGCAATGAGGTCCGGGTCGTCAATCTTCGTGAGCGGGAGCGTACTCGCAGTCACAGCGCCGAGGATGTACTCGCGATTCGGCCGCAACGACGACTGCATCGCATGTCTCGGGTGCACGAACCCGTTCGTAGGCGGCGGCACGAGCGAGCGAGGCGGCACGACTTGCACAGCGAGCTGTGTGAAGAGCGGCCCGCCAGTCTCCATCCAGAGCCCCGTTGCGGCTCCATCATAGAACGACTAGCGCAGTTGTTACATGCAGCATTCATGCCATGAGCGGCAATAGAGCATACCATACAGCGCCAAAGAGAGAGAGATGGTCGTACCTGATTGTAGCGGATTGGGAACCACGTCTCATGGAGCGCGCGCACTTGGTCAATGTCATCTGCCACGAGCTTGCGAAAGTAGATCACGGTGTCTGTCGGTAGCAGCGGCTCTTGGCGTGTATGCGCCGTCGCTTTGCTGTACGTCATGGCGACTGACGCGGCTGTTGCAGGCGTGACAGTCGCTGCTGCGGCTGCTGTTGTTGGCATCGGCAATGGATCAACTTGGAGAGTGACTGCTGTGCGTGCTGCTGCTGTTGTTGCTGCTGCGACGACTGCAGTCTCGCCGCTCTGCCCCATGACGCGCGCCACTGCGACGACAGCAGTCTCTTCCTTTGTACTCTCTCTCTCTCTCTCGACGGCCGCGAGCAAGCGCTTCGCTCGCTGCTACTGCTCCAGGCAGGCGTCCGCCGACGTCACGCTGTATTTTTGAATGTTCTCACACACAACCGAGCGACGTACGACACCTGCGCGAGAATCACAAAGTCAATACACTTAGATTTTGTATGAACACACAAATCTACTTTTTGAAGAAACTCGTCAGCGTCTTCATGCGCTTCGGTGCTGCTGGCGCACTCGACACTCGACTTCGCAACGCTTTCGTTGGAGCTTTCGCTAGAGCTGTTGACGCACTCGACGCAGTCGCAACGAGACTCAGGATCTTCTTCACGCCCGTCGTGATCCCGAGCTGCGTCATCTCGTGCGTCGTCATCCACCGGATCGTCGGCGAATCTTCGCGACTGCTGTCTCCAGTACTCTCGGTGCTACTGCGACTGCGCAAGAGCAGCGCTGGCTCTGCTGCAAAGTGCACATGCTCGACGCCCATGTGGTGCTTCACGTGCGAAAAGATGTGTGTGAGCTCGCCCAGGTCGCGGCGCTCGACGCTGCTGCTGCTGCCGCGTGCCTTCATCGATGCAACAGCGTCACTGTCGAGCACCTTGGCGAGCTGCGGGTTCATGAGCGTCTTGCGCTGCGCGAACGCTGGGATCTGCTCGCCATCAGCGACCTGCTCTCAATCACAGTGTTCATATCAGAGTGCGAACTTAATGGGCGACCAATTAGATGAGCCGGGTGCGTACCTTGTAGTGGATGAACTCCCACTGACCCGCGAGGAGCCCTTCGTCCGGACGCTTGGCCATGAGGAAGCGCCAGGTCGGCGGCACGTCGCTCTTTGCGCCTCTGCGCTTCTTCGTGTCAGTACTGACGTCGCTGCGACTCGCGTCACTCGCAGTCGCGTCGTCGTACGAGACGACCGAGACGCAAATGACTTCGTGCTTCGAGTCGCCTTTCTTCGCCTTCAGCGGGTACTTGGTCACCTACCGAGAGCACGGACGTGTCCAAGGCGTCAGTGATCGATCGACTCGAGTCGCTGATACAGCGAGAACGAGGCCCACGCACCTCTGTGAGCGACGCTTTCCACTCGTCGTAGCGGCTCAAGTCACAGAGCGAGCAGTCCTTCGCAGAGGTGTCTGCAAACTGCTGCTTGGCGGTCGCTGGCGCCTGAGACTCTTCGTACGCCAAGCAGGACGAGCGCACGGGACACCGCGCACACTCGGGGTTCTATCGCACACACACACCCGCAAGTGTCAGTCAGATGAGCTCATGCCTTCGCGAGCGTCCATACAGCAGCAGTAGACGCCGCTTATTGAGGGATGAGCCGTACCTGAACGGTGCACACAGTCGCACCGAGCTCCATGAGCGCTTGGTTGAGTGCTCCAGGTCGCTCGCACTCTTCCACGAGCTCACCAGCAGCTTTCCTTTCATGCACAGATACGCCAAGAGCAGCAATAGTGATGATCTGCGTGAGCTGCATCTTGTAGAGTCTGAAAGAGCGTCTCAACGCTACGGACCGTACCATGAGAACTTGATGAGCTGCTTGTTCTTGGGGTCTGCGCCAACTGCGCGCAGCCGCGCGAGGACACGAATGACGTTGCCGTCGACGAGAGGCTCGCGGTCTCCAAACGCGATCGATGCGATCGCACCTAGCGCCACCACAAGACACAACACGGTCAGACCATCGACTCATCGATCAGTCTTCAATGTCGGTCGATCATACCTGCAGTGTAAGGACCGATGCCTGGGATCGTCAGGAGCTGCTCGACTGTCGACGGGAGCTCGCCGCCAAAGTTCTCGACGACGTACTTGGCGCCAGAGTGGAGCATCCGCGCGCGGCGGTAGTAGCCGAGTCCAGCCCAGAGCGCATTGACGTCCTAGAGGTGGACGAATGCAACGGGCAGAGAGCGTGAGTGAGCAAGCTTAGATAGACAAGCGACGTACAGATTCATGCATACGCACCTCTTCACTCCCGCGTGCAAGTGCGTCGACAGTCGGGAACTTGTCGGTCCAGCGCACAAAGTAGTCGACGACCGTGTCGACGCGCGTCTGCTGGAGCATGATCTCGGACACCCACGTCTCGTACGGCGATACTTTACGAGGAGGTGCGTCGTCACTTGCGCTTGCAGCGTCGATTGTTTCAGTCGTATCGTCGCCTTGATCGCTCTGATGCTGATCATCTGTGCCATCCTGGCGCTCTGTCGTGTCTTCACACTTGACTTTCACTGCAACGAAAGCGTCCATTGCGCCAAGCTTCGTCTTCTTTCTTGCAATGACTGTCGATGCGCTTGCTGCAGTTGTCTGCTTTGTGTGCGTTGCAGTCGTGAGGTACGGCGGCGGATCGCCTCGCCACGGTAGTTTCCGGCGGTGCGCGTCGTACCACCGCAACAAGTGGACACGCACATCGCGCAGCGCTTTCATGTCAAAGCCGTGGACTGCTTCGCTGTGTCTGTGAGTACAAACTGCGGTGTCGCTGCTGCTGCTAGTGTCCATGGCGCCCTGCTCTTTCTTGGCTGTCTTGTTGCGCTTTGGCAGCGGCTGCACGAGGTCTTCGACGTCAGGCTCATCGAGCGCCGGCATGGCTGCTGGAGCTGGAGTGCCATGGCGTCGCGTCTTCGGAGCCATTCCAAAATGATATTGGCACGTCCCTTTATTTTGTCGCTATACAGATTTACTGTTTAACACTCCTATTCGAATAGCTAGATACTACGACTATTTATCTTTCGAATCACGTGGCTATGAAATTCACAAAATGAGCCGGAGATTCGACATTTCGACATTTCGGCGGCATTTGTGTGCTTTCGAGCAAGCGCAAGCGCAAGGAAGAGCTCACGTATCGTCGTCGCCATGACAAAGGTCGTCGTGCTGTCGCACGTGAAGGCGAGCTCGGTGCCGAGCACTGCGAGCAGCAGCAGGGGCCGCCGCATTCCGTGGCTCGGCGGCAAGATCGTCTCGAACAAGGAAGAGGCGCTGCGCAAGTTCTACGAGCGTAAACTCAACACCGGCGCCGCGTTCAACGACCGCCAGATCGACGCGCTCGAGAAGACCCGTGCGTGCTCGTGCGCTCCTGCCATGCGTTTGCTTCTTGTGCACGTGCTTGTGTCTCACACTTTCTTTCTTGTTATACCTCTCTCTCCATTGACGCATCTTACAGTCGGGATCACGGTCGACAAAACGCAGCAATCTGCGCCAGCACATGTGCGACCTCTCGCGTCTGTTCCTGCACTGCGCCGCTCATGATCGCCACGACGTGACCTTCTCTGTCCACTCTGTCTGTGCTTCGTACTACGATCGTCATCGATGTAATCGCCATCGCCTCTGTAGATGAACCCAAAGAAGCTCCACGCGACGCACCGACCGCACGGCAAAGTGCAGGCGAGCAGCAACAAGACGATCGTGATCAATGGCCGCGTCGTCGGTCCGAAAGTCACAGCGACCACCGACAGTCGCAGCAGCAAAGCACCAGGTGCGACGCGCCAGCCGCACGCTGCAAGCAAGTTTGTCAAAGCGCCGAGCAAGTTCTCAAAGACGAAAGCGCCGTCGAGCAGCAGCCCCAGTGGCTCCTCCCTCGCACTCCAAGACAAACTCGACCTCCCGCTCGACGCGCTCGTGCACAACAAGAGCCCGAGCTTCCACAAGCGCATGCGCAAGTGACCGCGCCATTCGACAACCGGCGTTCGGCTCGGACCGACTCGACAGGCGTCACGCTCGAGGCTCAAGGCGTACGACCCACGGGCGTTGCGCATAAATACAACTGTGTGTGTACGTGTGCTTAGCTCTCTTCGCCGCCGCCAAGGCTGCTCTGCACCTCGCTGTCTTCGGACTCGCAGTCGTCTGCTGAGAGCGCGATCTTGAGCGCCTGGAGCAGCGTCGACGCCTCGATGATCGTCATGCCGCTGCTGTCGAGCTTGCGGAGCGCAGCGCGCGTCTCGTCGCAGTGCACGCGCGGCACGACGCAGACGCTCATGCCGATCTTCGCAGCTGCTGCGAGGCGCGACGCGAGCATCTTCACAGGTCGCAAGTGCCCCGACAGCGCGATCTCGCCGAGAAAGACCGTGCGCGGCCGCACGGGGCGACTCAGCACCGAGCTCGCAAGCGCGACTGCGAGCGCCAAGTCGGCTGCTGGCTCCTGGATCGTGTAGCCCTCGGCGACGTTCACAAACACGCTCTGGCTCTGGAACGAGATGCGCGCGCGCTTCTCGAGCACTGCGAACAGGAGCTGGAGCTTGTCGAACGCGACACCGACGCCGCGCACGCGCGCAAACGACGCGCCACTCGAGCGACCTCCGTCTGCGCTGTTGAACGGCTGCAGTCGGTTCGCGAGCGCTTGGATCTCGAGCGGGATCGGCCGTGTGCCTTCCATTGCGATCGTTATCGATGCGCCGTCCAAGCCAGCGCCTTCCTCGTCGTTCTCGACATCGAGGTCGTCGCTGCGTGGGCCAGCGGCCGTCGTGACGAACGCCAGGAGCGGGTTCACGAGTGGCTGGAGCCCTGCGTCCGTCATGTTAAACACGCCGACTTCGCTCGTGTTGCCAAAGCGGTTCTTCTGGCACCGGAGGAACCGCCGCGCGCTCGTTGGGTCGCCATCCAACTGCACGACAGTGTCGACAATGTGCTCGAGCACTTTGGGACCAGCGATGTCGCCGCTCTTGGTCACGTGACCGATGAGCAGCACGGGGATGTTGCGCTGCTTTGCGAGGCGCAAGAGCCGCAGTGTGCACTCTTTCACTTGGTTCACTGTCCCCGCTGCCGATGGCACGTCGTCAGCGTACACGGTCTGGATCGAGTCGACGACGACTGCAGCGAAGCGGTCGCCTGCGATTCGATGGCGGTCACTCCCTTCGACCATGCGCAGGATCGTGTCGATGTTCGTCTCGCTTGCGACACAGAGACCGTCGCTCACGTCACCCAAGCGGTCGGCGCGCATCTTGACCTGCAGCGCGCTCTCTTCACCCGAGACGTAGAGCACGTCGCGCGCTGCGGCTGTGTGGCTGCTGTGCGCGAGCATGTTGGCGACTTGGAGCGCGAGCTGCGCAGGTGACAATGGCGTTGAGTGAGCGATGCGAGCGCGTAATAGAGAGCGAGTGTGCAGTCGTACCGTGCTCTTGCCGACGCCAGGGTTCCCTGCGACGAGCGTGAGCGACCCAGGCACGAGGCCGCCACCAAGGACCCAGTTCTAGCAAGCGGCAGCATCGATGTGAGATCTATGAGTACCTGTATCCCGTCGTTAGTGCAATGACAGACGTACCAGTTCGCGCTCTGGAAGCTGGATGCGCTCGACAGTAGCGTCGCCTTGCACTTCGTTCATGCGCAACACGAGCTCCTCGATCGCATGATCCGCATTGATGCTGCTGTTCGAGGCGCCGGCCCACGCAACATTGTGCGCGTGATGCGGCTTTGTTTTCTTGTGCCCGTGTCCGAACGTAGCAGCGTTCGATTGGCGGTAGAGCGGCGCAGCGTGCGTTGCAGGCGCGACAGCACCCCACGCTTGACACGAGCTGCATTGCCCCTGCCACTTGACGTAGCTCGCGCCGCAGTCGTTGCAGCGAAAACCTGTCGCTGTTGACGAGGATGCGCGTGCAGGAGACGGATGGTGTGCTTGTAGAGCGTGGTGAAGGCATGGGGCACGCAAGTGCAGTGCGGTCGCAGCGCTTGGACGCACGAGCGCACGCGCAAGACAGCGCTGGCGAGCGCGAGCGACGACGACGTGCAGCATCTTCATCTTCACTTGTTGCAGTAGTAAAATGCCGTCCTAAAAGTAAATTACGGGAACATTTGATTCGACATGAGGTATACAAATGCACAGTTATCAGGAACCATTGGCCATCACTTGAACCATTGGCGGTCAATTGGACACACAGAGTCGCAAGCACCTCGAGCAGCGCATCGATCGATCACTGTCGCCGCCGCCGCTACTGCTGCTGTTGTTGTCACGTGCATCACTGCGCATTGCCATCCACAGCTCGCGAACGACAGAACCACCTACGTCACGATGCCAAAGGACAACAAGAAGCGTCATCGCAACGTCGGCACGGCTACTGCGGCGCAGAATGCGCTCGGCCGCACGCTCGCGACGCCAAACACGTCGCTTGGACAGCATTTTCTCAAGAACCCGATGATCGTGAACCAGATCGTCGAGAAAGCAGCGATTCGCGGCACGGACGTCTGCCTCGAAGTCGGTCCAGGTACTGGTAACCTCACGATCCGCCTGCTTGAGCAAGCGAAGCGCGTCGTCGCAGTCGAGTTTGACCCGCGAATGGTTGCCGAAGTGCAGAAGCGTGTCCAGAACACGTACGTCCATGCGCCTTGAGTTGCTGCATGGTCTAGTGAGCGCTAGCAGCACAGCTTACGCATGTTGTGTGTCGTGACGCAGTGAGCACATGAACCACTTGCAGATCATCCACGGCGATGTCATGAAGGTGCAGCTCCCGTTCTTCGACGTCTGCGTGGCAAACTTGCCGTACCAGGTACGATGCGCTCTCTCTTGCATCACACACTGGGCAGCAGCAGTGAGCTCTTTCTTGGATGCCGGTTGCTCACGTGTGCGTCGTGTCGTGCAGATCTCGTCGCCGTTCGTGTTCAAGCTGCTGTCGCACCGTCCGATGTTCCGGTGCGCTGTGATCATGTTCCAAGAGGAGTTTGCGAAGCGCTTGAGCGCCAAGCCGGGCGACGAGCTCTACTGCCGCTTGTCAGTGAACACGCAGCTCTTGGCCAAGGTCGACCAGCTCCTCAAGGTCGGTCGCAACAACTTCCGTCCGCCACCAAAGGTCGAGTCGCGCGTCGTGCGCATTGAGCCGCGGAACCCGCCGCCGCCAGTGAACTTCACCGAGTGGGACGGCATGATCAAGATCGTGTTCAACCGCAAGAACAAGACGCTGCACTCGTGCTTCACGACCAAGTCGATCCTCAAGATCCTCGAAGAGAACTACAAGACGTACTGCTCGCTCAACAACGAGGTGCGTTTGTCTGTCGTGCCTGATGATACGATGATCAGTGTCTTGTACGCTCAGTGTAGGAAGCTCATGCTGATGTACTGCGCTGTTGCTGTTGCTGCTTGTACATTAGCTCCCAGACAGCTCGTTCGACATCAAGGCCGTGGTCGAAGAGGTGCTCGCGATCGAGAGCTTTGGCGAGAAGCGCGGCGCCAAGATGGACCAGGACGACTTCCTCGCGTACGTCTCTCTCTCTCTCTGTGTGTCTCTTCTTGCTCTGCATCATGGCGTCGCTCACTGATGCGCCCTTGTCTTCCGTGCGCGTCTGTTCATCAGTCTCCTCGAGCGCTTCAACGCGCGCAACATCCACTTTTCGTAGACTTCTCACGACTGCACTGCGCACTCGCTTCAGTCGCTTGGTCGATTGCTTACACACGTATATAGAGCCATCACAGCACTCTTCCTCTCTCGCATCTTGGGTTGTACGCCGCACCATGCGTCGATGACCTCAAAGCACGCGCATTCACATTTTGTATCGACTCGCGGCAGCGTTTTGTCTATTTGTAGCGCAAATCCTCGACTTGTGACTGCCTTTCGACCGAGCCAGCGCACATGCGCACGCACACGATCGTGGCCTGACGTGGCGACGCGGTGGCGCCACCGCACGCGTCTCCGCCTCGCTCACATCGCTTCACGCGGCCTTGTGCGCACACGCACAGACACACACAGACTCTCCATTGCTCTTGCTCTCTCTGGAGCGCTCGCGTGGTCGATTCGGAGCCTGTTTTTGACCGAGAGCAACAGCCGCTGGCTCCTCGTACGTTGCAGTTCGAGCGAGCGAGCGATTCCCACGTTCGAAATCGTCCAAAGCACCGGCACGAGCCGCCGCCGCCGCAGTCGCTCATTCGATCGCTCCGACCCACAGCAGCAGCAGTCGCCGCCATGACACAGATGCAGACGCAGACGCAACAGGACGCGATCGAGCTCGTCGAAGTGCTGCCTGGCAAGCTCTACTTCATCGCGAGCCGGTGCGACGCGCCGCCGCCGCCGAACGCGCTCGTGCACTTCATCGACGTCACGCGCGAGTTCCAGTACGCAGGCTTCTACCTCGACTTTGGTCCGCTCTCGCTCGGCCACGTCGTTGCGTTTGCGCGCCGTCTCGACGCACAGCTCCGCGCGCTCGACCACGCAACGAATCCGGACGCGCGCGTGTGCGTGTACTCGAGTGCTGCAGTGCCGACCGACCTGCTCAGCCCGCGCGTGAGCCCAACACAAGCGTATGCGCAGCACTGTGCGAACGCAGTGTGCATCCTCGGGTGCTGGGCCGTGCTCAGCCTCGGCTGGAGCGCCGAGCGCGCGTTCGCGCCGTTCAAGCACCTCGCACTGCCAGCGTTCCACGACGCCACGCGCGGCACCGACTCGTTTGGTCTCTCAGTGCTGCACGTGCTCCGCGGCCTCGAGCGCGCGCTCCAAGCGCAGCTCTTCTCGCCTGAGCGCTTCGACCTTGCCGAGTACGTGTACTACGAGCAAGTCGCACATGGCGACTTGTCGTGGGTCTCGCCGACGTTTGTCGCCTTCGCAGGTCCGCACGGCGCGCCGTCCGCCAGCAGCAGCAAGCTCCCGCCGGAGCACTATGTCCCGCACTTTCGAGCACACAATGTCGCGCTTGTCGTGCGCTTGAGCCGCAAACGCTACGACAAGACGCGGTTCACACGCGCGGGCTTTGCATTCGCAGAGCTGTACTTTCCAGACGGCGCGACGCCGCCAGACGCGGTGCTGCACAAGTTCCTCGAGCTGTGCGACCACACGCGCGCACGTGGCGCGATCGCTGTGCACTGCAAAGCCGGTCTTGGACGCACTGGGACGCTCATTGCGTGCGACTTGATCAAGCAGCACCGCTTCAGCGCTGAAGAAGCGGTTGCGTGGCTCCGACTCTGTCGACCTGGCAGCGTCGTCGGACCGCAGCAGCACTACCTCCGCGCGAAGCAAGCGCAGCTCTGGGCGAGCTCGCCCTTGCATCTTCCAAAGGACTTGGCGCCAACGTCGGAGCCAAGCGAAGCAGATCCTGAGGCGTCAACATCGGTCGTGAAGCGAGGCATTGCAGCGCGGCCGCGACGACGATCGTCGCTCTCAGTCGGCGGCTCTGCGATCATGAAGCGAGTCGACCAGCTCCGCACCGGAAGCAGCAGCGCGAGTGCAAAGAGCTCGCACTCGGTCTCACCAGTTGTGTCGAGCTCGAGCAGCAGTGTACGCGCGCTGCTGCCACCGCGGATCCCAGGACCAATGCCACGCACAGTGACGCGAACAACAGAAGCGCCGGACATGCCAGCTGCACTCATCACACTGCGCGAGACACAAGGCGACCTCCTCACTGCTCGGAAGCTCGCTCAGCAGCAGCAACAGCCTGTGTCAATGCCTCCTCCTGCACCAGTCGAGGTCTAGAGGTGATACCATATTCACTTCATCTAAGTTATCCATCCGACTCGAACATCTCGTGCTCATGGGCTATGACGATAAACCACCGTATCGTCGTGCTTCGAGCCGTCACATTGACGCGGCAAGGCACACAACGACGATGCTGTGCATCCAAAGCTCATCAAGAAGAGCTCCTCATGCGTGTCATTCTTACATTGATGTGGTGCACACGAGCGCGTGAAAGGTCGCCAGTGACGTCTGAAATAGCCGACTTGGCTACACTATGAAATCACTTGTTTTCAGTATGTGAGCGCCGCCAGCAGTGGTTTCACGCCAGTTGCACATGCGCAGGATCATCGAATGAATCGCGTGTTGTGCTTCATATCGTCTGTCATTCCACAAGACGCACCACGCACGTCGTGGACGTAGGACCGCACGATGGAGCGCGACCGCACGAGCAGTCGAGACTATGACCGCGAGCGTGATCGAGAGCGCACGCGAAGTGGGAGCACGCGTGAGCGCGAGTACAACCGCGATCGCGAGGCGTCGACGTCGCCCAAGTCGCGCGACCGAGACCGCGACCGTGAACGAGAGAGAGACCGCGAACGCGACCGCCATCGCGACCGAGAGCGCGAGAGAGATCGTGAGCGCGACCGGGACCGAGCGCTTCGTGACCGTGCTGACTATGACCGTCCACGCGAACGCGAGCGTGATCGAGACCGCGAACGTGAGCGAGAGCGCGAGCGAGAGCGTGACAGAGAGCGCGAGCGTGACCGAGTAGACACTCGAGAGCGGCCCACAAACAGCAATGGCTCCAGCAGTGTCGCGTTCTCTCGACCAGCGACGTATGACCCTCGCCTTCTGCAGCGCACGCAGATGCGCACTCAGCGCGGTTATGACGACGGCGACGACAGTCGGTACGAAGACACGATCCGACGTCGGCAGCTCAAAGACGAGCTCGGGCTCTCAGACGACGACCAGGAAGCACTGGACGGTAGCGACGACGACTCGCGCGCTGGACGTCAGCGAGCGACGCGGAACGACAGCATAGCTGGAGCTGGAAGCGCCGGTAGCAAAGAGATGCTCGTGCAACTCGAACAGCTCAAGAAAGAGCTCCAAGACGCGCGCGAGAGCGAGCAAAGAGCGCAGGACTCGCTCAGTAAGCTCCAGCTCTTGAGCAAGTCGCAGACTGCGATTCTCAAGACGACAATGACGAAGAAGATCCAGGAGAAGCAAGACGTGCTCGAAGAGATGACGTGCACGATCAAAGATCTCGAAGCAAAGCTTGACACCGCCGGCATCGCGTTCGAAGTGTACGCTGCACCGGAGATCAAGTCATCGTTGTCGTCTACTGCATTGGCGGCTGCCGAGTCCGAGGCGATCGCAGAGATCGGAGCGATGAAAGCAGAGATCGACCGTCTCGCTGACGAGAACAAGACACTGCGGCTCGCAGCAGCAGCGGCTCCATCGACTGCATCAGCGCCAGTCGCACAGAAGGAATCGTCGCCAGCAAAAGAGAGCGCTGCGAGCAAAGCCAAGATGGGCGCACTCGAAGCCGACAAGCGCGCACTCACGCAGCAGCTGAAAGAGACGCAGCAGCAACTCGCTGAGTTGCGAGCAGCGTCGCCAGTGCAGCAATCTGCTGCGCCACCTGCACCACCGACGGCTGCGTCGTCGAATGCCGAGGAGCTCCGAGCGCTCCAGAAGAAGGTGCGAATGCACGCTCGACTGTGCCTCTTGTTCTCTTCATGCTAGTCACTCATGCTGACGTTGCTCGCTCTCTTTCGCTCTTGTTAGCTCACGGACGCGGAGAGTGCGCAGCAGCAAGCGCAGTCAAAGGTGCGAGCTGACACGAACCAGGCAGGTCTATCTAAGCTGAGCACGCCTCGCTGACCCGCACTTGCCTGTGCAGATCCAACGCCTTGAGAAGGAGCTCGCAAGCAGCCAGCAAGCGATGCTGTCGTCTACGTCGTCGTCGTCGGACGCAGCCAAAGCAGCGATCGCTGCTGCTGCGGAAGCTGCCAAGGACGCAGCAAAGGTCGAAGCCGATCTGCAGGTGCGCTTCTCCCTCGATCTATGACAAGTCCAAGCACCGTCACTGACGCTCTCTATACTACACAGGCGCAAGTGACAACACTCAAGAGCGAGCTCGAGGCTTCAAAAGCCGTGCTCGAGCAAACGATCAAAGCGTCGCAGGCGAAGGACGCAGCGTGGGAAGACAAGCACGCCAAGCTCAAAGCCACAGCAGAGGCCGAGCTGTCGAAGATCAAGGAGCAGGCGAAGAAAGCGATCTTGGACCTGAAGAAGCGCTTGGAGAGCAGCTCCAAGGGCGAACAGCAGCGCCAGACTGCGCTCCGAGCACTCTACGCGCAGCTCCAGACGCAAAAGCGCGACGTCCAGACGCTCAAGACGCAGGTCGTGCAGACGCACCAGCAGTTCCCGATCCTCGCGACGCAACTCACCGACAAGATCACGCAGCGCATCCAGAAGCAAACCGACGCGATGGCTGGCGTCGTCGAGAACTACAAGCGCGAGCTCAAGGAGCGCAAGCGCTTGTTCAACCTCGTGCAGGAGCTCAAGGGGAACATCCGCGTGCTCTGTCGCGTGCGGCCGATCTCCAAGACCGAAGTCGCGAGTGGGAGCAAGATGATCTGCAAGTTCACGAACGAAGAGATCACGCTCGCGGGCGAGAAGGGCAAGACGAAGACGTGGGAGTTTGACCGCGTCTTTGACATGGGGTCGACGCAAGATCAGCTCTTCGCCGAGGTGCGTCCGCTCGTGACGAGCATCTTGGACGGCTACAGCGTCTGCATCTTTGCGTACGGGCAGACGGGCTCAGGCAAGACGCACACGATGGCCGGACCGCCCGAGAGCCCGGGGATCAATACGCGGTCGCTCCAAGAGCTCTTTGAGCGCAAGCGCGAGCGCAGTCGCGAGTACCAGGACGAGATCACAGTGAGCGTCATGGAGATCTACAACGAACAGATCCGCGACTTGCTCGCGCAGGACGCTGCGAGCACCAACTTGCAAGTGCGGCAAGGACCGACCGGCAACTTTGTCCCTGGGCTGACGGTCGTGCCAGTCCAGACGCTCGATGAGGTCTTTGAGCTCATCAAGCGCGGGAACAAGAACCGGAGCACGCATGCGACCGACATGAACGAGCACAGCAGTCGGAGCCACTCGATCCTGTCGATCCAGATGAAGAGCGTCAACCTCGTGACCCAGGCCGTGTCGAACGGCAAGCTCTTCCTCGTCGACCTCGCCGGGTCCGAGCGCTTGTCCAAGACTGGCGCCGAGGGCCAGCGCCTCAAAGAAGCGCAGAACATCAACAAGTCGCTCTCGGCACTCGGCGACGTCATCGCAGCGCGCGCGAGCAAAGCCAAGCACGTGCCATATCGCAACTCGTCGCTCACGTACTTGCTCCAAGACGCGCTCGGCGGCGACTCGAAGACGCTCATGGTCGCGTGCGCAAGCCCGGTCGACTACAACAGCGAAGAGTCGTTCTGCACGCTCAACTTTGCGGCGCGCACGCGGAGCGTTGAGATGGGCAAAGCGACCAAGAACGTGACGCCAGCCAAGGAGTAGCGACTGCGAGAGCCTAGCGCACGTGAGAGAGACTGAGAGGGATGATGACGAATGGCGCACGCAGTGGATTCCCGATTGACGTGTGTGTGAGTACGTCCGATGCTCATGAGCGGCTGTTGCTGGTGGTGGGCTGGTCTGCAAGCAGACTCCGTCGACGGCGACGCGAGCGGCGTGAGTCAATCTCGTCGTCTTCGTAGTCGTTGGTGTTGAGAGTCGCTGGCTGCGCGTGGTCGTCACTTGCACGCGTAGCAGTTGCGACTGTGAGGCTGCTGACACATTCGGTGCTGCTCCGACGCATTTGCTTTTGCTGTCGGTACATCGCGCGCGTGCGTCTCGGTTCACTCGCTTCGACACTTGCGATCGCGCGCTTGCGGCTGCGCGTTGCGACTTGCGGCGTGGTAGTCGGTTGACTGTCGTTGTCGACCTCGGTAGCCTCTGCCTGTCCGTCGTCTTCGTCGTCATCGCAATTGCTCTTGTGCTCTGACTCGGGCGATTGCTCTTGGCGCTCGACCGTCGGCGTCGTCTCCTTTGGCGGCTCGTCCGCTGGCGATTGCGTCGCAGCAGCGCTAGCGACTTGGTCGACGCTGTCAGCGACGTCCTCGAGCTCGAGCGACCGCTTGCGCTTGTTTGTCACGAGTCGCGTCGCCTCCACGTTGATGCTCATCGGCGTCGCGATCGTGCTCTGCGGCGTCGACGATGGCGCCGACACGAGCTCGCCTGCTGCGCGCACTGGCGTCGTCGGTGTCGCTGGCATCACCACTGAGCGTTCTTTGCGCTTCGCGGCGCCAGCGATCGCCGACTGAAAGTCAAACACGATGCGCCACTCGTGGCTGAGCTCGTCTTCGCGCTCGGGAGCGTCGCGGAGCTCGCCGAGGAGCTGCACAAAGTACGTCCGGAGCTGCTTCATGCTCGACGGATCCAAATGCGCGACGTACGGACGGAGCGCGTCGAGGAACGCAAAGTGCTCCTTGCGCTCGAGCGCGAACCGCACACCTTCGCACACGAACCGGAAGAACGGCGCGCGGAGCGCTGGTGCGATCTTCCCGACGCCGAGCGACTGGCTGAGCTTCTTTGCGAGGTCCTTGAGCTGCGCGTCGCTGCTCTCGATGCTCTCTTCGAGCTCGCGCTGCATCTCACGGTCGTCATCGTTGCTGCTCGTGATGCTCTCGAGCTCCTCTTGAAGTGCCAAGATCGAGTTGAACTGCTGCCGCAGCGCCGTCATCTGCACTTCCAAGTACCGCACCGGCGTCTCGTGCTTGACGTGGCGACCGAACGCTCGCACGATCTCGACCGATGGCTTTGCGGACTCGATGGCGTACCGCAGCACCGCAGCAGACTGGCGCCGATTGCTCGGATTGGTCGTAGACACGCGGCCGAGCGCGAGCAAGAGCTCGGCTTTGTGTGTCTGGTGCTGGTCGATCCCTTCGTCTTGCGCGTCGGCGTCTGGCGTCTCCATCTCGTTCTCAAAGTACATCTGCGTGAGCAAGACCAAGACGCGCGGAAGTGGCCACTGCAGCGCATCGAACGGCGCAGTGGCGTCGCCAAACGCCTCGACAAAGAGGCAGCGCGTGTCGCAGAACGTCAGGAACGCCATGCGCTGCGCAGCTTTGACGTACTGCGTGAGGTCATCGTTGTCGAACGCGATCTCCTCCATCTCAGTCAGCGGCGCATTGTCGTCAACTTGGTCATCGTCTGTCGCGCGCTGCGTCTTCTCCAAGTGCATCTCTAGGACCGACACGAGCGCGTCTTCAAGCGCAGCGCGACTCGCGAGGACGCGCTCAATGCGCGCGCGTGTCATGCGGTGCTCGCTCGCGCGGTCGTCTGCTGCTGCTGCGTCTGGTGCGAGTGCCGCGTGCGTCAGACCGTCGTTGAAGACTGCGCGCGCGAGCCAGAGCACGTCCAAGTACAGCACCAAGAGCGTGTGCTTGATCGCTTCGGCTTGCCAGAGCTCTTCGCGCAGCGCTACGACGTTGCGCGAACGTCGGCGAACGAGCGCAACGAGCGCAGTCGCAACGGTGTCCATGCGTTCAGTTGGTCGATCGTCTACGCTGAACGAGGCGAGCGTCGCACTCGACGACGGGAGGTACTCGCGCACGCTCACGAACCGGATCAAGCACGTGAAGCGCGAGAGCGCGATCCGGAGCGCAAACTCAGCGTCGCTCACGTCTTTCGCTGGTGTTTTCGCTCGCTTTCGGCTCGATGAGGTGTCTTCTTGGTCGTTTTCAAACATCGTTGCGTCGTCTTCGAGCGCGCGCTGCACGTGGTCGATCACGTCGTGCACGACCTCGCGGAGCGTCACTTCGGTCTCGCGCTTCACGACTTCGTGCTCTGCGTGGAGCAAGTGGTCGAGCGCATACGCGAGCGCAACGAGGAGCGTCTCGTCCGCATTCGCAACGAACGCGCTCTTGAGCTTCTCGAGCAACTCCGTCACGTGCGCGAGGTGCGGACCAATAACGTCTGCTGATAGTGCGAGCATCGGCACGAGCTCGACGACGAGCGCGAGCTTCTCTGCGTCCGACTGGTACCGAACGAGCAGACTCGGGATCTCTTTGCAGAACGCCACAGTCATCTCGCTCTTTCGATCATTGGAGACACACACACGAGCGTCTGTCAGCATCCATCCATCCATCCATCCATCCGTCCATCAGATGACAGAAGGTCAGGACGCATACCGTCTCCCACACCACTTTCTTCTTTGCGACGTCCGCTGCGAGCTTGCGCACTGCGGCGACGAGCAACCGAATCAAGATCGACTGCTGGTTGCTCGTGAGGTCTGGCGCCGACTTGTCTGCCAAGAGCAAGTCCGTGAGCAGCCGCCAGTCCTGCAGCACCTCTGGCGTCCATAACAGCAACAACAGCAACAGCGACAACAGTGTCGTGAGACCCAAACCAGTGGCGTACGACATAGTCTAGAGCCCGTCGCCGGCACGTACGGCAGTCGTCGAGTCCCCAGAACGCGTCCACGAGCGTCTCGACGCACTCGGGTGGCGCGTTGTGGTTGTAGATGTACTCCTCTGCAAACTCCACGAGCGCAATCGCCTGCGTGTTGAGCTGCTCGCGCTTGAGCGTCGCGTTGTCAGTCGACTCGGCGACGCCGAATGCGTCGTACTGGAGACAGACAAACTCAGCTGCGGCGCGTCGGATCTCGGCGCTCGCCGGCTCAAACACGAGCTTCTCGACCGACTGGAGGTCGACGTCAGAGCTAATGAGGCTGCGCTTGTCGACTGCGATGAGCAGTCGGACGCACGCGCGCACGACTGCGTCGTCCACGTCATTACAGAGCTCGAGGTACCGCGAGAGGAACCGCGACGTGAAGAGCTCGAGCCGGTCGGTAAAGTCCTCGTGCTCGTAGAGACTCTGGAGAACCGTCACGACGCGCAGGCGCACGCTCGCGTCCTTGTCGTTGAGCATCCAGCCGAGGTACTTGAGGTAGTTGTCTTTGAGGAAGTGCGACGGGAGCGCTATGATCCAGCGCCCGATCGCACTCGCGCTCTCGCTGCGCACGTCTGGCATCACGTCGCGGTACCGATGCACGACGACGCCCGAGAAGACGATGCTGGCGACTTTAACGAGCTGCTGCAGTCGCTCGTCGTACATCGCCTTGTTCTCGATGAGGAGCTGCTGCTTCTTCGAGCGCTTGCCTGGCGGCGTCTTCTTGGCGTCGACTGCGTGGAGCTGGCGCGTCACGACTGCGAGCTGCTGCGAGACGCTCTCAGCCGACACGACAAGCGCGTGGCCGATCGCGTAGGCGGCGATTGTCGCCGTGTGTCGGATCGCGCGGACTTCGGCGCTGTACGAGAGTGCGTGTGGTAGTCACGGGCCTGTTAGTATGGAGGAAGAGATAGAGAGAGAGCGCCGCATGAAGACGCCGGACGCACCTCGAGAGCGTGGCGCACCAGTCGACAAACTGGTGCACGACCGTCGACGTGAAGAGCAGCTCGCTCTCAAAGCACTCGGTCACGAACGCGTCCCAGAACGCGACAAAGTTGCGCGCAAAGCGCTTGAACGCCTTGCTACGGGACGCCAGAGGGTACGCGTCGCCTGCGCGCACAAGGTCGTCGACGACAAAGTCGACCTGCGAGCGACAGGCGATGAGCATTGAGTCAACGAACAGCAGCAGCAGCAGATGATGAATGGAGAGCGTACCAGGTCGCTCATGTCGAGCTTCTCGAGCGCTTCCGTCGTCGGGACGCACTGTCCTTCGCCACCGCACGTCTGAAGCAGCAGCAGTAGCATGTACAAGCGAGTACGTGAGGTGTGTCGAAGTCTAGGACGAGAGAGCGAGAGCACACACACACCTGCAAGAGGAAGTTGAGGACTTCGCGCGTCGCGTCCTCTGCGTTCGCGTCAAAGCGGTCGCGCCAGTCGGCCACGAGCGCGCGCAGCGAGCCAGAGCTTCGCTTGATCGCCTCTGCCGTTCATTCACATGTGCGTGAGCTTCTACTACTCGTATCACAAACGTCGTACAAACAGAGAGAGACGCACCAAAGAGCATCGAGTCGCCGTTGTCGCTGCTCGCATCGCTTCCTTTGCGCGTCAACGCGCGCTCTTCGAGCACAGGTTTGAGCTTTCGCGGCCGCACGAGCGTCACTGGCTTACGCTTTGCAGGCACTGGTCGCGGTGCGCGCGGCTTGGGCTTTGGCGACACGAACTGCCGCGCGTCGGCTTCTTCGTCATCATCGTCGTTGTCTGTGCTCTCGCTCTCGTCAAGACTGTCATCGTCGTCGTCGTTGCTTCCAGCGCCAGTGTCACTCTCGCCATCGTCGCGATCGCGTTGCGAGCTGCTCAGGCGCGCGTCGAGCACTTGGTAGATCGGCGTCGGCTTCTTGCGCTCGCGCTGACTGCGGCGCGTGACGTCGTCTGCTGCTGCTGCTGCGTCGCTCATGTTGCCGAGCGGATGCGGAATGGCAGAGCAAGTGCAACGAGCTACTTGCTTGCAGACAACAAAAGCAAGAGCAACGAGCAACGAGCAACGTTGTCGTGCGTACAAGTGTTGCTTGCTTGCTGCAACAAGTTTTTGGCGCGAATGGAAATGGGGTAAATCCCACAACATGATCCTTTTCATCAATCGGGTGGTGGGATTTGGTTGTCGAAAAGGTCCATGTTGTGGGTTTTACCCATGGAAATGTTACAAATTGCAAGTCATTGTTGGCTTTGCGAGGCAAGATCGCTCGTGACGTGCAACATGGTGGTGCGACGAGCGCTCCAAGTTGCGCTCAGCGTGCTCGCGCTCGGGCACGGCGTTGCTGGAGATAGCGGCAGTAGCGAGTGCTCGAGTGCGGACGTGCGCTGGCTCTGGAGCGGCGCGCTGTCGTCGCACTCGATCACGTTCAAGCTCGGGCTGCGTGACGGACATGCGTGCCCAGACCGCGCGTTCCTCATGCATCTCCACCCAGAGCTCGAGTCTGGCGAGCGACCGCACACTGCGATCGCGCTCTGCCACGCTACAGACGCGCCAACTGTGCACGTGTGCGAAGCCGCAGAGTTGCTCCACGCTGCGCGCAAGTACCGCTATGAGCTCACGACGCTCGCAGACGACGTCGTCGTGCGCGACGGCCACTTTTGCACCCCAGCGGATGAAGGCACGCCCATGAACTTCCGCGTCGCGTTCTCGTCGTGCGCCGATGAAGATTCGGACCCACAGGTGCGTTGCTCATAGGTCAGACATCAGCCACTCGCACACATGCGCTCACACGCTCGCGTTGTCCAGGTCTTTCGCGACATCGCAGCGCACGACCCGCTCTTCTTCCTGCACATGGGCGACTTGCACTACCACAACCTCGAAGTGAACGACGTCGCGCGCTTCCGCGCAGCGTACGATTCGATGTTTGCGTCGCCTGCAGGTCGCGCCATGCTCGCGATGGACCTCCCGTTCGCGTACATGTGGGACGACCACGACTACGGCCCTGACAACAGCGACAAGACTGCGCCAGGTCGCAACGCGTCAGTCCAAGCGTACCGCGAGTTTGTGCCGCACTACCCACTTGGATCGCCACTGCCGCGCACGAGCGCGATCCACCAGGCGTTCACGATCGGCCGCGTGCGGTTCCTCTTGACCGACTTGCGCTCGGAGCGAACGCCGAACCTCGCGCCGGCGGCGCCGTCCAAGAGCGTCCTCGGCGCGAAGCAGAAGGGCTGGTTCAAGCACGAGCTCGTGCGCGCGAGCGACGACCCGAGCATCGGACTCATCGTCTGGGTCAGTACGATGCCGTGGCACGACGACGAGCGCAAGTGGGGCTACTTTGTCCACGAGCAGCGCGAGCTCGTGCACTTCATACAGGCGCACAGGCTCAACACGCGCGTGCCGATCGTGATTGCAAGCGGCGACGCGCACATGCTCGCAGTCGACGACGGCTCGCACACACCAGGGCACTTGGTCACGCTCCACGCCGCGGCGCTCGGGCGCCCAGGCTCGATCAAAGGCGGACCGTACAGCCACGGCGCGTTCGCTGGCTCTGGTCAGTACGGGCTCTTGGACTTTACGGACGACGGCGCGCGCGTGTGCGTGCACTACCGCGGACTCAGTACCACGCACGGTGAGCTCATAGCGTTCGATACGTGCCACCCAGAGCGCACGCCGTCGCAGCAGATGTACGTCCCGCCGCCGATTCCACTGCGCGTGCTCCAGCGCAAGTGGAAGAAAGCGAAGAAGCTCGTCGGCGCCGCGGGATTCGTTGCTGCTGGCGCTGCTGCTGTGCTCGTGGTGGTGCTCTGGCGTCGAGCACGCGCGCGCCGAGCAGCTCGTACGAAGCGCGACTAGCACCATACGCGTGGATGGGCGCGAGATGGAGAGAGCTACGTGCACGTTGAGTTAAGGACATTGACTGTTGGTCTGTGCGTGTGGTGCGAACTGTTCCGCCACTGTGAGTGGCGTCGCTGTCGCTGTTGTGGTCGTCACTCGCAAGTGCTGTCGCTCTTTGACGACCGAGCACCTCGTTGCGAGTGTGGCGGCGGACAGTCGACAGCGTGTAGTCATGGACTTGGTAAGCGCTTGCGCGCTCGTGGTCCTGTCGATGAAGACTCCACTTGGAGAGCGACCGCTTGGGCGTGCTCATGATGGACCAGACGAACGCCGCGCCAGAACAGCAAGACTTCTTTGGTCGCTTTCTCTGTGAGCGATGCCGACGTGAGCTTTGAGAGCACGTAACGAGGTGCCACTGCATGCAGCGCGGTGTTGTGCGTATTCCCATTGAAGCAAGAATGACGGGAGCAAGTCCCTCTGCGTGGCGCTTCCGCCGCTGACTCACTGCGCGACAGTTGAGCTCGTTGTCTCGACCGCGTATGAGGGCAAAGAAGCATGACCAGGACCTTGCAGGCGCGTGGGGAAGAACCAGATGCAGGTGCGAAGGTCCGCAGCGCTGAGGGAGCGGATGCGGTCACATCGACGACCCCGTGGACGAATGTCATTCCGCGACGCACTGCCTCGACACCACCTGCATCTTCGAGCCAACGCGACCATGGACGACAACCAGCAAGCCAAGAGCAACGACCTCGCTGCACAAGCTCGAGCAGCGCAAGTGCTAGCGCTTCATGCTGCCTGTCGTAACGGCGATGTCGAGTGTGTGCGCGCACTGCTTGTACGCGACAGCAGCAGCACGGACAACCGCACCACACGCACGGCTACGTCTCCACTCGTCGACGCACTCGACGAAGATGGCAACACGCCACTCATCGCTGCGTGCGAGAGCGGACACATCGACGTCGTGGAGCTCTTGCTTGCGAGCGGCGCCGATGTGAGCAAGACCGAGAGATGTTTAGGCGAGTCGCCGCTCTTCGTTACTTGCTCAAAGGGACACATCGCCACCGCCCGTCTTCTGATCCAGAGCGGCGCAGACGTGAACAGCGACTCCGAGTACTACGGCTCGCCGCTCTATGCTGCCTGTCAAGCTGGCCACGTCGACGTCGCGCGCGTCTTGCTCAAGCATGGCGCACAAGCCGACGACTACGGGTTCTTTGGCGCCACGCCGCTGTACGTCGCTGCTCAAGATTCGCAGCCTGATGCTGTGCGCTTCCTCCTACTCGAGTGCAACGCGGACGTGAACAAAGGCCAGAGTGACGGTGCCACGCCGCTCTTTGGCGCCTGCGCCGCTCCGTACTGTGACGACAAACCACGCGTTGAACGCCATGTCGACGTCGTACGCACTTTGTTCGAGCACGGCGCAGGCATCCACGCACTGGGGGACAACGGCGCGACGCCTCTCCACGCCGCAGCTGAAAACGACCATCTCGAGGTCCTGCGCGTCTTGATGCAGCTCGGCGGAGACAGCGATCGACTTGACGACGACGGCTGCTCGCTGTTCCACGTCGCAGCCAGACGCGGTTGCTCCGAGATCGTCCGCTTCCTCTTGCTCGAGTGCGGTGTCGACATCGATCCAGCATCGAGCAATGGGTCGACCGCGCTCTACGAAGCGTGTCACTCGGGTCGTCTCGACGTCGTCCGCATCCTGCTCGAGCACCACGCCGACACCAGCAAAGCATGCGATGACGGATCGGTGCCGCTCCACGCTGCTATGACTTGCCACAATGTCGAGGTCGTGCACGCGCTGCTCGATGCTGGTGCCGCAGTCAACGCTGTGGACAGCGCTGGCATGTCGCCACTTGGTATCGTGAAGGAGTGGGAGTACGCCGACGTGATGCAGGTGCTGCTCGACGCGGGCGCTTCCGACAGTGCTCGCTAAGCTGTGCAAAGAGGTCGAGCTACGCTGCTCGACAGTACTGCGAAGTAGCGGTGGAGACGGCAGCAGCGTGAGCGTCAGTGCGAGCGATGATGGTAGCGACAGTGAGTCTATCGACGCAAAGAAGTCTGCGCTCAAGCAGCCAGTGCCGCAAATTTCACGCACCACGACGACTGCTGTTGCTGCTAGCGGCGGCAGTGGTAGTGCACTCGACAAAGCCAAGATCTATCTGCCCAAGTGCTCAGCACGTCGAGACGAGTGTCGCGTGCTGTTTGTTGCTCTTGCAACGCCAAAGAGAACAACCAGAGCTCAGCAACTAGCAGAGGAAGCGCTGACGAGTGTATTGTGTGTTTGGACAGAGAACTTCATTCATGTAGTTACTCAAGACGCTCGGTCTCGCAGTTTTGCCATCCTCTCTGCTGCCTACGTACCGAGTCGGTGACGCTGCTCGCAGTGAACGCCATCGCTCGATCCATCACCGACACAAAGACACACATTGCGGTCGCCGCAGTGGTCGCAAATGCTGTTGTCGCGTGGCGCGGCGTACTCGTCGTGCTCACATAGAGGCTGTCGCGGTGCAGAATGCTCACATCGTCGCCGTTGTCGTCTTCCTGGCTCGTAGTCGTCCAAGTCGTCGTGCGCGCTGCTACTACTGCTGCTGCTCGTTAGCGAGGTCTGCGACGTTTGTGAGCACCAGGTACGCTTCACCCTCCAGGATCTTCGTTTGCACGACATAGCGCACTCCAAGCACGACGACGGACACCTCGGCTTCGACTTCGATTCTTGTTGTCGCTGTCATGGCGACCACAGCGTCGCTGCTGTTCAAGCCGGCACTGTTGTTCAGGTTGTTGCTGTTACTGCCGTCCAAGCTGTCGCTGATGTCCTCGTCGTCGCTGGAGTCCTCGCCGTCGTAGTTGGTGCCCTCGGCTTCCTCTTCCGCGATCGTCTCGATTGACTGCACAGCGCCAGTAACGCTCGTCGCCACGCTTGCAGCAGATCCCATAGCGCTTGACGGAGGCTGCATTGGCAACTGCTGTGCTGCATCATGCAGCATCGTAACGTGCTGGCGCACGACCTTCCGTGACGCCTCAAAGCTGCAGCCTGGGTACTCGCACATCTCGTGTTGGTTCTCTTTGTGTGCATTGAGCTGCGACTCGAGCGCAAAGTTCAGGTCGCAGACTTCGCACGCCCAGTCTGTTCCGAACACCACACCACGCAGCTGGTGCACTGCCAACGCGTGGTCGGCCACGATGCGCTTCACCGCTGAGAAGTCGCAGTCTGGATGTGGGCACGCCATGTGCTGCTCGAGGTGTGCGAACAGGTTGTTCAGCACGGCAAAGTCCAGGTTGCATGGCTCACATCGGAACGACTGGGATGTCGAAGACGGCGCAGTCGTTGTCACCCCTGTCACACTGGCATCGCCACCAGTGCCAGTGACAGCAGGCGTTGGCGTCTCCAACGCCACTGGCGCCGACGTAAACTGCGGCGACTCGAGCGGCAACGGTGCCGCAACTGGCAGGTTGTGTAGAGCGAACCCTGTAGGGGACAACGGCGTTCCAGCTGGCGTGGAGACTACTCGTGGCTGCGGTGGCAGGTGCGCCTGAACGATGTGCTTGTTCACGAGCGTCTTTGACGCAGTGTACTCGCAACCGTCGTAGCCGCAGACAAAGTGCTGCTTGAAGTGCGCGTGCTGCTGCGACTCGCGCACAAACGTCTTGTTGCACGGCTCGCAGCGCCATGTCTCTGGGGTGGCGTCTGGCACAGAGGCACCGTCCGGCGCTGTCGACAACGGCTCGAAGAGGGCACAGTGGTAGATCCAGTGGCCAGGCACACCGCAAAGGTAGCACACGTAGCCCTCCTTCGGACCTGAGACTTCGGCTTCAGAAAGCAACTCCGATGGCAGGACGTAGTTGACGCACTGGTACAACCAGTGGCCGGACACGCCGCAGAGCTTGCACACGTAGCCCTCCTTCGGTTCTGGGGCGTCGGCTCCGGCAAGCACTTCCTCTCGCGAGACGAAGTTGACGCAGTCGGCCATCCAGTGACCTTCCACGTCGCAAAGCTTGCACACGTAGCCCTCCGACGGAATCGACAACGGCGTGCGCGCAAGTGGCTCTTGTTCAGCACTCGTGGGCGGTTGAGCGGCCTCTCTTGGCGCTGGTGGCGCTGCCGGCGTACTCGCATCATCTGGCGCTGACTCGTCGGGCGCACAGCCTCGCGCGTCACCTGGTACCTCGACCGGCGCTGCGAGTGGCGCATCAACAGGCGCGGAGACTGGCGCTGGGACTAGTGCCTCCTCGACTGGCGCTGCCACGGGTTCCTCGATTGGCGCTGCCACGGGTTCCTCAACTGGCACCGACTCGCTCAGTGCTTCTGGCTCCCACGTGCACTCACTGCCGCTTTCGCTGCTGCAGACACTTGGACTGCGCGTACTACCGTCGTTCTCGTCGCTCGTCTCGGTGCCCGACGTGTCACTGGAGTGCGCCTTGCTGTACGTACTCGTTCGCGCGACCTTGTCGCCGCCGTTGCCGCTGATGTCGCTGGACGCTTCACTGGTCTTGACCATGTCGTCGTCGCGCACAGGATCCGTTTGGCCCGACTCAATCGGAGCCATGTAGTCACTCGGCTCACAACGCAGCGGCGCCGGCATCTGCGCCACTGGCTCTGGCTTGTCTGGCGCGCTGGCGTCAGGTCTTTCGCCGCGCACGACAGCCGCAAAGCTGATGGTCACCCCAGGGCTCGAGGAGCTGCTACGCTCACGAGCGCCGTTTGCGGTCACATGAGACAAGGCAGCCTCGGACCGATCGTGTTTCTTGAACTTGACGCAGTCGACAAGCCAGTGTCCACTCATGCCGCAGAGGTCGCACACGTAGTCCGCCCTCGGTCTCGACTTTGCGGTCTTCGGTCGTGCCGTCGGACCAGGCGATGCCGCAGATGACGCATGCACTGCTCCGCCAGGCGTACTCGATCGCGGGTCGTACAGTGAGCACTGCTTGCGCCAGTGACCTGGCACATCGCAGAGGTTGCACACGTAGTTCGGTGGCGGACTCGAGGCTTCAGCACGCCCATACGATCGCGGGTCGTACAGCGAGCACTGCTTGCGCCAGTGACCTGGCACATCGCAGAGGTTGCACACGTAGTTCGGTGGCGGACTCGAGGCTTCAGCACGCCCATACGACCGCGCGTCGTACAGCGAACACTGCTTGCGCCAGTGACCTGGCACATCGCAGAGGTTGCACACGTAGTTCGGCGGCGGGCTCGAGGCTTCACGTTGCTCGTAGTTGACGCACTGGAACAACCAGTGACCAGGCACACCGCAGCGGTTGCACACGTAGCCGTCGCCCGGAGTCGCTGACGGCGTGCGCACGGTTGGTTCAGACAGTCTGCGGAACGAGCTCCGAGCGAGCTCTTCCGCACCGTGTGCTGGTGGTTGAGCGGCCTCTCTTGACGCGGGTGACGCTGCCGGCGTACTCGCAGCACTGCGAGCCGCATCACCTGGCGCTGACTCGGACGCTGCGCGTCGCGGTAACTCGTGCTCACTGCCGCATTCGCTGGGGATGGGGACCCTCAGAATGTGGTAGCTGTTGTATTCTTCGTCGTTCGTGTAGTCGCTCCACCAGATGCGCTCCTGCGCGGGGGACATGCTTGCGCCGCGACCAACGCCTTCAAAGCCTTCCTGCGTGCGTGCCCGTATACGTGTGTGTGGTTCGACGAAGAAGTAGAAATGCGAGTTTCATGGCACTCACACTGGCGCGAACAGTGCGCGTGTGTGTTTCGTACCAGCATTTGCCAAGAGCACCAGTTGTGTGTTCGAAGGCCTCGTCATTCTTTGTACCGTTAATATTGGATATTGAATCAAGGCATATGCGCTTCAATGATCAACATAGGTGCGCATGGCGGCGTTCTTGTCTACATGTAACGTGTGCTCGGCTGCTCACCAGGTGCCAATCTGCTGCACGCGGTACAGATACCAGCCCACACGAGGCGAGGTCTACAACTACAAGCCCCTCGAATCAGCAGCCGTGGAAATCAGCAGTCGTGGGAATCAGCACACGTCACCCATGTCACCCATGAAAAAGTGTACCGCACCGCACACCACATCACATCACACGAAAGTACGTCCGCATTTGGTACATTGGCGCGGCTTGGCACGGGCGTGTCCAACCACGCCCACGTCAAGGTCCAGAGGCATTCATCGTTCGCTTGTGATGGCGAGAGGCCGCCATCCAGCGAGCGCGTGTTACTCGTGCAGGAACAGTACGACCAGGACCGCACGACATGACCTCGCACATGTACATGCGAATCAGACGGCAGGCACTACCGTGCACTGTATTCTTTGTGGAGCTGCACCCATTTTTCGTTCCTGAGTTGGCCCTCTCGAACATTTTAAACCAAAATACTCAAAAACGATTTTCTAGCCAATCACATGCGTTTGTTTGGTTGTATGATACAACATTTTTTGGGGAGCAGCGAGCGCTCATCATGCATCGCATCACGACGGTATCGACACGACATCGGCGACCACCACCAAGTCATCACAATAGGCCAGCTGGCTCGTCATTTTGAGTACCGCGAGTCATTCGATTTCATCACTATCTAAATTTAGAATGAGCAACACTTCATTTGACGTGGTTACTTCACTACTAAAAATAGTAAGATACGTGGAGTATAGTGAAATCAAGATAGGTGCTTTCACTGACCAAAGAGTCACACTCCCCAAAGAGTCAGTCACAAGGTGATCAAGATGGTCGAAGCACAAGTCGAGTCTGTCGACTATGTTGTGCGCCATTCGATGCGAGCGCCATTCCGTCAGCTTGCAGCGTGTCTCGAGTCAGCATGGACACATACAACACCAGACAGCAAGACGCAAGCCGCTCGTTGCAAGCTTCTAGTCCTTGAGCACAACACGCTCGTAACTCGAACGCATTGCATTGCAGGTGCCACGACGTGACTTGAATCAACCAGACGCGCATCATGAGCGACGGCGACAACATGCAGAACCGAACGCTCCGTGCAAGTTCGAGTCGCTCCTGAGCGCGAGTACTTCGTTGACTAGCCATCGACGCCACGAATCGGCGGGAACACTTCGCTCGCTTTCGCTGCAGCCATCTTCTCTTCGAGAGCGCGCACAGCACGCCGGAGCTCGTCGATCTCGTGGCGCTGCTGGTCAATCAGCGCATCGGGGTCGCGCTCAAACAGACTCGAGTTGTGCACAGCAGCAGCGCTCGTGGCGTTGCTACTGGTGCTCCCAAGCGCCGCTTTCTCCATCTGGAGCGTCGCTTTCGACGCGTTGAGCGCGTTCCGGAGCTCGTTGATCTCGCGAATGAGCGTCATGTTGTCCGCTGTCGCGCGCATGTTAGCGTCCTGGTGCTGCGCTGCGTCGCGCGCGTACTTCTTCTTGAGCACGACGACAGACTTCTCGAGGCACTCTTTCTGGCCAAGTCTTTTGATCCGCCCGACGCTATATAAATTTGTGATTCCCATCAATCTGAAAAAATGCTGTGTTCATGTTACAGTATACTGAGCACGCATTTTTCAATAACGATAGTGATGTGACGAAGTGCCGCTGTGCAATGCGCTGTTGTACATCTTCCCACCGAAACTAGAATGGTGGGCCTCTGCTCCCGTCCTCTGTTCCCGTCGCTGTCTCGCGACAGTCGCGCTTCGTGTCGCGACCGCGTATGTTCCAGGAAGGGCAACACCACAACAGAGCAGGGCGACCTCTGGACCTCGCAAATGACCAGGACCTTGCAGGCGCGTGGGGAAGAACCAGATGCAGGTGCGAAGGTCCGCAGCGCTGAGGGAGCGGATGCGGTCACATCGACGACCCCGTGGGCGAATGTCATTCCGCGACGCACTGCCTCGACACCACCTGCATCTTCGAGCCAAACGCGACCATGGACGACAACCAGCAAGCCAAGAGCAACGACCTCGCTGCACAAGCTCGAGCAGCGCAAGTGCTAGCGCTTCATGCTGCCTGTCGTAACGGCGATGTCGAGTGTGTGCGCGCACTGCTTGTACGCGACAGCAGCAGCACGGACAACCGCACCACACGCACGGCTACGTCTCCACTCGTCGACGCACTCGACGAAGATGGCAACACGCCACTCATCGCTGCGTGCGAGAGCGGACACATCGACGTCGTGGAGCTCTTGCTTGCGAGCGGCGCCGATGTGAGCAAGACCGAGAGATGTTTAGGCGAGTCGCCGCTCTTCGTTACTTGCTCAAAGGGACACATCGCCACCGCCCGTCTTCTGATCCAGAGCGGCGCAGACGTGCACCACAACGGAGAGCGTTGCGGCACGCCGCTCTGTGGTGCGGCGGACAACGGACACGTTGACATCGTACGTCTTCTGCTCGAGCACGACGCGGCTATGAACGCGCGTGATGGAGATGGCGTCACGCCGCTCGTCTTGGCGATCAGTAACGGAGACATCGTCACCGCACGAGTGCTTCTCGAGCACGGCGCGGACGTCGAGCTAGGTGGTTATGACGGCGACACGCCGCTCTACTACGCAAGTAAGCTCAACCACCTCGAGATCGTGCGTCTCCTGATCGGCTCCGGCGCAGACGTGAACAGCGACTCCGAGTACTACGGCTCGCCGCTCTATGCTGCCTGTCAAGCTGGCCACGTCGACGTCGCGCGCGTCTTGCTCAAGCATGGCGCACAAGCCGACGACTACGGGTTCTTTGGCGCCACGCCGCTGTACGTCGCTGCTCAAGATTCGCAGCCTGATGCTGTGCGCTTCCTCCTACTCGAGTGCAACGCGGACGTGAACAAAGGCCAGAGTGACGGTGCCACGCCGCTCTTTGGCGCCTGCGCCGCTCCGTACTGTGACGACAAACCACGCGTTGAACGCCATGTCGACGTCGTACGCACTTTGTTCGAGCACGGCGCAGGCATCCACGCACTGGGGGACAACGGCGCGACGCCTCTCCACGCCGCAGCTGAAAACGACCATCTCGAGGTCCTGCGCGTCTTGATGCAGCTCGGCGGAGACAGCGATCGACTTGACGACGACGGCTGCTCGCTGTTCCACGTCGCAGCCAGACGCGGTTGCTCCGAGATCGTCCGCTTCCTCTTGCTCGAGTGCGGTTGTCGACATCGATCCAGCATCGAGCAATGGGTCGACCGCGCTCTACGAAGCGTGTCACTCGGGTCGTCTCGACGTCGTCCGCATCCTGCTCGAGCACCACGCCGACACCAGCAAAGCATGCGATGACGGATCGGTGCCGCTCCACGCTGCTATGACTTGCCACAATGTCGAGGTCGTGCACGCGCTGCTCGATGCTGGTGCCGCAGTCAACGCTGTGGACAGCGCTGGCATGTCGCCACTTGGTATCGTGAAGGAGTGGGAGTACGCCGACGTGATGCAGGTGCTGCTCGACGCGGGCGCTTCCGACAGTGCTCGCTAAGCTGTGCAAAGAGGTCGAGCTACGCTGCTCGACAGTACTGCGAAGTAGCGGTGGAGACGGCAGCAGCGTGAGCGTCAGTGCGAGCGATGATGGTAGCGACAGTGAGTCTATCGACGCAAAGAAGTCTGCGCTCAAGCAGCCAGTGCCGCAAATTTCACGCACCACGACGACTGCTGTTGCTGCTAGCGGCGGCAGTGGTAGTGCACTCGACAAAGCCAAGATCTATCTGCCCAAGTGCTCAGCACGTCGAGACGAGTGTCGCGTGCTGTTTGTTGCTCTTGCAACGCCAAAGAGAACAACCAGAGCTCAGCAACTAGCAGAGGAAGCGCTGACGAGTGTATTGTGTGTTTGGACAGAGAACTTCATTCATGTAGTTACTCAAGACGCTCGGTCTCGCAGTTTTGCCATCCTCTCTGCTGCCTACGTACCGAGTCGGTGACGCTGCTCGCAGTGAAACGCCATCGCTCGATCCATCACCGACACAAAGACACACATTGCGGTCGCCGCAGTGGTCGCAAATGCTGTTGTCGCGTGGCGCGGCGTACTCGTCGTGCTCACATAGAGGCTGTCGCGGTGCAGAATGCTCACATCGTCGCCGTTGTCGTCTTCCTGGCTCGTAGTCGTCCAAGTCGTCGTGCGCGCTGCTACTACTGCTGCTGCTCGTTAGCGAGGTCTGCGACGTTTGTGAGCACCAGGTACGCTTCACCCTCCAGGATCTTCGTTTGCACGACATAGCGCACTCCAAGCACGACGACGGACACCTCGGCTTCGACTTCGATTCTTGTTGTCGCTGTCATGGCGACCACAGCGTCGCTGCTGTTCAAGCCGGCACTGTTGTTCAGGTTGTTGCTGTTACTGCCGTCCAAGCTGTCGCTGATGTCCTCGTCGTCGCTGGAGTCCTCGCCGTCGTAGTTGGTGCCCTCGGCTTCCTCTTCCGCGATCGTCTCGATTGACTGCACAGCGCCAGTAACGCTCGTCGCCACGCTTGCAGCAGATCCCATAGCGCTTGACGGAGGCTGCATTGGCAACTGCTGTGCTGCATCATGCAGCATCGTAACGTGCTGGCGCACGACCTTCCGTGACGCCTCAAAGCTGCAGCCTGGGTACTCGCACATCTCGTGTTGGTTCTCTTTGTGTGCATTGAGCTGCGACTCGAGCGCAAAGTTCAGGTCGCAGACTTCGCACGCCCAGTCTGTTCCGAACACCACACCACGCAGCTGGTGCACTGCCAACGCGTGGTCGGCCACGATGCGCTTCACCGCTGAGAAGTCGCAGTCTGGATGTGGGCACGCCATGTGCTGCTCGAGGTGTGCGAACAGGTTGTTCAGCACGGCAAAGTCCAGGTTGCATGGCTCACATCGGAACGACTGGGATGTCGAAGACGGCGCAGTCGTTGTCACCCCTGTCACACTGGCATCGCCACCAGTGCCAGTGACAGCAGGCGTTGGCGTCTCCAACGCCACTGGCGCCGACGTAAACTGCGGCGACTCGAGCGGCAACGGTGCCGCAACTGGCAGGTTGTGTAGAGCGAACCCTGTAGGGGACAACGGCGTTCCAGCTGGCGTGGAGACTACTCGTGGCTGCGGTGGCAGGTGCGCCTGAACGATGTGCTTGTTCACGAGCGTCTTTGACGCAGTGTACTCGCAACCGTCGTAGCCGCAGACAAAGTGCTGCTTGAAGTGCGCGTGCTGCTGCGACTCGCGCACAAACGTCTTGTTGCACGGCTCGCAGCGCCATGTCTCTGGGGTGGCGTCTGGCACAGAGGCACCGTCCGGCGCTGTCGACAACGGCTCGAAGAGGGCACAGTGGTAGATCCAGTGGCCAGGCACACCGCAAAGGTAGCACACGTAGCCCTCCTTCGGACCTGAGACTTCGGCTTCAGAAAGCAACTCCGATGGCAGGACGTAGTTGACGCACTGGTACAACCAGTGGCCGGACACGCCGCAGAGCTTGCACACGTAGCCCTCCTTCGGTTCTGGGGCGTCGGCTCCGGCAAGCACTTCCTCTCGCGAGACGAAGTTGACGCAGTCGGCCATCCAGTGACCTTCCACGTCGCAAAGCTTGCACACGTAGCCCTCCGACGGAATCGACAACGGCGTGCGCGCAAGTGGCTCTTGTTCAGCACTCGTGGGCGGTTGAGCGGCCTCTCTTGGCGCTGGTGGCGCTGCCGGCGTACTCGCATCATCTGGCGCTGACTCGTCGGGCGCACAGCCTCGCGCGTCACCTGGTACCTCGACCGGCGCTGCGAGTGGCGCATCAACAGGCGCGGAGACTGGCGCTGGGACTAGTGCCTCCTCGACTGGCGCTGCCACGGGTTCCTCGATTGGCGCTGCCACGGGTTCCTCAACTGGCACCGACTCGCTCAGTGCTTCTGGCTCCCACGTGCACTCACTGCCGCTTTCGCTGCTGCAGACACTTGGACTGCGCGTACTACCGTCGTTCTCGTCGCTCGTCTCGGTGCCCGACGTGTCACTGGAGTGCGCCTTGCTGTACGTACTCGTTCGCGCGACCTTGTCGCCGCCGTTGCCGCTGATGTCGCTGGACGCTTCACTGGTCTTGACCATGTCGTCGTCGCGCACAGGATCCGTTTGGCCCGACTCAATCGGAGCCATGTAGTCACTCGGCTCACAACGCAGCGGCGCCGGCATCTGCGCCACTGGCTCTGGCTTGTCTGGCGCGCTGGCGTCAGGTCTTTCGCCGCGCACGACAGCCGCAAAGCTGATGGTCACCCCAGGGCTCGAGGAGCTGCTACGCTCACGAGCGCCGTTTGCGGTCACATGAGACAAGGCAGCCTCGGACCGATCGTGTTTCTTGAACTTGACGCAGTCGACAAGCCAGTGTCCACTCATGCCGCAGAGGTCGCACACGTAGTCCGCCCTCGGTCTCGACTTTGCGGTCTTCGGTCGTGCCGTCGGACCAGGCGATGCCGCAGATGACGCATGCACTGCTCCGCCAGGCGTACTCGATCGCGGGTCGTACAGTGAGCACTGCTTGCGCCAGTGACCTGGCACATCGCAGAGGTTGCACACGTAGTTCGGTGGCGGACTCGAGGCTTCAGCACGCCCATACGATCGCGGGTCGTACAGCGAGCACTGCTTGCGCCAGTGACCTGGCACATCGCAGAGGTTGCACACGTAGTTCGGTGGCGGACTCGAGGCTTCAGCACGCCCATACGACCGCGCGTCGTACAGCGAACACTGCTTGCGCCAGTGACCTGGCACATCGCAGAGGTTGCACACGTAGTTCGGCGGCGGGCTCGAGGCTTCACGTTGCTCGTAGTTGACGCACTGGAACAACCAGTGACCAGGCACACCGCAGCGGTTGCACACGTAGCCGTCGCCCGGAGTCGCTGACGGCGTGCGCACGGTTGGTTCAGACAGTCTGCGGAACGAGCTCCGAGCGAGCTCTTCCGCACCGTGTGCTGGTGGTTGAGCGGCCTCTCTTGACGCGGGTGACGCTGCCGGCGTACTCGCAGCACTGCGAGCCGCATCACCTGGCGCTGACTCGGACGCTGCGCGTCGCGGTAACTCGTGCTCACTGCCGCATTCGCTGGGGATGGGGACCCTCAGAATGTGGTAGCTGTTGTATTCTTCGTCGTTCGTGTAGTCGCTCCACCAGATGCGCTCCTGCGCGGGGGACATGCTTGCGCCGCGACCAACGCCTTCAAAGCCTTCCTGCGTGCGTGCCCGTATACGTGTGTGTGGTTCGACGAAGAAGTAGAAATGCGAGTTTCATGGCACTCACACTGGCGCGAACAGTGCGCGTGTGTGTTTCGTACCAGCATTTGCCAAGAGCACCAGTTGTGTGTTCGAAGGCCTCGTCATTCTTTGTACCGTTAATATTGGATATTGAATCAAGGCATATGCGCTTCAATGATCAACATAGGTGCGCATGGCGGCGTTCTTGTCTACATGTAACGTGTGCTCGGCTGCTCACCAGGTGCCAATCTGCTGCACGCGGTACAGATACCAGCCCACACGAGGCGAGGTCTACAACTACAAGCCCCTCGAATCAGCAGCCGTGGAAATCAGCAGTCGTGGGAATCAGCACACGTCACCCATGTCACCCATGAAAAAGTGTACCGCACCGCACACCACATCACATCACACGAAAGTACGTCCGCATTTGGTACATTGGCGCGGCTTGGCACGGGCGTGTCCAACCACGCCCACGTCAAGGTCCAGAGGCATTCATCGTTCGCTTGTGATGGCGAGAGGCCGCCATCCAGCGAGCGCGTGTTACTCGTGCAGGAACAGTACGACCAGGACCGCACGACATGACCTCGCACATGTACATGCGAATCAGACGGCAGGCACTACCGTGCACTGTATTCTTTGTGGAGCTGCACCCATTTTTCGTTCCTGAGTTGGCCCTCTCGAACATTTTAAACCAAAATACTCAAAAACGATTTTCTAGCCAATCACATGCGTTTGTTTGGTTGTATGATACAACATTTTTTGGGGAGCAGCGAGCGCTCATCATGCATCGCATCACGACGGTATCGACACGACATCGGCGACCACCACCAAGTCATCACAATAGGCCAGCTGGCTCGTCATTTTGAGTACCGCGAGTCATTCGATTTCATCACTATCTAAATTTAGAATGAGCAACACTTCATTTGACGTGGTTACTTCACTACTAAAAATAGTAAGATACGTGGAGTATAGTGAAATCAAGATAGGTGCTTTCACTGACCAAAGAGTCACACTCCCCAAAGAGTCAGTCACAAGGTGATCAAGATGGTCGAAGCACAAGTCGAGTCTGTCGACTATGTTGTGCGCCATTCGATGCGAGCGCCATTCCGTCAGCTTGCAGCGTGTCTCGAGTCAGCATGGACACATACAACACCAGACAGCAAGACGCAAGCCGCTCGTTGCAAGCTTCTAGTCCTTGAGCACAACACGCTCGTAACTCGAACGCATTGCATTGCAGGTGCCACGACGTGACTTGAATCAACCAGACGCGCATCATGAGCGACGGCGACAACATGCAGAACCGAACGCTCCGTGCAAGTTCGAGTCGCTCCTGAGCGCGAGTACTTCGTTGACTAGCCATCGACGCCACGAATCGGCGGGAACACTTCGCTCGCTTTCGCTGCAGCCATCTTCTCTTCGAGAGCGCGCACAGCACGCCGGAGCTCGTCGATCTCGTGGCGCTGCTGGTCAATCAGCGCATCGGGGTCGCGCTCAAACAGACTCGAGTTGTGCACAGCAGCAGCGCTCGTGGCGTTGCTACTGGTGCTCCCAAGCGCCGCTTTCTCCATCTGGAGCGTCGCTTTCGACGCGTTGAGCGCGTTCCGGAGCTCGTTGATCTCGCGAATGAGCGTCATGTTGTCCGCTGTCGCGCGCATGTTAGCGTCCTGGTGCTGCGCTGCGTCGCGCGCGTACTTCTTCTTGAGCACGACGACAGACTTCTCGAGGCACTCTTTCTGGCCAAGTCTTTTGATCCGCCCGACGCTATATAAATTTGTGATTCCCATCAATCTGAAAAAATGCTGTGTTCATGTTACAGTATACTGAGCACGCATTTTCAATAACGATAGTGATGTGACGAAGTGCCGCTGTGCAATGCGCTGTTGTACATCTTCCCACCGAAACTAGAATGGTGGGCCTCTGCTCCCGTCCTCTGTTCCCGTCGCTGTCTCGCGACAGTCGCGCTTCGTGTCGCGACCGCGTATGTTCCAGGAAGGGCAACACCACAACAGAGCAGGGCGACCTCTGGACCTCGCAAATGACCAGGACCTTGCAGGCGCGTGGGGAAGAACCAGATGCAGGTGCGAAGGTCCGCAGCGCTGAGGGAGCGGATGCGGTCACATCGACGACCCCGTGGGCGAATGTCATTCCGCGACGCACTGCCTCGACACCACCTGCATCTTCGAGCCAACGCGACCATGGACGACAACCAGCAAGCCAAGAGCAACGACCTCGCTGCACAAGCTCGAGCAGCGCAAGTGCTAGCGCTTCATGCTGCCTGTCGTAACGGCGATGTCGAGTGTGTGCGCGCACTGCTTGTACGCGACAGCAGCAGCACGGACAACCGCACCACACGCACGGCTACGTCTCCACTCGTCGACGCACTCGACGAAGATGGCAACACGCCACTCATCGCTGCGTGCGAGAGCGGACACATCGACGTCGTGGAGCTCTTGCTTGCGAGCGGCGCCGATGTGAGCAAGACCGAGAGATGTTTAGGCGAGTCGCCGCTCTTCGTTACTTGCTCAAAGGGACACATCGCCACCGCCCGTCTTCTGATCCAGAGCGGCGCAGACGTGCACCACAACGGAGAGCGTTGCGGCACGCCGCTCTGTGGTGCGGCGGACAACGGACACGTTGACATCGTACGTCTTCTGCTCGAGCACGACGCGGCTATGAACGCGCGTGATGGAGATGGCGTCACGCCGCTCGTCTTGGCGATCAGTAACGGAGACATCGTCACCGCACGAGTGCTTCTCGAGCACGGCGCGGACGTCGAGCTAGGTGGTTATGACGGCGACACGCCGCTCTACTACGCAAGTAAGCTCAACCACCTCGAGATCGTGCGTCTCCTGATCGGCTCCGGCGCAGACGTGAACAGCGACTCCGAGTACTACGGCTCGCCGCTCTATGCTGCCTGTCAAGCTGGCCACGTCGACGTCGCGCGCGTCTTGCTCAAGCATGGCGCACAAGCCGACGACTACGGGTTCTTTGGCGCCACGCCGCTGTACGTCGCTGCTCAAGATTCGCAGCCTGATGCTGTGCGCTTCCTCCTACTCGAGTGCAACGCGGACGTGAACAAAGGCCAGAGTGACGGTGCCACGCCGCTCTTTGGCGCCTGCGCCGCTCCGTACTGTGACGACAAACCACGCGTTGAACGCCATGTCGACGTCGTACGCACTTTGTTCGAGCACGGCGCAGGCATCCACGCACTGGGGGACAACGGCGCGACGCCTCTCCACGCCGCAGCTGAAAACGACCATCTCGAGGTCCTGCGCGTCTTGATGCAGCTCGGCGGAGACAGCGATCGACTTGACGACGACGGCTGCTCGCTGTTCCACGTCGCAGCCAGACGCGGTTGCTCCGAGATCGTCCGCTTCCTCTTGCTCGAGTGCGGTGTCGACATCGATCCAGCATCGAGCAATGGGTCGACCGCGCTCTACGAAGCGTGTCACTCGGGTCGTCTCGACGTCGTCCGCATCCTGCTCGAGCACCACGCCGACACCAGCAAAGCATGCGATGACGGATCGGTGCCGCTCCACGCTGCTATGACTTGCCACAATGTCGAGGTCGTGCACGCGCTGCTCGATGCTGGTGCCGCAGTCAACGCTGTGGACAGCGCTGGCATGTCGCCACTTGGTATCGTGAAGGAGTGGGAGTACGCCGACGTGATGCAGGTGCTGCTCGACGCGGGCGCTTCCGACAGTGCTCGCTAAGCTGTGCAAAGAGGTCGAGCTACGCTGCTCGACAGTACTGCGAAAGTAGCGGTGGAGACGGCAGCAGCGTGAGCGTCAGTGCGAGCGATGATGGTAGCGACAGTGAGTCTATCGACGCAAAGAAGTCTGCGCTCAAGCAGCCAGTGCCGCAAATTTCACGCACCACGACGACTGCTGTTGCTGCTAGCGGCGGCAGTGGTAGTGCACTCGACAAAGCCAAGATCTATCTGCCCAAGTGCTCAGCACGTCGAGACGAGTGTCGCGTGCTGTTTGTTGCTCTTGCAACGCCAAAGAGAACAACCAGAGCTCAGCAACTAGCAGAGGAAGCGCTGACGAGTGTATTGTGTGTTTGGACAGAGAACTTCATTCATGTAGTTACTCAAGACGCTCGGTCTCGCAGTTTTGCCATCCTCTCTGCTGCCTACGTACCGAGTCGGTGACGCTGCTCGCAGTGAACGCCATCGCTCGATCCATCACCGACACAAAGACACACATTGCGGTCGCCGCAGTGGTCGCAAATGCTGTTGTCGCGTGGCGCGGCGTACTCGTCGTGCTCACATAGAGGCTGTCGCGGTGCAGAATGCTCACATCGTCGCCGTTGTCGTCTTCCTGGCTCGTAGTCGTCCAAGTCGTCGTGCGCGCTGCTACTACTGCTGCTGCTCGTTAGCGAGGTCTGCGACGTTTGTGAGCACCAGGTACGCTTCACCCTCCAGGATCTTCGTTTGCACGACATAGCGCACTCCAAGCACGACGACGGACACCTCGGCTTCGACTTCGATTCTTGTTGTCGCTGTCATGGCGACCACAGCGTCGCTGCTGTTCAAGCCGGCACTGTTGTTCAGGTTGTTGCTGTTACTGCCGTCCAAGCTGTCGCTGATGTCCTCGTCGTCGCTGGAGTCCTCGCCGTCGTAGTTGGTGCCCTCGGCTTCCTCTTCCGCGATCGTCTCGATTGACTGCACAGCGCCAGTAACGCTCGTCGCCACGCTTGCAGCAGATCCCATAGCGCTTGACGGAGGCTGCATTGGCAACTGCTGTGCTGCATCATGCAGCATCGTAACGTGCTGGCGCACGACCTTCCGTGACGCCTCAAAGCTGCAGCCTGGGTACTCGCACATCTCGTGTTGGTTCTCTTTGTGTGCATTGAGCTGCGACTCGAGCGCAAAGTTCAGGTCGCAGACTTCGCACGCCCAGTCTGTTCCGAACACCACACCACGCAGCTGGTGCACTGCCAACGCGTGGTCGGCCACGATGCGCTTCACCGCTGAGAAGTCGCAGTCTGGATGTGGGCACGCCATGTGCTGCTCGAGGTGTGCGAACAGGTTGTTCAGCACGGCAAAGTCCAGGTTGCATGGCTCACATCGGAACGACTGGGATGTCGAAGACGGCGCAGTCGTTGTCACCCCTGTCACACTGGCATCGCCACCAGTGCCAGTGACAGCAGGCGTTGGCGTCTCCAACGCCACTGGCGCCGACGTAAACTGCGGCGACTCGAGCGGCAACGGTGCCGCAACTGGCAGGTTGTGTAGAGCGAACCCTGTAGGGGACAACGGCGTTCCAGCTGGCGTGGAGACTACTCGTGGCTGCGGTGGCAGGTGCGCCTGAACGATGTGCTTGTTCACGAGCGTCTTTGACGCAGTGTACTCGCAACCGTCGTAGCCGCAGACAAAGTGCTGCTTGAAGTGCGCGTGCTGCTGCGACTCGCGCACAAACGTCTTGTTGCACGGCTCGCAGCGCCATGTCTCTGGGGTGGCGTCTGGCACAGAGGCACCGTCCGGCGCTGTCGACAACGGCTCGAAGAGGGCACAGTGGTAGATCCAGTGGCCAGGCACACCGCAAAGGTAGCACACGTAGCCCTCCTTCGGACCTGAGACTTCGGCTTCAGAAAGCAACTCCGATGGCAGGACGTAGTTGACGCACTGGTACAACCAGTGGCCGGACACGCCGCAGAGCTTGCACACGTAGCCCTCCTTCGGTTCTGGGGCGTCGGCTCCGGCAAGCACTTCCTCTCGCGAGACGAAGTTGACGCAGTCGGCCATCCAGTGACCTTCCACGTCGCAAAGCTTGCACACGTAGCCCTCCGACGGAATCGACAACGGCGTGCGCGCAAGTGGCTCTTGTTCAGCACTCGTGGGCGGTTGAGCGGCCTCTCTTGGCGCTGGTGGCGCTGCCGGCGTACTCGCATCATCTGGCGCTGACTCGTCGGGCGCACAGCCTCGCGCGTCACCTGGTACCTCGACCGGCGCTGCGAGTGGCGCATCAACAGGCGCGGAGACTGGCGCTGGGACTAGTGCCTCCTCGACTGGCGCTGCCACGGGTTCCTCGATTGGCGCTGCCACGGGTTCCTCAACTGGCACCGACTCGCTCAGTGCTTCTGGCTCCCACGTGCACTCACTGCCGCTTTCGCTGCTGCAGACACTTGGACTGCGCGTACTACCGTCGTTCTCGTCGCTCGTCTCGGTGCCCGACGTGTCACTGGAGTGCGCCTTGCTGTACGTACTCGTTCGCGCGACCTTGTCGCCGCCGTTGCCGCTGATGTCGCTGGACGCTTCACTGGTCTTGACCATGTCGTCGTCGCGCACAGGATCCGTTTGGCCCGACTCAATCGGAGCCATGTAGTCACTCGGCTCACAACGCAGCGGCGCCGGCATCTGCGCCACTGGCTCTGGCTTGTCTGGCGCGCTGGCGTCAGGTCTTTCGCCGCGCACGACAGCCGCAAAGCTGATGGTCACCCCAGGGCTCGAGGAGCTGCTACGCTCACGAGCGCCGTTTGCGGTCACATGAGACAAGGCAGCCTCGGACCGATCGTGTTTCTTGAACTTGACGCAGTCGACAAGCCAGTGTCCACTCATGCCGCAGAGGTCGCACACGTAGTCCGCCCTCGGTCTCGACTTTGCGGTCTTCGGTCGTGCCGTCGGACCAGGCGATGCCGCAGATGACGCATGCACTGCTCCGCCAGGCGTACTCGATCGCGGGTCGTACAGTGAGCACTGCTTGCGCCAGTGACCTGGCACATCGCAGAGGTTGCACACGTAGTTCGGTGGCGGACTCGAGGCTTCAGCACGCCCATACGATCGCGGGTCGTACAGCGAGCACTGCTTGCGCCAGTGACCTGGCACATCGCAGAGGTTGCACACGTAGTTCGGTGGCGGACTCGAGGCTTCAGCACGCCCATACGACCGCGCGTCGTACAGCGAACACTGCTTGCGCCAGTGACCTGGCACATCGCAGAGGTTGCACACGTAGTTCGGCGGCGGGCTCGAGGCTTCACGTTGCTCGTAGTTGACGCACTGGAACAACCAGTGACCAGGCACACCGCAGCGGTTGCACACGTAGCCGTCGCCCGGAGTCGCTGACGGCGTGCGCACGGTTGGTTCAGACAGTCTGCGGAACGAGCTCCGAGCGAGCTCTTCCGCACCGTGTGCTGGTGGTTGAGCGGCCTCTCTTGACGCGGGTGACGCTGCCGGCGTACTCGCAGCACTGCGAGCCGCATCACCTGGCGCTGACTCGGACGCTGCGCGTCGCGGTAACTCGTGCTCACTGCCGCATTCGCTGGGGATGGGGACCCTCAGAATGTGGTAGCTGTTGTATTCTTCGTCGTTCGTGTAGTCGCTCCACCAGATGCGCTCCTGCGCGGGGGACATGCTTGCGCCGCGACCAACGCCTTCAAAGCCTTCCTGCGTGCGTGCCCGTATACGTGTGTGTGGTTCGACGAAGAAGTAGAAATGCGAGTTTCATGGCACTCACACTGGCGCGAACAGTGCGCGTGTGTGTTTCGTACCAGCATTTGCCAAGAGCACCAGTTGTGTGTTCGAAGGCCTCGTCATTCTTTGTACCGTTAATATTGGATATTGAATCAAGGCATATGCGCTTCAATGATCAACATAGGTGCGCATGGCGGCGTTCTTGTCTACATGTAACGTGTGCTCGGCTGCTCACCAGGTGCCAATCTGCTGCACGCGGTACAGATACCAGCCCACACGAGGCGAGGTCTACAACTACAAGCCCCTCGAATCAGCAGCCGTGGAAATCAGCAGTCGTGGGAATCAGCACACGTCACCCATGTCACCCATGAAAAAGTGTACCGCACCGCACACCACATCACATCACACGAAAGTACGTCCGCATTTGGTACATTGGCGCGGCTTGGCACGGGCGTGTCCAACCACGCCCACGTCAAGGTCCAGAGGCATTCATCGTTCGCTTGTGATGGCGAGAGGCCGCCATCCAGCGAGCGCGTGTTACTCGTGCAGGAACAGTACGACCAGGACCGCACGACATGACCTCGCACATGTACATGCGAATCAGACGGCAGGCACTACCGTGCACTGTATTCTTTGTGGAGCTGCACCCATTTTTCGTTCCTGAGTTGGCCCTCTCGAACATTTTAAACCAAAATACTCAAAAACGATTTTCTAGCCAATCACATGCGTTTGTTTGGTTGTATGATACAACATTTTTTGGGGAGCAGCGAGCGCTCATCATGCATCGCATCACGACGGTATCGACACGACATCGGCGACCACCACCAAGTCATCACAATAGGCCAGCTGGCTCGTCATTTTGAGTACCGCGAGTCATTCGATTTCATCACTATCTAAATTTAGAATGAGCAACACTTCATTTGACGTGGTTACTTCACTACTAAAAATAGTAAGATACGTGGAGTATAGTGAAATCAAGATAGGTGCTTTCACTGACCAAAGAGTCACACTCCCCAAAGAGTCAGTCACAAGGTGATCAAGATGGTCGAAGCACAAGTCGAGTCTGTCGACTATGTTGTGCGCCATTCGATGCGAGCGCCATTCCGTCAGCTTGCAGCGTGTCTCGAGTCAGCATGGACACATACAACACCAGACAGCAAGACGCAAGCCGCTCGTTGCAAGCTTCTAGTCCTTGAGCACAACACGCTCGTAACTCGAACGCATTGCATTGCAGGTGCCACGACGTGACTTGAATCAACCAGACGCGCATCATGAGCGACGGCGACAACATGCAGAACCGAACGCTCCGTGCAAGTTCGAGTCGCTCCTGAGCGCGAGTACTTCGTTGACTAGCCATCGACGCCACGAATCGGCGGGAACACTTCGCTCGCTTTCGCTGCAGCCATCTTCTCTTCGAGAGCGCGCACAGCACGCCGGAGCTCGTCGATCTCGTGGCGCTGCTGGTCAATCAGCGCATCGGGGTCGCGCTCAAACAGACTCGAGTTGTGCACAGCAGCAGCGCTCGTGGCGTTGCTACTGGTGCTCCCAAGCGCCGCTTTCTCCATCTGGAGCGTCGCTTTCGACGCGTTGAGCGCGTTCCGGAGCTCGTTGATCTCGCGAATGAGCGTCATGTTGTCCGCTGTCGCGCGCATGTTAGCGTCCTGGTGCTGCGCTGCGTCGCGCGCGTACTTCTTCTTGAGCACGACGACAGACTTCTCGAGGCACTCTTTCTGGCCAAGTCTTTTGATCCGCCCGACGCTATATAAATTTGTGATTCCCATCAATCTGAAAAAATGCTGTGTTCATGTTACAGTATACTGAGCACGCATTTTTCAATAACGATAGTGATGTGACGAAGTGCCGCTGTGCAATGCGCTGTTGTACATCTTCCCACCGAAACTAGAATGGTGGGCCTCTGCTCCCGTCCTCTGTTCCCGTCGCTGTCTCGCGACAGTCGCGCTTCGTGTCGCGACCGCGTATGTTCCAGGAAGGGCAACACCACAACAGAGCAGGGCGACCTCTGGACCTCGCAAATGACCAGGACCTTGCAGGCGCGTGGGGAAGAACCAGATGCAGGTGCGAAGGTCCGCAGCGCTGAGGGAGCGGATGCGGTCACATCGACGACCCCGTGGACGAATGTCATTCCGCGACGCACTGCCTCGACACCACCTGCATCTTCGAGCCAACGCGACCATGGACGACAACCAGCAAGCCAAGAGCAACGACCTCGCTGCACAAGCTCGAGCAGCGCAAGTGCTAGCGCTTCATGCTGCCTGTCGTAACGGCGATGTCGAGTGTGTGCGCGCACTGCTTGTACGCGACAGCAGCAGCACGGACAACCGCACCACACGCACGGCTACGTCTCCACTCGTCGACGCACTCGACGAAGATGGCAACACGCCACTCATCGCTGCGTGCGAGAGCGGACACATCGACGTCGTGGAGCTCTTGCTTGCGAGCGGCGCCGATGTGAGCAAGACCGAGAGATGTTTAGGCGAGTCGCCGCTCTTCGTTACTTGCTCAAAGGGACACATCGCCACCGCCCGTCTTCTGATCCAGAGCGGCGCAGACGTGCACCACAACGGAGAGCGTTGCGGCACGCCGCTCTGTGGTGCGGCGGACAACGGACACGTTGACATCGTACGTCTTCTGCTCGAGCACGACGCGGCTATGAACGCGCGTGATGGAGATGGCGTCACGCCGCTCGTCTTGGCGATCAGTAACGGAGACATCGTCACCGCACGAGTGCTTCTCGAGCACGGCGCGGACGTCGAGCTAGGTGGTTATGACGGCGACACGCCGCTCTACTACGCAAGTAAGCTCAACCACCTCGAGATCGTGCGTCTCCTGATCGGCTCCGGCGCAGACGTGAACAGCGACTCCGAGTACTACGGCTCGCCGCTCTATGCTGCCTGTCAAGCTGGCCACGTCGACGTCGCGCGCGTCTTGCTCAAGCATGGCGCACAAGCCGACGACTACGGGTTCTTTGGCGCCACGCCGCTGTACGTCGCTGCTCAAGATTCGCAGCCTGATGCTGTGCGCTTCCTCCTACTCGAGTGCAACGCGGACGTGAACAAAGGCCAGAGTGACGGTGCCACGCCGCTCTTTGGCGCCTGCGCCGCTCCGTACTGTGACGACAAACCACGCGTTGAACGCCATGTCGACGTCGTACGCACTTTGTTCGAGCACGGCGCAGGCATCCACGCACTGGGGGACAACGGCGCGACGCCTCTCCACGCCGCAGCTGAAAACGACCATCTCGAGGTCCTGCGCGTCTTGATGCAGCTCGGCGGAGACAGCGATCGACTTGACGACGACGGCTGCTCGCTGTTCCACGTCGCAGCCAGACGCGGTTGCTCCGAGATCGTCCGCTTCCTCTTGCTCGAGTGCGGTGTCGACATCGATCCAGCATCGAGCAATGGGTCGACCGCGCTCTACGAAGCGTGTCACTCGGGTCGTCTCGACGTCGTCCGCATCCTGCTCGAGCACCACGCCGACACCAGCAAAGCATGCGATGACGGATCGGTGCCGCTCCACGCTGCTATGACTTGCCACAATGTCGAGGTCGTGCACGCGCTGCTCGATGCTGGTGCCGCAGTCAACGTTGTGGACAGCGCTGGCACGTCGCCACTTGGTATCGTGAAGGAGTGGGAGTACGCCGACGTGATGCAGGTGCTGCTCGACGCGGGCGCTTCCGACAGTGCTCGCTAAGCTGTGCAAAGAGGTCGAGCTACGCTGCTCGACAGTACTGCGAAGTAGCGGTGGAGACGGCAGCAGCGTGAGCGTCAGTGCGAGCGATGATGGTAGCGACAGTGAGTCTATCGACGCAAAGAAGTCTGCGCTCAAGCAGCCAGTGCCGCAAATTTCACGCACCACGACGACTGCTGTTGCTGCTAGCGGCGGCAGTGGTAGTGCACTCGACAAAGCCAAGATCTATCTGCCCAAGTGCTCAGCACGTCGAGACGAGTGTCGCGTGCTGTTTGTTGCTCTTGCAACGCCAAAGAGAACAACCAGAGCTCAGCAACTAGCAGAGGAAGCGCTGACGAGTGTATTGTGTGTTTGGACAGAGAACTTCATTCATGTAGTTACTCAAGACGCTCGGTCTCGCAGTTTTGCCATCCTCTCTGCTGCCTACGTACCGAGTCGGTGACGCTGCTCGCAGTGAACGCCATCGCTCGATCCATCACCGACACAAAGACACACATTGCGGTCGCCGCAGTGGTCGCAAATGCTGTTGTCGCGTGGCGCGGCGTACTCGTCGTGCTCACATAGAGGCTGTCGCGGTGCAGAATGCTCACATCGTCGCCGTTGTCGTCTTCCTGGCTCGTAGTCGTCCAAGTCGTCGTGCGCGCTGCTACTACTGCTGCTGCTCGTTAGCGAGGTCTGCGACGTTTGTGAGCACCAGGTACGCTTCACCCTCCAGGATCTTCGTTTGCACGACATAGCGCACTCCAAGCACGACGACGGACACCTCGGCTTCGACTTCGATTCTTGTTGTCGCTGTCATGGCGACCACAGCGTCGCTGCTGTTCAAGCCGGCACTGTTGTTCAGGTTGTTGCTGTTACTGCCGTCCAAGCTGTCGCTGATGTCCTCGTCGTCGCTGGAGTCCTCGCCGTCGTAGTTGGTGCCCTCGGCTTCCTCTTCCGCGATCGTCTCGATTGACTGCACAGCGCCAGTAACGCTCGTCGCCACGCTTGCAGCAGATCCCATAGCGCTTGACGGAGGCTGCATTGGCAACTGCTGTGCTGCATCATGCAGCATCGTAACGTGCTGGCGCACGACCTTCCGTGACGCCTCAAAGCTGCAGCCTGGGTACTCGCACATCTCGTGTTGGTTCTCTTTGTGTGCATTGAGCTGCGACTCGAGCGCAAAGTTCAGGTCGCAGACTTCGCACGCCCAGTCTGTTCCGAACACCACACCACGCAGCTGGTGCACTGCCAACGCGTGGTCGGCCACGATGCGCTTCACCGCTGAGAAGTCGCAGTCTGGATGTGGGCACGCCATGTGCTGCTCGAGGTGTGCGAACAGGTTGTTCAGCACGGCAAAGTCCAGGTTGCATGGCTCACATCGGAACGACTGGGATGTCGAAGACGGCGCAGTCGTTGTCACCCCTGTCACACTGGCATCGCCACCAGTGCCAGTGACAGCAGGCGTTGGCGTCTCCAACGCCACTGGCGCCGACGTAAACTGCGGCGACTCGAGCGGCAACGGTGCCGCAACTGGCAGGTTGTGTAGAGCGAACCCTGTAGGGGACAACGGCGTTCCAGCTGGCGTGGAGACTACTCGTGGCTGCGGTGGCAGGTGCGCCTGAACGATGTGCTTGTTCACGAGCGTCTTTGACGCAGTGTACTCGCAACCGTCGTAGCCGCAGACAAAGTGCTGCTTGAAGTGCGCGTGCTGCTGCGACTCGCGCACAAACGTCTTGTTGCACGGCTCGCAGCGCCATGTCTCTGGGGTGGCGTCTGGCACAGAGGCACCGTCCGGCGCTGTCGACAACGGCTCGAAGAGGGCACAGTGGTAGATCCAGTGGCCAGGCACACCGCAAAGGTAGCACACGTAGCCCTCCTTCGGACCTGAGACTTCGGCTTCAGAAAGCAACTCCGATGGCAGGACGTAGTTGACGCACTGGTACAACCAGTGGCCGGACACGCCGCAGAGCTTGCACACGTAGCCCTCCTTCGGTTCTGGGGCGTCGGCTCCGGCAAGCACTTCCTCTCGCGAGACGAAGTTGACGCAGTCGGCCATCCAGTGACCTTCCACGTCGCAAAGCTTGCACACGTAGCCCTCCGACGGAATCGACAACGGCGTGCGCGCAAGTGGCTCTTGTTCAGCACTCGTGGGCGGTTGAGCGGCCTCTCTTGGCGCTGGTGGCGCTGCCGGCGTACTCGCATCATCTGGCGCTGACTCGTCGGGCGCACAGCCTCGCGCGTCACCTGGTACCTCGACCGGCGCTGCGAGTGGCGCATCAACAGGCGCGGAGACTGGCGCTGGGACTAGTGCCTCCTCGACTGGCGCTGCCACGGGTTCCTCGATTGGCGCTGCCACGGGTTCCTCAACTGGCACCGACTCGCTCAGTGCTTCTGGCTCCCACGTGCACTCACTGCCGCTTTCGCTGCTGCAGACACTTGGACTGCGCGTACTACCGTCGTTCTCGTCGCTCGTCTCGGTGCCCGACGTGTCACTGGAGTGCGCCTTGCTGTACGTACTCGTTCGCGCGACCTTGTCGCCGCCGTTGCCGCTGATGTCGCTGGACGCTTCACTGGTCTTGACCATGTCGTCGTCGCGCACAGGATCTGTTTGGCTCGACTCAATCGGAGCCACGCAGTCACTCGGCTCACAACGCAGCGGCGCCGGCATCTGCGCCACTGGCTCCGGCTTGTCTGGTGAGTTGACGCCGGGTCCTTCACCACGCACGACAGCCGCAAAGCTGATCGTCACCCCAGGGCTCGAGGAGCTGCTACGCTCACGAGCGCCGTTTGCGGTCACATGAGACAAGGCAGCCTCGGACCGATCGTGTTTCTTGAACTTGACGCAGTCGACAAGCCAGTGTCCACTCATGCCGCAGAGGTCGCACACGTAGTCCGCCCTCGGTCTCGACTTTGCGGTCTTCGGTCGTGCCGTCGGACCAGGCGATGCCGCAGATGACGCATGCACTGCTCCGCCAGGCGTACTCGATCGCGGGTCGTACAGTGAGCACTGCTTGCGCCAGTGACCTGGCACATCGCAGAGGTTGCACACGTAGTTCGGTGGCGGACTCGAGGCTTCAGCACGCCCATACGATCGCGGGTCGTACAGCGAGCACTGCTTGCGCCAGTGACCTGGCACATCGCAGAGGTTGCACACGTAGTTCGGTGGCGGACTCGAGGCTTCAGCACGCCCATACGACCGCGCGTCGTACAGCGAACACTGCTTGCGCCAGTGACCTGGCACATCGCAGAGGTTGCACACGTAGTTCGGCGGCGGGCTCGAGGCTTCACGTTGCTCGTAGTTGACGCACTGGAACAACCAGTGACCAGGCACACCGCAGCGGTTGCACACGTAGCCGTCGCCCGGAGTCGCTGACGGCGTGCGCACGGTTGGTTCAGACAGTCTGCGGAACGAGCTCCGAGCGAGCTCTTCCGCACCGTGTGCTGGTGGTTGAGCGGCCTCTCTTGACGCGGGTGACGCTGCCGGCGTACTCGCAGCACTGCGAGCCGCATCACCTGGCGCTGACTCGGACGCTGCGCGTCGCGGTAACTCGTGCTCACTGCCGCATTCGCTGGGGATGGGGACCCTCAGAATGTGGTAGCTGTTGTATTCTTCGTCGTTCGTGTAGTCGCTCCACCAGATGCGCTCCTGCGCGGGGGACATGCTTGCGCCGCGACCAACGCCTTCAAAGCCTTCCTGCGTGCGTGCCCGTATACGTGTGTGTGGTTCGACGAAGAAGTAGAAATGCGAGTTTCATGGCACTCACACTGGCGCGAACAGTGCGCGTGTGTGTTTCGTACCAGCATTTGCCAAGAGCACCAGTTGTGTGTTCGAAGGCCTCGTCATTCTTTGTACCGTTAATATTGGATATTGAATCAAGGCATATGCGCTTCAATGATCAACATAGGTGCGCATGGCGGCGTTCTTGTCTACATGTAACGTGTGCTCGGCTGCTCACCAGGTGCCAATCTGCTGCACGCGGTACAGATACCAGCCCACACGAGGCGAGGTCTACAACTACAAGCCCCTCGAATCAGCAGCCGTGGAAATCAGCAGTCGTGGGAATCAGCACACGTCACCCATGTCACCCATGAAAAAGTGTACCGCACCGCACACCACATCACATCACACGAAAGTACGTCCGCATTTGGTACATTGGCGCGGCTTGGCACGGGCGTGTCCAACCACGCCCACGTCAAGGTCCAGAGGCATTCATCGTTCGCTTGTGATGGCGAGAGGCCGCCATCCAGCGAGCGCGTGTTACTCGTGCAGGAACAGTACGACCAGGACCGCACGACATGACCTCGCACATGTACATGCGAATCAGACGGCAGGCACTACCGTGCACTGTATTCTTTGTGGAGCTGCACCCATTTTTCGTTCCTGAGTTGGCCCTCTCGAACATTTTAAACCAAAATACTCAAAAACGATTTTCTAGCCAATCACATGCGTTTGTTTGGTTGTATGATACAACATTTTTTGGGGAGCAGCGAGCGCTCATCATGCATCGCATCACGACGGTATCGACACGACATCGGCGACCACCACCAAGTCATCACAATAGGCCAGCTGGCTCGTCATTTTGAGTACCGCGAGTCATTCGATTTCATCACTATCTAAATTTAGAATGAGCAACACTTCATTTGACGTGGTTACTTCACTACTAAAAATAGTAAGATACGTGGAGTATAGTGAAATCAAGATAGGTGCTTTCACTGACCAAAGAGTCACACTCCCCAAAGAGTCAGTCACAAGGTGATCAAGATGGTCGAAGCACAAGTCGAGTCTGTCGACTATGTTGTGCGCCATTCGATGCGAGCGCCATTCCGTCAGCTTGCAGCGTGTCTCGAGTCAGCATGGACACATACAACACCAGACAGCAAGACGCAAGCCGCTCGTTGCAAGCTTCTAGTCCTTGAGCACAACACGCTCGTAACTCGAACGCATTGCATTGCAGGTGCCACGACGTGACTTGAATCAACCAGACGCGCATCATGAGCGACGGCGACAACATGCAGAACCGAACGCTCCGTGCAAGTTCGAGTCGCTCCTGAGCGCGAGTACTTCGTTGACTAGCCATCGACGCCACGAATCGGCGGGAACACTTCGCTCGCTTTCGCTGCAGCCATCTTCTCTTCGAGAGCGCGCACAGCACGCCGGAGCTCGTCGATCTCGTGGCGCTGCTGGTCAATCAGCGCATCGGGGTCGCGCTCAAACAGACTCGAGTTGTGCACAGCAGCAGCGCTCGTGGCGTTGCTACTGGTGCTCCCAAGCGCCGCTTTCTCCATCTGGAGCGTCGCTTTCGACGCGTTGAGCGCGTTCCGGAGCTCGTTGATCTCGCGAATGAGCGTCATGTTGTCCGCTGTCGCGCGCATGTTAGCGTCCTGGTGCTGCGCTGCGTCGCGCGCGTACTTCTTCTTGAGCACGACGACAGACTTCTCGAGGCACTCTTTCTGGCCAAGTCTTTTGATCCGCCCGACGCTATATAAATTTGTGATTCCCATCAATCTGAAAAAATGCTGTGTTCATGTTACAGTATACTGAGCACGCATTTTTCAATAACGATAGTGATGTGACGAAGTGCCGCTGTGCAATGCGCTGTTGTACATCTTCCCACCGAAACTAGAATGGTGGGCCTCTGCTCCCGTCCTCTGTTCCCGTCGCTGTCTCGCGACAGTCGCGCTTCGTGTCGCGACCGCGTATGTTCCAGGAAGGGCAACACCACAACAGAGCAGGGCGACCTCTGGACCTCGCAAATGACCAGGACCTTGCAGGCGCGTGGGGAAGAACCAGATGCAGGTGCGAAGGTCCGCAGCGCTGAGGGAGCGGATGCGGTCACATCGACGACCCCGTGGGCGAATGTCATTCCGCGACGCACTGCCTCGACACCACCTGCATCTTCGAGCCAACGCGACCATGGACGACAACCAGCAAGCCAAGAGCAACGACCTCGCTGCACAAGCTCGAGCAGCGCAAGTGCTAGCGCTTCATGCTGCCTGTCGTAACGGCGATGTCGAGTGTGTGCGCGCACTGCTTGTACGCGACAGCAGCAGCACGGACAACCGCACCACACGCACGGCTACGTCTCCACTCGTCGACGCACTCGACGAAGATGGCAACACGCCACTCATCGCTGCGTGCGAGAGCGGACACATCGACGTCGTGGAGCTCTTGCTTGCGAGCGGCGCCGATGTGAGCAAGACCGAGAGATGTTTAGGCGAGTCGCCGCTCTTCGTTACTTGCTCAAAGGGACACATCGCCACCGCCCGTCTTCTGATCCAGAGCGGCGCAGACGTGCACCACAACGGAGAGCGTTGCGGCACGCCGCTCTGTGGTGCGGCGGACAACGGACACGTTGACATCGTACGTCTTCTGCTCGAGCACGACGCGGCTATGAACGCGCGTGATGGAGATGGCGTCACGCCGCTCGTCTTGGCGATCAGTAACGGAGACATCGTCACCGCACGAGTGCTTCTCGAGCACGGCGCGGACGTCGAGCTAGGTGGTTATGACGGCGACACGCCGCTCTACTACGCAAGTAAGCTCAACCACCTCGAGATCGTGCGTCTCCTGATCGGCTCCGGCGCAGACGTGAACAGCGACTCCGAGTACTACGGCTCGCCGCTCTATGCTGCCTGTCAAGCTGGCCACGTCGACGTCGCGCGCGTCTTGCTCAAGCATGGCGCACAAGCCGACGACTACGGGTTCTTTGGCGCCACGCCGCTGTACGTCGCTGCTCAAGATTCGCAGCCTGATGCTGTGCGCTTCCTCCTACTCGAGTGCAACGCGGACGTGAACAAAGGCCAGAGTGACGGTGCCACGCCGCTCTTTGGCGCCTGCGCCGCTCCGTACTGTGACGACAAACCACGCGTTGAACGCCATGTCGACGTCGTACGCACTTTGTTCGAGCACGGCGCAGGCATCCACGCACTGGGGGACAACGGCGCGACGCCTCTCCACGCCGCAGCTGAAAACGACCATCTCGAGGTCCTGCGCGTCTTGATGCAGCTCGGCGGAGACAGCGATCGACTTGACGACGACGGCTGCTCGCTGTTCCACGTCGCAGCCAGACGCGGTTGCTCCGAGATCGTCCGCTTCCTCTTGCTCGAGTGCGGTGTCGACATCGATCCAGCATCGAGCAATGGGTCGACCGCGCTCTACGAAGCGTGTCACTCGGGTCGTCTCGACGTCGTCCGCATCCTGCTCGAGCACCACGCCGACACCAGCAAAGCATGCGATGACGGATCGGTGCCGCTCCACGCTGCTATGACTTGCCACAATGTCGAGGTCGTGCACGCGCTGCTCGATGCTGGTGCCGCAGTCAACGTTGTGGACAGCGCTGGCACGTCGCCACTTGGTATCGTGAAGGAGTGGGAGTACGCCGACGTGATGCAGGTGCTGCTCGACGCGGGCGCTTCCGACAGTGCTCGCTAAGTTGTGCTCGTAGCTTCAGTCCTGCTCGTATATGTCGTGAGTCTTATGTGTGAACTATATTCAATCTACTTGATCTCTTCCTTTGTCTTGAGGTGATCGCACGGCAACGCCAGCAGTGGCGCTCATGAGCATGCGCCAGTGCCGACTAGTACAGCGTCTGAGGTGCTGCGTTTGCCAACGATGTCTACGCAGTTTGAAGACTGGTCGCCAGCGAGCGTGTTTGGTGCAACGACTTGCGAGAGCTCAGCAACGAGGCGGCGTCCCAGTGCGTCTCAAGACTCCACCGAGGAGCTCCACTGTCATCACGACTGTGAAGATGGCGCTCTTCGCGTTGCGGACACGAACAACGCTGCGCTCTCTGCATCGTTGCCAGCCAAGCGACCACGAAGCAAGTCGACCTCGGCTCAATCTCCAGAGCCACGCGTGAACAGTTCAAGCGAGGACGACATGGAGGTCGGAGATGAAGGAACCTCACAGCTCACAGCCAGCGCAGCAGCGGCAGGAGCGACATCACAGCAGCGCCGATGCACGTCTAGGCTGCGGCCGATACCGCTTGTGACCCAAGCAAGCGCACCATCACTGAATTCCAGTTCACCACCTGCGCTTGTGACGGCTGCTGCACGCACGATCATCCAGCGGCAAGTGCGTTTGTACCTGCTGCGACGTCGAGAACGAGATGCAAAGCGCGAAGTCGAGTCACTGCGCTTGATGCTGCAGCACGAGGCAGCGACTTTGCTCGCGGAGAGCTACCGACGCTACCGCTCGAGGTATGTGATTCGCACGTACCTGCAGATGTGGTGGGAGGCAGAGACTCGAGTGGCGACGCTGCTACAGCAGCTCGAGCACGCAAAGCGCGAGCGTGAACGTCGAGTCAGAGCAGCGAAAGCTCGTCAGTGCTGTCACGAGGAACGTGCAGAGAGACAGCGAGGCGCAGCGATCCAAATCGCTCAGTGGTGCACTGCTCAGCTCCGTGCGAGACGCTCTCAAGACCAACGGCAACGGCACCAGTGTCAGAGACGCATTGCGCGGTGGTACCGCCGCCTTAAGCAACTTGAGAAGCAGCAAAGACGCCAACGAGAGCTCGAGTGCAGTGCTGTCTGCTGCATCCAGCGAGCGTATCGAGCAGCAGTGCGCTGGAGACAACAAACGAGTCGTGACAAGCGCCGCGCAGTAGCTGCTGCGATCATCAGTAAGAGCGTCCAGCAGTTCTTCACAACGACGAAGCGAAAGCGACAAGCGTTGGAGACGCAGTGCGCACTCAAGATCCAGCGATGGAGACGACGAACAATGCACATGCGAGCGGCGCGACGAGCGCGAACTCGCTGTCGGCACGTGCTCACTGGCGTCCAGACACTGTCGAGGATCCTCGACGCCTTCGACGCCAGAAGCGCGCTTGCAAAGTGGATCGAGACGGCGCAGAGACTTCGGCAGCGCGCGCAGTTGCTCAAGGACAGCGCAGTGCGCATTCAGTGCATGATCCGAAGCACTCAAGCGCGACAGCACTACCGCTGTATACGGCGCGAAGCAGCGCAAACGCACTTGCAGCACGCCGCAGCGACGTGCATCCAGAGCCGCGTCCGCGCATGGCTCGCGCGCGCTCGCTTCGTGAAGCTCCTCGCGCAGCTTCGAGAGCGCTTTCGATGCGCCAACTGCGGCGTGATCGAGCCCGGCGGCGCGTACTGCAAGCTCTGCGGACGCAAGCGCACGACGTTTGATCTGCTCGTCGACCGCCGCGCACTCGCTCGAGCGTTCTCAACTCGCAAAGCTATCGAGGGTCCAGCACAAGTGCTCGGGCTGGTGCACCAACTCTACGTGCAACTCGCTCCGACGCGGCCGACGTCGCCGCCACCGTTCGCGACGCTCCACGGAGCAAAGCACCGCACACTCCGTCACATGGTCGCCGCGATCTCCGAACCTCCAGACACTGCTGCTTGTGCAGCACTGAGCGCGCTTCCGATGGTTCTCTCGCCACGGCACGCTGCGCTCGCCTCCAATCACAAGCAGCGCGTGAAGCTCGTCCCTCGAGCTCCTCTCGAGAGCAGCAACCAGACCGAGCCGCACACGCCACGCTTGCTCACAATTATCGCAGCGCCACCACCGCTCGAGCCACGCGCAGTGCGTCAGACAAAGCTCCGCGCACAGGCGCTGGAGGTTCTGCAAGCGCAGGAGCAGAGCCACTCGCCTGCGCTCACACTGCACTTGCATCGAGTGCACAAGGCAGAGCGCGTCGTGCGCTACAGCCGCTAGGCGAGGCTAGAGCAGTGACGTATAGCAGCGATAGGAGCTGACAGACAGTTCGCGATGGGAAGACAAGCGTGTGTGGCGCTGTGTGGATGCGATTGAGCGAATGAGAGAGAGTGACCAGAGTCTGTGCGTAAGAGGAGAGCTGGAGCTATCGCCAGGCGCTAGTTGAGGCTCTTGAGGATGTCCTGCGTCATTGACGCGCGCGAGGACTTGGGCGTGAGTCCCGGGATCGAGTCGGACCGCGCGCGCTGCGTGAACCACTCGTGGCGCAGCGCGTCTTGCGCTGTGAGGCGCTTCGACGGGTCTTTTGTGAGCAAGCCCTTGAGCAGCGCTTTGCCAGACGGTGAGATGTTGTGCCACGCCGCGTCGCTGTCGAGGTTCACGTCGGCGTGGAGCGTCTTCTGGATGATCTCGTTCTTCGTCTTGCCGTGGAACGGCAGGTCGCCGCGCAGGAGCAAGTACATGATCACACCGACAGACCAGATGTCGGCTTCGCGGCCGTAGCCAACGAGCGAGAGCACCTCCGGTGCGACGTAGTTGAGCGTGCCGCACGGCATCTTCATGATCTCTTCTGGGTGCACGAGCTTTGAGAGCCCAAAGTCGGCGATCTTGAGGTCGTTCAGCTTCTCGCCGCAGAGGATATTCTCGGGCTTGATGTCGCGATGGACGATCCCAAGACGATGCAAGTACGCGACGCTCTCGAGCAGCGGCGCCATGACAATGCGCGCCTCCGACTCAGTGTATCGCGAGCGCCCGACGATGCGATTGAAGAGCTCGCCGCCGCCGACGAGCTCCGTGACAATGAAGATGTACTGCTTGTCTTCGTAGACGTCGTGGAGGTGGATGATGTTGGGGTGCGTCACGAGCTTCAGGATCGCGATCTCCGTGCGCAAGAGCTCCTTCTCGGTCGCAATGAGCTTGCACTTGTCAATGATCTTCACTGCGTGCTTCACGCCCGTGGTCTTGTGCGTCGCCTCACAGACTTTCGAGAACCGCCCGCGTCCGAGCTGCGGGCCAATGTCGTAGAACTCGTCGATCGAGACCTTGTCGGTCGCGTGCTGCAGCGCAGTTGTCCACTTGTGCTGCTCCTCGAGCGACCGCGTGTAGATCGTGCGCTTCTCGCGCGCGCTCCCGGGCTCGGGGACAATGTCGATCGCGTAGTACTTGACGTTCTTCTCGACGATCACGTTCTGCGTCAGCGACTCGACGTAGCAGCCGCACATGAACGTCACGCCGCGCGGCGCCGTGTCGTCTTTGGTACTGTGATCAAGTCGCAGAAGCCAAAGCACCAGCATTAGTGAACGAGACGATCAGTGCCAGCGCTTGACAGCTCCAAGACTAAGAGCCGACAGAGTTAGCAAACGTACGCGTAGTAGTAGAGGAAGTTGCCTTGGAGGACGTAGTGGCGCTTGATCATCTGCCGCAAGCGCGAGCCGCGCTTCCAGAGGTGTCCGACAACCGTGTCGTCGTCTTCAAAGAGGTCTTCAAGCCCAGGCGACGGCTGGTAGTGGTCCAACGATCCGCGGCGCGATGTCTTGCATGCAACTGGCGAGTTCTCTGCCAAGACTCTGTCGAGCTCAGTCAACGCGAGCTGGATCTTGCTCACGACCGACTCGTTCGGGCACTGCTGCTTCGCTTCTTGCAAGAGCTGCCGCGTCTTCTCAAGGTCCTTCCGGTTCGAGTTGTCTACGAGCTGGTTCATGCGAGGGCACGAGCGCCTGAGAGTACGACGCGGCGTGAGTGCCGTAGCCGAGACGTAGGTGGGCTGACGAGTACGTACGTGACCGTGAGCGACTTGAGCGAGTTGCGTCGCTTCCGAATGTCCAGTGGCTCGGCAACAGTGTGGACTGTGATCCTGCAGGTCGTAGGGCGTCAGTGTGTGCGGAAGTGAGCCACGCGGCCAAGTGAATGAGAGCGCACTGACCCGTCGATTGGCGCGACTGGCGCTGGTGCAGGCTGGTCTTCGCTCGGGAGCACGCTCATGAGGAACTAAGACACAAACAAACACAAGCATGTCAGCTCCTTGTCCTCTCGTATGGTCATGACGCGCTCGAGAGACGTACGTCCGTGATTCCCGGCGTCTTCTCGCACCACTCGCTGAACTGCTCGAACGTCAAGCGGTTGTTTGACGCCTGTGACGACGCGACTGGGAACGCGAGGCTCACGAGCGCGTCAATGTCGTCGATCTAGCGAGCAGTCGGCGTGAGCGTCAGTCAGAGTCGGTGCATAGCGTTCTCTCATGCTACACATGAGCGAAAGAGCTCATTGCACCGAGTTGTTCTTGATCGGCGGGGCTTCACTGCTCGCTGGCTCGTCCTTTGGACGCAAGAGCTCGAGCGCCGACTCTGGGAACTGGTGAAGCATCGTCCCGAGCTCGTGGCGAGAGATCGAACCCGATCTGTTGCGCCACACAGTGATCGACCGATAGTCAGTCACTCGCCTCTTGCTCCCAAGCGCTCGAGAGACGCACCTGCTGAGGTCGTAGAGGTCGAAGATGAACTTGAGCTTCTCTTTGCGCGAGCCGCGGAAGAGGATCGCGACGCCGTGGAGGAACTCGTTGTAGCCGATCGACTCGGACTGGTCCTTGTCGATCACCTCAAACAGACGCTCTGCGTCGCCATACAATGGTCAGCCACGTCAGTCCTAGACACTCGCTCTCGATCTCATGCGTACGCTCGCTCGCAAGAAGGACGCACCACCGAGGAGCCCTGGCATCGGGAAGCACTTGAGGAACGTCTCTTTGTCGACCGCCGAGCCATTGCGCGCGTTCGCGAGGCCTTTGAACGTCTCGCGCAGCATCTGCATCTCCTCTTCACCAAACTTCTTCATCGCCTCGCGCTCTTCGACCGACAGCCGACGCGTCGAGAACTCGCGACTCAGCGACGAGTTGCCCATCGTGTCGTAGTGTCAAGCGCTCGTCGACGTTGTCGTCTGCTGCTCCTCTCAAGCGCGTGTCGAGCCCGTTGAGCGCGCAAAAGTGAGCAGCCGAGACGAGGCGCCACCGGTCGCTGGACGTTATGGAACGCGCTATCAATAGCTGCTGGACACTTTTGGCAGCTCCAACGTCAACATCCTAGCTCCACGACCATCAACATCAGCTCCAGCTCTTCCAGCTCCAAGGACATCAGCTCCACCATGTGAGAGCCAACGTTGACTCTTTGTCTCTCTATCTATTTGCTCACTCACTCATCTGTTCTATCACTACGTGCTACTGGCCGACCGCACGCACTCAGTCGTCGTTGTCGCTGCCCCAGACGACACCATCATCATCGTCACCATCGTTGTCGTTGTCGCCCGTGCTGCTGTCGCTGTCGCTCGCTGCGTTGTCGCGCTTGACTTGCTCCATGAACGCGTCAAAGCCAGCGCCGCCGGCGAGGTGGTCGACCAAGTCGGTTGGGACGCGGTAGCTGCTCAACGGGTTTGCTCGGATCGCTTGCTCTGACTCGACGATGCGAAAGTCGACGACTTCATGGACGTCATTGTCCTCGTCAACGTCATCAGCGGTCGCTCTCGCAATCGTCCGATGTGTCGACTGCACGTTCGCGTCACGGAGCTCGAGGAGCTCGTCCCACGTGAACAACAGCGGATCAGTCACGGCGCCAAAGACGTTGATGTCGAGTAAGTACACGCGGTGCTGCTTGTCGACGTAGACGTCAAAGATGAAGTCCGGGTCCGGGAACCGTGCGCGCGCGGCCTTTGATCGACCGCTTGGCGTGCGGAAGTGCGTGTCGTAGAACGCGTAGATGCGCTCGCAGAGGTGGTCCTGCTGGCTGAAGAGGAACGGGAAGTACTCGTCGCAGTTGCGCTGCGAGATGCCCACGAGCGCGTGGTTCACGACGAAGCACCGGAAGAGCATCGAGTCGAAGAAGTTGCACCACTTCTTGAGCACGAGGTAGACGTCTGTGGGGCCCTGCGGGTGCATGGCAGGCGTGCTCGCATCGCTGCTAGCGTCGACGCAGCCAGCGTACGCTTCCGTCATGTCGTGGACAGCAAAGTCCGACGACTTGAGCAGCAAGAAGACGTCCTCAAAGTTCACGCACTGCATCGTCCCGAGCATCCACGACGCGTCGCGCGGACTCGTCCAGTTGAGCTTCGGGAACACCTTGCGCTTGAAGCGCGTGAGCACAGTGTCGACTTGAGTGCGCACTGTAGCAAGTGCGTCTTGCTGCTCCTGTGCTGCGACTGCGTCTGGAAGCACGACGCGGTCAGCGAGCAGGAGCGACACGAACGCCGGTGGCAGCGGCACGACCGCGCCTTTCACAGCCACGTGCCCGAACGTCGGGTACCACGCCGCGAACGCGCAGTGGTCGACCTGTGCGCGCGAGTAGCGCGGCGCACCATTGGCAGTCGTCGTCGTCGTCGTTGTCGTCGTTGTCGTCGTCATTGGTGTTGGAGTCAAGAGTCTTGGGCACCTCCCGACGTCGGTGTATTTGGTTTCATTATACCTACCGACGTGTTTGAATAATCGATAGTGAAGTAACTAAGAGAGGGCTCCGACTGGCGTCTTGTTGCCTCTCTTTTGTCATGCTGACGAACTGTCGAACAGCTTGTTGTTGACACGCAGTACTAGTTTCGTAATTTCAAGAGTGTTATGTGCGATAACCAGCAATTCCATAAAAATGCTGAAGCGACACAAGCAGATCGATCCAGTCGACGAAGACGACGATGGAGCGCCGAGGCTCGGAGCGCAAGGTGCGCTGCTCGTTGTTCTTGTGCAAGCGCGTGCTCCTACTGCTGCTGTAATCTCTGCGTGAGGGTCTGATACATACCGCTATTGGCTGCACGATGACAGACAATGGACGCGAAGATCACGTCGTCAAAGGACATTTGGATGATGCTGGCCACCATGGAGCCCAAGAACGCTTCGCCGGAGGACGCCGCTGACGCGAAGACCAACGCAAACAACAACGCAGCAACACAGCAGGAAGAACGCGATACATTCACGCTCATTGTTGGCTCGAAAGGCTCGGGCAAGACATCGCTCACTGCGTGTTTCCGCAACTCGGCCAAAGGTGCGAGGACGCTCATTCCGAGTCTAGCTGATGCTATCAATGCGCTGCTCTTGACTTACGCCGCGACGCTCACTCGCGCGTTCACACGCCGACACGCTCTCTTGCACGACACCACTAGCGGACGAGATCAAGCCCACGACTGCGCTCGACTACGTCTTTGTGCGTCTCAAGGGCTCGAACGGCGCGCGACCGCCAGTAGCGCACATGTGGGAGCTCGCGACGTCCAAGTGCGTGAAAGAGATGATCCGTGTCCCGCTCGCGCCAGAGCGCATCCTCAACAGCGCATTAGTGCTCGTGCTCGACCTCTCGGTGCCTGGCGACATTGTGCCGCACCTCGTCAAGTGGCTCGTGACGCTGTACGACTGCATCCAGGACGTGCTCAAAGTCAAGGAGCGCAACCCGGTCGAGAAGCTCGCGGTCGAGCGCCTTCGACACGACGCAATGGCGCGCTGCGGCAGCGCACACCCAGACAAAGACGACGTCACGCCGATGCCAGTGCCGCTCCTGATCCTCGGGAACAAGTTTGATCTGTTCCGCGACGAGGACCCAGTGAAGCGCAAGGGCGTGGTCCAAGCCGTGCGGTACCTCGCGCACATGTACGGCGCGACTGTGCTGTTCACGAGCACAAAGGACAAAGCGCTCGTGACGCAGTTCCGAGGCGGGATGAAGAACTGCGCGTTCCGAGCTCCGGGTGCGACGAAAGGCTCGAAAGACGTCGACGTCGCCAAGGCGCTGTTCGTCCCTGCTGGCGCTGACCTCTTCAAAGAGATCGGTATGCCAAAGACTGCGCGGCGCCAGGACTTTAGCAAGGACCAGCACCGCGAGCGCGCGCGGCAGTGGATCAAGATCGTGAGCGAGCACTACGCGCCGAGCGGCGACGTCGTCGAGACGAACCAGGACGACGACGACAATGAAGCAAAGGACACTGAAGCAGACAAGTTCCCAGAAGCGAACATCGACCGCGTGCGACAGCGCAAGCGGTGCGTATGCGTGTGCGTGCCATTGGTGTCTCAATGAACGAGCGACTCACGCGGTCGCTGGTGTCGATGTGTAAATGGCTTCAGCGAAGAGCTCCAGCGCTACCGCGACAGCCGCAAGAAGGCGCTCGAGAAGAAGTCCAAGGCGGTGCTGTAGAGCGCACATCTGTGCAAGGCAAACACAGCGAATACACACACGAGAGAGAGAGAACGACTACGACGAGCAGCGATCGAGATGCACGGTGGTCGATTCGGTGCGAGTGCGCTCGCTCTGCTGTCTTGAGGCGGACGGCGCGTACTTAACGATCTGCTGCGTCGAGTGGCGCTTTCGTTGATGCGCACTTACGAGAACTCGAGCACACGCACGCCGTTCGCATCGACAATCTGGTTGATACACACAGCGTGAATCATTGAGTGAGCGTATTGTGATGCAGTCGATCGCTCGAGTATAAGTGCGACGCGTACCTTGTACAGCCACTTGCCGTTGCGAATGAGGAAGCGCTGCTCCAGCTCGCTGCGGCACTTGCGCAGGATCTCGTGCGCTTCGTCGACTGTGAGGTCCGGCTGCATGGTCGTCCAGCACAAGCAGATGATGCACGTCAGTCTCGTTCATATCGATCACTGTTCGCATCTACAGCAAGCCACACACACCACACAGCAACAACAACGTACTCGCCACTCGCGGTCAAAGATCGAGAGACAGAAGTTCGCGCCGTAGCCGTGGGCGCCAAAGTTGACTTTTGCGAGCGTGCCGAGGTAGTCGATCCAGTGCAGCGACGGCACAGTGGCCTTTGCGCCTTCCGGTGTCGTCTCTTCGTCGACAGCGCCAATGAGCAAGTTCACTTGGTACGGCGACTTGCGCAAGAAGCGCGCGAGCTCGCCGCGCACGTAGTTTGCAGTCGCTGCGCCGTTGAGCGACACGCCGTTGCGGAGCTCGTACAGCTTCATGTTCTTCTGGATGTACTCGCTGAAGCCCACGCGGTCGCTCTGGGGGCCAGAGCCCACGAGCACTTTGTGCGCATCCAAGTTGACCGACTGCAGCAGCAAGCGATACAGAGACGCAGCAACCGCACATGAGTGGATACACTCGTGCCGTGCACACAGTAGCAGCAGTTGTGTGACGACGCATTGCGATAGTGCGTCCGTCGGCACTCGATCGAGCGATGGGGATCGCGATCTTTTGCGCGTGCTGCGCGTCACAAGAGCCACACAAGAGAGAGACAGAGAGAGCAGACAGAATGCGCGCACCTTGTCTTCGTCGTCCTTGTAGACGAGGATCGAGCGCACAACTTTGGCGTCCGCGACGACGATCGTGAAGTCCTTGCCGACGATGCCGAAGATCGAGTCCATTGCTGCTGCTCTGCTTGTTTGCTGCTGTTTGTGTTTGTTCTTTGACTGGGGAAGCGGGGGAGCTCGGATCTTTTCCCCCATATGTCATCTACAGAGGTTTTTGAAGTGTGCGAAACATTATCAATAACGCAGTCGTTTAAATCAAAATCAACGCAAATAAAGAGTATTCGCCACGTATTATAGAGTCATTACTACGCAGCAACATATGTCCACTTTGTAGTATTAAATTTCTTGCTGTATATCATATTTATTTTGAACAGTTGCAAGGCAACAACGCATAACAACCTCTTGCCTCTCGACGTCTTCGTTCGCACTGCGAGCTGCTAACTCAAGTCGCTAAGTCACGATCTTGACTCTACCACGTCTTACAATCTCGCTTCAGCATAGCAGACAGCGCGAGACGACTTTGAACTCCTCCACTTCACCTTCACTATCAGCAACCTCTTCCCGATCCTTCTCAAGTGCTGTGAGAACTACATACATGTAGTCTCTTCACAGTCCTTCTCGAGCACTGCGAGAGCTTCATGGGCTTCCAACAGGACCTGTTTCTCGTCATCGTTGCCGATGAACCAGTGCATGGACGTACACGTGGCATTCGTCAACTAGAAGTAATGGTCAAAGTGCGCAGAGCTCGAGTTCATGTTTCACCAGCGCTGGAAGACGATCAAGCTCGCGAGAGCTAGGAATGCATAGAGACGACCAGTGATTCTCCATCGAGTGTCGTCTTGGGGACGATCAAGTAGCTGGAGCATCGGTCCAAGTCTTCTCCTCGACAGTGTTTGCTAGCTCAACACAGTCTTTCGAGTCGGCTGGACGGAACGTGGTACTCTGAGCGTACTCTACTGCTATTCCAAGACTACGCAACTTCGTCAGTGGAGGCAAAGACTCTGCTCAATTGACGCAAGCGCACGATGCGCACCACGCGGCGGGTGGCTGCTGCGTTCGAGGCGCTCCAGGTCGAGCTGCATGGTCACTACTCGGTCGAACGCTTCGATGCCTACAAGCGCTACAAGCAGTCGACGTCGTGCGTTCGCATTGCATTCGTGCTGCTGCTCACGCCACTGCCGTGTCTCGTGGCAATCGTTGGCGCCGACTTGTTGCCACTCGAGCCACCGCGCACAGGACTCGAGCACAATCACACGTTCTGGCTCCGCGCGTACGCCGGCGTTTGGATCTTTACGCTCTCGTTCGCACACCAGTTTCGCCACTTGCTCCCGATGATCCCAATGTCAACGCGGCAGATCTGGGCCATCAGCGCAGTCGTGAGCACGGTCGGACTCGGCTGCAGCTACGCCGCATCGCTAGCGACTAGCTTCCCGGTGCCGTTCGTGATGGCCACGTGCTCGCCTGGGTGGGCAATCTTGCTCGTGCTGGCGCTCTGGTGGTCATGGCGGCCGTTCCTGAAGCAGCACCCGAGCGTTCTCTGTGCTGCGAAGAACGGCACTCGGATCTTCCAGGTTCAGATGGCGATGCTCGTTGTGTACCCAGCGTACACCTACGTCTTCGCGCAGCTCGCGTCGTACCAGCAAACGCTCTTCTCGGTCATCCTGCAGCTCCTCAAGCTCACGTCGAAGCTCGCAATCAGCGAGTTTGTCTGCACAGCTGAAGACCTGCAACCGGAGGTCGTGATCCTCAACGCAGAAGTCTTCCACGCACTCTTTGTCGTGGCGTGTCTCCAGAGCGCATCGTCCGTCACGACAAGCGCCGTGCTCCTCGCTGTCGACGCACTCGCGGTGTGTCTTACCGTCCGAGATGTGAACAAGATCGCGCGCAAGCTCTATGCGTTGAGCGACGAGATCGATCACATTCGAGCTGCTTCGCTCGCCGCAGTCAGCACTGCAGAACCAGGAGAGCTGGAGACCGCAGCTGCAGCGGCAGACGTTGTCGAGGTCGCAACTTTGTCGTCCGACGACACTACTGCGTCTGAGTCGTCGATCGAGTCTATGCGTTTAGCAGCGCGCGTGTTTGCTCGACACGAGATCGTTGAGCGCACAGTCGAGATCCTCGAGCGCAACATCGTCGCTCGAAGTAGCTCGAGAGCGTGCAAGCGCGCGTTCACGTGGGTCGACACTCGCAACTCCAACCGCATCGCTCCGAGTGCCAACGAGCACCACGAGCTGATTGCGAAGACGCCGCCGCAGCGACAGAGTCCTGCAAGTTGCAAGGTCGTCCCGATCGCTGCTGATGCTACTACCAGCAACAACGCCAGTGTTGAAGACGCACTAGAGCATACGCACGATGGAGCACAAGTGCTCAGGCCACTGGCGATCCTTCCAGGCGCACCGAGCTCCATTGAGTGTGCGAGTCCTGTGTCATCGCCCACACACGCCAGCAGCAGTTCTACCATCAAGACTGTCATCCAAATCAAGCCCATGCCGTTGACTGGCGCAGAGGCAGCAAAGCGTCTCGAGAGCGAACTCGAGTCAGCGTACGTCAAGCAGACACTCAACTTGCTCCACGTCACCGAGTTCCTCATCGTCGTCGAGTACACGAAAGCGGTCGTCCCGGTTATCTACAGTGCGTGCTGCACACTCTCAATGCCAATAGACTGCTGCTGTAGTAGTGCATCACTGACGCCTGATGTGCTCGTGCTGAGTGCTCACTCAGGTGTGTACCTCCTCGCAATGCCTCACTTGCCCAACTACATCTGCTACCCGCAGCTCGCGCGCATGGACGGCGACAAGCTCACACGAGCCTTCGCAAACGTCCAACTGTATGCCGCACTAAAGCTCGCGACGTGCGTGCTGTTGCACTGCGCGCTCTGTCGACAAGTGCGCTACTCGTTGCTGCGGCAGCTCACGTTTGTGCTCGAGCAGCAGTGGAAGGTTGTGCAGTCAGCGCTCATCCTCTGGGTCCTCTACATCGTGCAGTCATCGCTCGAGCACTTTGGTGCGTGGGTCGAAGTCACGTGGGTCTCGTGCATATGTGGCTAATCGATAGCGCTTGACGACATGGCTTCAGCTTGCCTTCTCTATGTGCTCTTGCTCTGGATGCTCATTGTCGTCGCTGAGTGCTTCGGCAGGTTCATGGATCACTTTGATCGTAAGTGTAGACCTGAGGAAGAGCGCTGCCGTCACAGGCGGGCTCGCTGTCTACTCCTGGATTGTGCTGAAGTGGCCTTCACTCCACCACTATCAACTACGATGAGAGCACATCGTCGGAAGCAGTGTCTCGGGACTGCAGAAGAGTGATCGTCTCGAGAGGCTGAGCGTGATATCCGTGTAGTTTCTTGCGATAGCACGAGCTGTGAAGGAACGTGTAGTGGTTGTGCTGGCTGCTGTAGAGCACGCGGGCGCTATTGCAGAGTAGGCAGAAGGTTCAGGTTTGTGGACCGCAGTGGAACAGGCTCCAAATCCGAGAGCTGCAGTGGAGTAGGCTTCAAGTCCGAGTCATCCGGCGCTTCCAGTGAGTGTGAGAGCATGGCCCGGAGAGTGGAGTGCGTGCAAGACTACTGCCTAAACAGACTGGCTGGCTGGTTGTCTGAGACCCGGCGTTGTCTGCAGGACTCACTTGTGGCAGTTTGTCGACTTGGAGCACTACCTCGAGAGAGATCTCGAGAGAGCTCACTTTCCAAACCTCAGCGTCAAGAGCACAAGCTCCAGCAGCAGATCACGAGCAAGCGCACCAGCAGCAGACAAGCACAGGACCGCATCGCGCCACCAGCACCAGCTCCAGACACCGCATCATCGATGAAGCTCTTTAAGCGCATTTTCAAGTTCTTTGAGCACATCGGCAAGTGGATCAAGAAGTTGTTCCACAAGCTCACAAAGATCGCCGACTAGCACCTTCAGCAGCAGCAGCAGCGCTTGGTCGACAATGGGGTCGCGTCGAGACGGGAGTGGAGCAGACACGCATCTGACGTACGTAAGCTCTTGCTTGTGCTGCATGTTCTTGCAATGCGTCGAGTTGACATCGATGCTGATTGCAATCTCCACACGCTCGCCGTCGCACAAGCCCATGAGGAAGAGCGGCTGAGACGATTCCAGCGCGTAGTGAACCAGCAGCAGCACCAGCAACAGTAGTAAAGGACAGAGAGAGAGTCAATGGCCGCGCCTTGTGCGTCGGCCAGTGGGTAGCGGCAGACATCTGTCTGACACGCATCCACGTTGAGCAGTGCGAGGACTAGGATGACTAGAACGCACTTGGACCATCATCGATCACTTGCACCGCGCACTCACTCGATCACTTGGATCTCTATCTGCTGTGCTGGATCACTCGCGTTGCACGGCAGCATCGCGAACGACGAAGTCCAAGCCGCAGTCGACTCTGTCGGCGATGCGCTCACACACCTATCGCTGCCGTTCTTGAACGGATTCGAGAGCAAACGAGTCGTCGTGTTGTACACGAAGCTCTGGTCGCGACTCTGTTCGTCACAAGGCTGGAGCACCACTCGCGCGTCACCGTCTTCAGCCGAGTCGCTCAGACACATCCAGTACCGATGCGCATCAACAAGCTTGTACGACCACGCGCTGTAACGAAAGACATGACTTAGAGCAGTCGACGCCGCACCGCTCGCGCACACCAAGTGCCGCTTGAGAGCATGCGGCCGACGGTCCCAAGATATCGTCAAGAACGCATCCGTTGCGTGTGGCGCTGGACACGTCGTCGTGAGGTTGCAGCTTGTGTCGCTGCACTGCATCGTTGCGTCCTTGTCACGTCTGCTGTGCGTCGTGAGCATGAGCTGTCGACTGCCAAGGAGCTTTGCGTCGACGTGGTAGCGAGGCATTCGAGGCGGCGGTGCGCGCTTTGTCCCCGGGACGACAAAGCCCATGCGAACGTCGCGATCGCGGCACACAATGCCATTCATGCCATCGCGAGCACATGCGTAGCGATGCGCCCATGGAAGTACTGGCCGTCTTGGCGCTTGCTCGACCTCGCAATCGCTGTCCATGCTGCCCACGCGGCTCTTGAGGTCGTAGTCTGCTTCAGTGCACTGCCGACACTGCGCAGTGTCTCGCCTGTGCTTGGCATTGGCAGCTTGCGCGTCGAGGAACCGCTGGAACGCAGTGACTGCGACGCTTTCGTCAAAGATCGCAAAGTACTGGTCTGTGCGACTTGCGTTGCAGTGCTCGAGCGAGAGCGACGTGCTGCTGTGGAGTCGATTGCTGCTGGCTGTGACGCACACCATGTCGAGGGATGCTGCAACGCTGAGCTGCTGTGCCGTCTCGTTGTACGTGAACCGCTGGAGCGCGCTCTCGACGTCACATCGTTGGAGCAGCAGCGTCCAATTGCCACTGCCTTTGCAGACTCGAGAAGCGTGCCAACAGAGCTCTGGTCGGCTCTTGCTCATGATCTGCGACGTCGTGTCATTACGCACAAACACTTGGTGCGCGTTGTCGATCATACAAAGACGCACTTGGAGCGTACCAGCGTCGGCTTTTGCGTCTGTAGTCTCGACGCACCAGCCGCTCTTTGCTTGAGCTTGCAAGAAGAACGCACGGTCGCTTGCACGTGCTGCGTGCACACGCTGATCACTCGCGCGTTCGATTGTTGGTGGAGATATTGCTGCGCTCTTATCGCTGGACGCCAAGACGCTTGCATGAGTGCTTAGCACGCCCGTGCACACCACGAGCGCAGCTCCGAGTGCACAGAGCGCTCGGGACACCTGCAGCTTGATGTGGACTCGACCCATGACTCGACCCATGGCGCACTTGTCTTGCATCGAATCGATGAGTGGTTAAGCAGACTTACTATAGTGATGAAATCGAGTGAATGTACTTCAATATGATCCAAAATGTAGCCATTTCACACACTCACAATCATCGGATTGTCGTCGAATGCGTCGAACGAGATCCGATCGGCGTCGCTCGTGCGCTCGTCGTCTGCGCTCGCAGCAAAGTGGCTGCTGCTGCTGCTGTTCATGCTGTTACTGATCGTACCGAGGAGGTCGCTCTCGTCGTCACTGTCGCTGTCGAACGCGTCGCGATGGTGCGCAAAGCGCTGGTGACTGCTGCCGAGCAAGTTCGCAGTCAGCACGCTGTGCTCGGGGATCACTGGCGCGTGCTTGCGGCGAAAGAGCCGCTTGACGGATCGCTCTGGTTTCACTAAGCGCTGTCCGAGTCGACGACACGCACACGCGCTCCGGTCGACAAGATCGTCGTCGTCGACGTTGTCCGAGTTGCTGCGCAGACTGCGACCAACAAAGGCTCGGGCTCCTCCTCCGATCGAGCTATCGAGCGTCGATGTCGCCGAGTATTCGGACGCTAGCGAGTCATGTCGTCGGATGCCAGCGCGGATTGACAGCTGGTGGCGCCGCTGCTCTAGCCAAGTGGGCGAGCCGAGGACTTGGCGCGTCACACTTGGTGCACACACTGTGGCTTCCTCTTCGCTTTGCTGCTGCTCGCAGCTCTCGAGCATCGCGGTCGGTTGGCACTCGCGCATGCGGTCGGTGTCGAAGAAGTAGAGCGCATCGCGACGGCACTCGAACGCCTGCGAGTGCTTGACGTGGTGCAGACAGCCTGCGTCCATGAGCATGCTGCCGAGACGGACGCCTTCGCTCACAGTTGACACAGCGTGGAGCTCGCTCAGTTTGTGCACAAGTGCATCGCCGCTGACCGTGAGTCTCTGCGACTCGCCTCCGCTACGCTTGCTGTCAGTGAAGACGAACGCGCTTGCGTCAGACCGAGCGCCAGTGCTCTCAGCGAAAGCAGTATGAGCAGCGCCATGGCTGCTCATGTGGTTGCCACCGACCGTCGCCTGCAGCAGCGCGCTCTCGTCGCTCTTGTCGTCGAATGAGCGCTGCAGCTCCCATGCAAATGCCGATGCAACTTCTTCTTGGATGTGCTCGAGCGTCTGGACGATCGCCTGCGCTGTCGGACGGCGCCAGTGGTCTTGGTGCCAGCTCCGCGTCAGGAGATCGCGCAGTGCTGGATGCAGCGCGACGTCGAGCTCTGGTCGTTCGCCAGCGACGACCGACTCGAAGACGCGCAAGTGGTTGTTCTTTGCGTGCGGGTACTTCTCCTTCGACGGGTTGAGCACGTCCCACATCGTGATCGCGAGCGAGTACACGTCTGCTGCTTCGCCGTAGTTCGCAAGTCCGGCCTTGCCGCTGATCATCTCCGGCGCCATGTAGTCGATCGTGCCTTTGACCGTCATCTGTGTTGTGGCAGCGCTGCTCGATGCCGGACGCGTCGCTTGGGCGTCAGTGCCAGATGCAGCTCGCATGCTGTCGCGCTTTGCCGTCTCGTACTCCACGTACGGCGGAGCGCCTGGTGATAGCGGCGGCGACGACTGCAAGCTCCGTCTTGCACCTCGCACACCGCTGCTCGTGGTGCTGCTGGTGTTTGCAAACGCAGTTGCTCCGTCGTCTCGTTGCGACGCACTGTGGATCATCATGTCTGCTGCACTCGCGCTCGCAGCTCTCGTGGTCGCGCCGTCGGCTCCGATCGCTCGCATCTTTGGCAATGCGCGGGACTCTCCAAAGTCTGTCAGCTTCACAGTCCCGCGCGCATCGACGAGGAAGTTCGCAGGCTTGATGTCGCGGTGCACGAACGCCGGCGAGAAGCTGTGGATGTACGCGACTGCGCGCGCCGCGTCGAGGATGTAGCCGAGGTGGATGAGGAACTGCTGTCGGTCGTGATGGAGATCGAGGTGTTGCTGCGCCGACGATTGCGAGTGCGAGTGCGAGCGTCGGTGGTAGCGCTGCTGGTGGCGCTGTCGCTGCCGCGCAAGTGCGTGCGTGACAACGTCGAGACTGCCTCGACAGAGTTCCGAGACGAGGCAGATCGTCGGTGGCGAGACGCACATGCCGTAGAAGCGCACGACGTTCGGGTGGTTGAGCGCGCCGCAGAGCGCGGCTTCGTGCGAGAACGCTGCGACAGTCTCCTCGGTCACAGTCGTCGGTGTGTACACTTTGATCGCCACGAGCGTCTTTGAGTGCAGCACGCCGTTGTACACGACTGCGCTCGAGCCAATGCCGATGCGCTGCCGGAGCTCCAAGTACGCAAAGTCGATGATGTACTTGCGGTGCATCTCCACGAGCACGTGGAGCCCTTCGCACGAGAGGTGCTCATGTACGTTCGTGCGCTGGCGAAAGAGCGCCTGGAGCGCACATGCGCGTTGTCCAAGCCCGCGCCAGTGCTCCGTGTCGCCTTTGAGCACACCCCAGACAAGCAGCGGACAGAGCGAGCCGACCGCGAGGCTCGCGTACGTCAAGTGAAAGCCCAAGTCGACTTCCCAGTGCCGGAACGCAGTGAGCACGGCGATCTCGAGTCCGTGCTGCACGAGCGCAAACGCGCAGTAGCGCCGCAACGCCCCTTTGCTCGACCGGCTCGGTGGCCACAGCAGCACGTACACGAACAGGAGCTGCACGAGCGAGTGCGAGGCGATCTGGAGCCAGAAGTTGACATTCGCGCGGTCCATGCCAGCGTGCGTCTCCATGTACCACGCGACTGGGAGCGTGTACGTAGAGAGCACGAGTGTGATAGCGACTGCGCGTGTGAGCGCTGGGATCGTCACGCTGGTCTGGAGCATGAAGACGATGACGAGCAGGAGCACGAACTGCCGGCCAGCGTAGAAGCACTCGATGTGCACAGACGGCATCGTGAGTGGCAGGAACCCAAGTGAGAGCGCGACAGTGAGGTAGATGCAGTAGACAGCGCTCGTGCCGCCGAGGATCCAGAGCAGCGGCTCGAATGCCGGCAGCAGCATCTTGCGCGCTGCGTCGCTGTCGCCTCGTCGCGCACCGCCGCGATTGCGTCGCAAGTAGATCACGAGAACGACGCAGAGTGCACAGAGCACAGCGTACGAGATGAGGAGCACGAGCGTGAGTCCTTCGATCTTGTTCTTAACGTACGCGATGATCGCCGCCTGTGCGAGTGCGAGCTGCTCCTCTGGCGACAGGTCGGTCGGGATGCCAGGGATCGCGCTGGTCGAGACGTTCTGGAGCGCAGTGGTAGCGTTCGTCGGCGCCGGCGTCATCGCTCCCTGCGTGGTGGTGCTGACCGTAGAGTTGTTTGTTGGTGCTGATACTGATCAGAGGCGAAGGTCGTGTGCCGAGGTCGGAGCAAGTTGAGATCTGAGCAAGCGAGCAGAGCGACGGCGAGGTACTGCGAGAAGCTGTGTACGACACACAGGATCCAGCGCCAGTCGAGCGATGTAGTAGCGACGCTACTGAATGCGAGAGCGCTCCACCGAAGGCGCGAGACACACACGCACACACGCACGTGAAAGATGTCACCACTTGCGAACGATGTGTTTGTTTCTCGAAAGAACGGGTGTCTTTCGGTGGCAATGGCGACGACGTCCTCACCGCCAGCGTGCCCAGCGTGATCCGACTTCAGCTCGCGTCGAAAGCTCTGGACGTCGAAGGATAGACGCTCGCTCGCTCGTCCGTGTGATCGCTTGATCACGACACGTCGTAATGGTGATAGCGGTCGATGAACGAACCCAAGTGTCCAAGCAGACGTCTCGGTGTCGTTGGAACAGCACCAAGTCGACGCAAAGACTCTGCGCCACACTTTGTGAAGACTCGATATGATCCTCGATCGACTCACTTCGACTCGGAGCAAAGCTAGTCTATCGTCGTCCATGAAGGCTGCTACGCGTCCTCTTGCGTCCAAAGCACGAACGCGTTGGAGATCATCTGAGTATCGTCTGAGCACTCACGCGTGAGTACGTCGAAGGAAAATCGCGTGGAGTCATGCATGGCGTGAGCGATAGACTCGCGAGCGTGCAGATGATGAGCGAGTCCTCTCGCCAGTGCGAGGCGCCGAGCGCGCGAGACGTCCATCCGATGACAGAGATGTCGAGCGGAAACGCTTCTGCGTGCACTGATCATGATGTGTAGCGCTGGACTCGAGGCACGTCGTGCAGGACTCGACTTCGACCACGTGCAGACTCGTTCTTTCTACAAGTCGCGTCCAACAAGATGCGCGCTACTGGTCGTCATGAGCGTCTACGTCCGTCGTACCGAACGCTTTGTTGTATGTACAGGCGAACCGCTCATGCCGAGAGCCGATGAGCGCGAAACATGTCGAGGTCGACGACCAGAGGAGAGTTCAGGTCAAAAGGCAACTTCAAATCTGAAACGCAGATTTGTTTACACTACAAATGCGTGTGGACCACATGAATCACGTTGTACTTTGAACAGCACGTGCAACTCGACAAGCAAGAGCGCAACAAGCAAGAGTGCTCGAGTGTCATGGCGGACGCTTCTTCCTCGCATGTGCGCGTATCAGCGCAGCATGCAGCACTCGCAGCGGCGCTTGACACAGACTCACGACCAGAGTCGCGCGCACAGGCACTCAATGCATTGCAGATGCTCCACGAGCAACTGCGCAACGCACTCACACTCGAGCGCAATGGCATCGACGCTCAGCAGCTCGTCACTGATGCGCACGATGCGCTCGTGCACTGGCTGCAGCCAGCACCGCGCTCTAGTACAGCGACTGCGCTTGTTGACAAGCCTCTTCCGCTCGCGCTGTGGCTTGAGTGCATGCGCGTCGGGAGCTGTCTGTTGCTCGCGCAGTCTCGACCGAGTGACGACAGCGCCGAGTCTGCAGCTGCAGTCGCTCGTGTTCGCGCACTCCTGGTGACTGCGCGTCCGCCGCTCGAACTCCCGTCCGTGACTGCGCACTGCGCTGCAGCAGAGCAGATCGCATTCAGCTGCAGCGTCTGGGACGCACTCGTCGGCAACGCGTTGACGGTGCTGTCCACTTCTTCGAGCACGTCCACATCTTCAGCGCCTCCGCTTGAGCGCGTGCTCTCGCTACTGCTCGACGCCTATGCGCACTGGATGAGCGCAGCAATGAGCGGCTTTGCTGTCGCGTTCATCGTGAACACTCGCGCCGCGCTCCAGTCGCACATCGCAAAGCAGCAGCAAGACATCAAAGACCGCGATGTCTGGCGCGCGTGTTCTTCAGCGCTGCTCGCCAAGCTCAACGACGCATCGACACTCGAATCTCCACAGTGGCGAGCGAACGCGCCAGCGACTGCAGTTTCTCTGCTCGTGCTCGACGCACTCGACACGGACGTCTCCCAGCACAACGCTGCGCTGCGTGCGCGCGTCCTCGTGCAGCTGCAGCATCGTGTCGTGTCAACGCTCCGTGCTGATGTGTTCCCGCACGTGCACGAGCCAGAGAGCGTTGTTGCAACGGCGCTCTGTCCATCGCGCGAGCCTAGTGCTACGAGTCCAGTCAACGCATCTGCTGTGCTCGTGGAGCTCTTTGCGCTGCTGCGACGCGTGAACCTGCCGCTGCTGTCGCTGCGTCTCAGTCCCGTCGACAACCACGAACGGCTTGCTGCTGCAGCACAAACGATCGCGCAGCGTCTCGCACAAGCTGTTAGCACGAGCGCGAGCGGGTCGGAGACTGCTGAGCTGGCGTTCCGCATGCTCGAAGCGAGTGTCGAGGAAGCGACGCAGCAGCTACGGAGCTCGTCTGCCGTGTACGCGTCGCTCGTGCGCGCTCTAGCGACTGTGTACGCGCCAGAGCTCCTGACTGAAGACGCACTGGCGCTCCAGTCGGACAGCGCTAGTGACAATGCCGACACTGTTGCACCAAGTACCGCAGACGACGCGCAGGCGACGCTCGCGTACCTCGAAGCGCTCTACACAACCGTCTCTGCGCTGCTCCGCGCGCTGACAGAGCCATCGGCTGCTGTTCGCGACACACGCGCACTGCTCCGCGCGTTCGTCGTGCTCTCGCGCCTCGAGTTTGCGCGCGAGAGCTGCGCAAGCGCCGAGACGAACGCGCTCACGCACGCACTTACGCAGCGCGTCGAAGACGCCGTGGAGCAGCCGAGCGAGCAGCACCACGTGCTCACGACGCTGTTGCAGAGCGTCGCGGTTGAGCATAGCAGCAGCAGCGACACAAGCGGCGCGCGGACGACGCCAGCAAGCAGCGAGAGCGTGATCCCGCTCGACTCGGACGTGATCTTTGGCGCGCAGGCGCTCGCAGTCGGTGTGATCGTCCAGCGCAAGCTCCGCGTCGTGCTCTTCCGCGAGCCAGCGCTCGTAGACGACGCGCTCGCGCTCGTGTTTCGCGGCGTCTGGAGCGCGTACGCGCCGCTGAGTGCGTTCGCGCAGAGCTTCCTCGCGTTCTGCCTCACGCACTTGAGTCACTACGTCTCGGTCTACCGCATCGCGCCGTTCTACTTGGAGCTCACGCTCCGAGCGTTCCCAGCGCGCAGTGGCGCGCGCCACGCACTCGCAAAGACCTGCGGCGTCATCTTTGGCGCGCTCTTCTTTGCGAGCGCCGGCGGGACCGAGTCTGTTGGCTCGACGCCAACGCACGCAGACGATGCGCTAAGTCCGCAGCAGCGCATGGCAGTCTGGGCCATGCGCCAGTGCTGCGCGCGCGTGCAAGAGCTCGTGCTTGCGCCAGTGGCGACCGCCACTAGCAGCAGCAATGGCAGCTCGGAGAGTCGCGATGACGACGCTGCGCCGCCACAGAGCAGTAGCGAAGAGAGTTCGCTGTCGAGCGGGCTCTTGCTCGCTGGCATCACGTTCGAAGTGCTCAAGATGAGTCCGTTGACGCTCCTCGCGCCGCTCGCGCTCGAAGTCGAGCGCCTCGTGAGCGCGTGCACTGCGCACGCACGCGCTGAGCGCTCCGAGCACGCAGTTGCAGCAGCGACTGCGGTCGTGCGCCAGCTCTACGCGTCGATTTCGCAGCACTGCGAAGCGGCAAAGCGCGCGTGGCTCGCTGCGTGGTACATCGAGCTCGCGCAGCTGTACACACTCGACAGCGACGTCAACGCGGCAGTCGACAGTGTCCAGTCTCGACTATAGCTGCACGTGCACAAGGACTCGAGTCAATAGGTTCGCAGTCAACGCTATTCGAACTTTGTCAATCACACTTGTCCATCAAGCACACGGTGGTACATTACGAGTCAAAAGCGCTGGGAGCGAGCCTGCTGGTGCGCACTTAGAGGCGCTTGTCGCCGTCCCACTTGTAGAAGCCCTCGCCAGTCTTGCGGCCGAGCTTGCCCTCTGCGACCTTCTGGCGCACGATCTCCGGCACGAAGAACGCCGGCTCGTTCGGGTGGTCGCGCACCCAGCCCTCGAGGATGAAGAGCGTCGTGTCGAGGCCGACGTAGTCTGCGAGCGTGATCGGACCCATCGGGTGGCCCGCGCCAAACTGCATCGAGACGTCAATGTCCTCCTTCGTCGCGTCGCCGCGCTCGTACAACGCGATCGCCTGCGCGAGGTACGGCACCAAGAGGCGGTTGACAATGAAGCCCGGCGTGTCTTTGCACGACACGGGGTGCTTGCTGATTGCGTGGACCCAGTTCTTCGAGGCCTCAAACACCGCCGGGTCCGTCACGTCCGTGCGCACGACTTCGACGAGCTTCATGAGCTGCACAGGGTTGAAGAAGTGGAGCCCCACGACCTGCGACGCGCGGCCGGACGAGCCCGCAAAGTCCGAGATCGCGAGCGACGACGTGTTGCTCGCAAAGATCGCCGACGGCTTGACGATCGCGCCGAGCTTGGCGTAAAAGTCCTTCTTCACGTCGACGTTCTCGATGATCGCTTCGATCACGAGGTCGCAGTCCGCGAGGTCGTTCTGGTCCGTCGTCGGCGTGATGCGCGCGAGCGTCTGCTCGATCTGCGCCTTCGCCGCGTCCTCAGTGATCGTGCCCTTCTTCACGCCGCGGCCAATGATCTTCGAGAGCGAACCCTCGATGCGCTTCATGCCGGCGTCGAGGCCCTGCTGGTTCATGTCGACTGCGACGACGTCAAAGCCCGCTTGCGCAGCGGTCTGCGCAATGCCGTGGCCCATGAGACCAAGACCGACCATGCCGACCTTCTTGATCTCAAAGTCGGACGCCGACGACGCGAAGCTGCGTGCAAGGAGCTGCTCGTGCGCTGCAGCGAGCGCAGGCGCGCGGCGCGCGAGCACCGAGGTCGATCGGAGAGCCGTGTGCATCATCATTGTCTTGTCACGCCGTGTGTATGGAGCTGCTGCTGCTGTTGCTGCTTGCGTGTCAGAAGACTGAATGAGCGGCTCTGCTCGGATCTCGATCACACGTCGGATTTCGACGTGAGCTGTCAAACGCAAGGTTTGAGCGAGTATCAAGTGTATTCGAATGCTGCATAGTAATCTACAATAAACATTCCAGGCGTGAAAGCAATCATTGTTGTCGAAGCGTTTCGTCATTATGTCACTCTTTCAAAACGATATGTCACTCTAATAATAGCGTCAACATTGAAATCCCTTGATTCTTTTCATGTACTGTCAAATTAATCAAATGATTTTCATCGTCGTCGCAGGGATGGTCGTCGTTCCTGCTGCTAGTACCACCACTGATTGCTGCTGTGGCGAATGCACTCGCAGACTTGGCAGTCACTCTGTCTGTGGGCTGTTGTTGCAAGGCTGTCACTTGCTGTCGTCGCTTGGAGCTGTCATCTGAATCAACGCTGTTGTCGCCATAGCTGATGCTGCTGCTGCCCGAGAGACTCACGCGCTTGGTCTTTGTTGTCGCTGCTGCTGACGTCGCCGCGCCTGCTTTGCTCGTTGGCTTTGGTTTCAGTGACTCGTCGGCATCCTCACTGTTGCTGTTGCTGTTGCTGTCGCGCGAGAAGTCCATCGAGTCGTCCATGCTCAGCTCCACGCGCTGTCTCGACCGCGCACTTGTGTGAACGACACATGATCATGTGAGTGCAGTGTCAGACAAGCCACGAATCGCACACACCACAGAGATGATCACAAGCGCAGTCGTACCTTGCTTGGCTCGTGCCTTTGGTCTCGATTGCCTTGGTCGAGTACTTGGACAGAAAGCTCTTGGCTTTGTCGAGTGCGCTATTGCTGCTACTGCTACCACTAGTAGCAGCAACAGCAGAAGAGGTGCGTGAAACTTGCGGCGCTGGCTGTTTGAGCGCAGGCTTCTTTGCGTCAATAGACTCGCTGTCGCTGTCATCGTCGCTTGCACTGACGCTCGCGCTGCTGTCGTCTCCACCGCTACTACTACTGCCGTTGTCGCTGTACTGTTGAGCAGCGTAGCTCGACCTCTTTGTGTTGCCGCTACTGTTGTTGCTGTTGCTGCTGGGAATCGCAATCTCGAAGTCGTACGGATCGTCGCCCATTGTGCACTTCACGTCACGTGGAGAGGTGCAGCACCGCGATGCAATGTGTAAGGTGGTGTGTGCGTGTCTTGAGTGATCCGTGCACAAAGAGCTTGCAGCTTGCTCGCGTGCTTGCTTTGCTTGCACTCTTGCTCGTGCACTTGCTTGCTTTGCTTGCACTCTTGCTCGTGCACTTGCTTGCTTTGCTTGGATGTGTGTTTGAATGCGTGCGTCTTTTCGTGCTCAAAGCGTGGGTTGTTTGTTTGTTGTGTGATTGGGTTGTTTGCCGATTGATTCGTCGGATTGAGAGTATGTGGTTGGATTGGGTTTGGGTGTTGTTGTTTCCTTTGTGTGCTTTTGAGTGAGCGTGGTGGGTTGCCACACATTTCGGTCAATAAGAAGAATACGGGTGAAGCAAACACAACAGAGTGTGTGTGGACCAAATGGATTGTGTTTTGTAATGCTGTTTGTTTGTTTGTTTGTTTGCTTGTTTGACACACACTGTGGGTCGTCGCTGCTTGTTGTTTTTGATTGACGTCGAGACCTGGTGGGCGGTTTTGCCTCTTGCTGGTCGTTCATTTGGGCTGAACGATCCTCTTTCCACCATCTGATTCATTCACACGCTTGGCATGGGTGTCGCTCACTCACTCACTCGGTTTCTTCTCGCTCGCTCGTTTGTCTGTTTGATTGCTTGGTTGCTCGTTTGTTTGTTTGTTTGTTTGTTTGTTTGCTTGTTTGCTTGTTTGCTTGTTTGCTTTGTCACTTCAAAAGACACACACACACACACAAATCCAAACAAACACACTCAAAACACAGACGATCGCAATGGCATGCTCGACGACAGCGCTCAGCAAGCTCCTGCAGAGGTGCGTGCTGTGTGCTGTGTGTGAACAACAACGCACTACATGTAGATGTACATGTACATGTACACATGCATGGTGCTCGTTGTGTCTGCTGCTGCTGCCTCACACAGCATACAAGCACCAACAAGCCGACACACACATGCACATCTGTCGGTCGTATCTCACAGCTCACACTTACTTGTACATGCATGCTCCATGCGTACACACATCTACATGCAGCCAATGCGAGACGCACATGCGCGACCTCAACGTCACTGACTTGCCCGAGCGTACATCATACAATGCGCTGCGTACATTGCTGAATCAACGACGATCTGTTTGTTTCTTGCGTACTCACTCACTTATACATGTACATGCACTGCCTGGCGTGCGACTTCCTCTCTTGCTTCGTCAGTCTTTGACTCGCACGACGGCTGCAATAGTGTCGCTCTCTCACTTGCTCCGTCACAGACGCACTTGGTCACTCAGACTCACTCAGTCATTCGTTCATCCGCTTGTTCACGCTTGCCAGCGACTTAACCGCTCGTCTACGGCATCGAGTCGCTCGGGCGCTTGATGATCACAGTCTTGTTCTCGAGGTAGCCGTGGAGTCCGTGCTGGCCGTTCTCGCGGCCGATGCCCGAGTCCTTGAAGCCGCCGAACGGCGTGTTGGCGTCAAAGACGTCGTAGCAGTTGACGTAGACCGTGCCGGCGCGAATGCCGTTCGAGATCTTGATCGCGTTGTCGATGTTCTTGGTCACGACGCCGGCGCCGAGGCCGTAGTTCGAGTCGTTCGCGCGCTTGATCACTTCGTCGATCGTCTTGAACTTGAGGATCGTCATGACCGGCCCGAAGATCTCTTCGCGCGCGATCGTCATGTCGTCGTGCACGTCTGCGAACACGGTCGGCTCGATGAAGAAGCCCTTCTTGCCCACGCGCTTGCCGCCCGTGAGGATGCGCGCGCCTTCCTTCTCGCCAATGTCGATGTAGTTGAGGATCTTCTTGAACTGTGCGCCGTCGATCTGTGGCCCCTGGTCCGTGCCGTTCGCGAACGGGTCGCCGACCGTCCGCGCCTTCGCGGCTTCGACCGACCGGCGCACGAACTCGTCGTAGATGCCCTCTTGCACGTACAGACGGCTGCCGGCGATGCAGCACTGGCCCTGGTTCAGGAACAAACCGACCTGCGACTGCGCGATGGCCAAGTCAATGTCCGCGTCGTCGAGGATGATGTTGGCCGACTTGCCGCCGAGCTCGAGCGTCACGCGCTTGAGGTTCTTCACGTGCGACGTGCGCATGATCTCGTACCCGATCTCGGTCGAGCCCGTGAACGCGACCTTGTCGACGTCGTGGTGCTGCGCGAGGTGCTTGCCCGCGCTCGGCCCTTGGCCCGGCACGATGTTCACGACGCCGGCCGGGAAGCCGGCTTCCGCAATGAGCTCACCGAGACGCAGCGCCGTGAGCGGCGTCTGCTCCGCCGGCTTGAGCACGATCGTGCAGCCGGCCGCGAGCGCCGGGCCGAGCTTCCACGCCGCCATGAGCAGCGGAAAGTTCCACGGGATGATCTGCGCGCACACGCCCACGGGCTCGGACTTGGTGTAGCACAGGAACGGACCGCTGATCGGAATCGTCTGGCCGTGGATCTTGTCCGCCCACCCGGCGTAGTACCGCAGCGTCTTGATCACGAGCCCGAGGTCGACGTTCTTCGCGACGCTGCACGGCTTGCCATTGTCGAGCGCCTCGAGCGCCGAGAGCTCGTCGATGTTCGCCTCCACGAGGTCCGCGAGCTTCGCGATCAAGCGACCGCGCTCAGCCGCCGCCATCTTGCGCCACGGCCCTTCGAACGCAGCGCGCGCAGCGCTCACGGCGGCGTCAATGTCAGCCGGACCCGCCTCGGCCACCGACGCGATCTTGTCCTCGGTCGCCGGGTTGAACGTGTCGAACGTGGCGCCCGAGACCGACGGCACGAACTCGCCGTTGATGAACAGCTTCGTCTGCTTCACCTGCGCCTGCGACGCAAACTGGCGCGACCACATCGGGCTGCCGCTCATGCCGGTCGCTGTCGCTGCTTGCGCGGCGCGAGCGACTGCAGTCGAGTGACGCGCGGCCGCTTTCGGGAGCTGACGGAGGACGTGGCGCTGCATGCTTCTTGCTGTTGTTGTTGTTGTTGTTGTTGTTGCTGCTAGATCGAGTGTTGCAAGACGAGCAACGAGGTGGTGGTGGTGGTCGAGTGTGTTGTGCAAGTGCGCAGAAGCAAGCGAATTGCTGAATGCGTCTTGCGGTCGTGCGCGAGCTGATCTTTGCTTGCTGACGTCGTCGTTGTTGTTGTTGTTGTTGCGCGTGTGCGTGGCAGTCACTCGCTTGGCCACTCGTGCTCATTCAATCGATCCATGATGATGATCAATCGCATTCACAGATCAAGATCGATTCAAAAGTGTTGCGCGAGTGCAATGGCGCAGCTTACGGTGCGCTTACGGTGCGCTTACGGTGCGCTTACAACAAACCCTCGTGTTTGCAAGGACATGCAATTCAAGAGGCGATCCGCTGACAACATTCTATGCAGCGCATTTGCTCGAGTCCACTGCTCGATCCGCAAAATCGCGCACGATCGCTCGGGATCAAGCCATGCAGGTTTTCGAAGCAACGAGTCAAGCAACTTCAACGACGCCGAACACATCGCAATTTCGCTATCATAATATCGATCGATCGATCGATCAGCAGCAGCAGCAGCAGCAAGATCAAGATCAAGATCAAGATCAAGACCAAGACCAAGAAGAGCACGACATGCACCAGAAGCGCTACGACGCGCATTTCGCAACAACACGCGATGTTGACGAGTGCATCCTGAAGTTGCCGCGCAAATCCCGAGTGAGCACGCGTCTGCTTCGTTGCTGTCGCTTTCACCACGAGCTGCACGACCTGAAACGCAACGCCAATGCACACGCATGAGCGATCCAAAGCCCAAGCAAGTCTGTGCTCCACATCAAGCACGCACAGCAAACGCATTGCTGTTGCTCGTTGTCTTTGTGTACTGCTTCTTCAACGAGCGGTTGCCGACTCGTGCAGCAACGACTTGCTGCTGTCGATGCTACTGGTGCTAGTGCTGGCACTACAACTGAGCATCAAGCTGCTTCCTTGCTCGAAGAAGCACAAGCATGAGCAAACGCGAGCACTCGCTCACACTGTTTAGCAGATAGCGCGTGACCATACAGCAGTGGAAGTGACACCAAGCAAGGAGAGCGTCTTGCATCACGAACAACCATGCACCAACTGCAGCACCATCGCCACCACTATGACAACAACAACAACAGCAACAAATGAAGTGTACAGCGCGTGCTGCTCTGCGTGCCGACGCGCACTACCACCTCAATGACTATACACACGCAATCGCTACTTGGCCCTTTCACCCGCGATGACACGCGCCGCACAGACTCGTGCACAGCCTCGTTTGTTCGCGCACAAACCTAATGGCCACACACTAGAGCCCAAGCAACCGCTTTGCGTTGTCGCGCAAGATCGCGTCTTGCACGTGCACGTCCAGGTCTGCGAGCGTCTCGTAGTTGCTGATGGTCGACGGCCAGTCGCGCTTGCTCGGTGCTGGCTGAACGTCATGGTCGCCAGTGTGAGCACCACGCTCACGACTGCTGTTGCTACTGCTGGCGACGGTGTCGGCGCGGCTACTTGGCGGGAAGAACGGATTGTCGGTCCCAAACACGATGCGGTCCGATCCGACAAACGCCAAGAGGCACTGCAGCGCCGGCGTGTCGTACGCAATCGCATCGTAATAGAAGCGCCGGAGGTAGTGACTCGGTGCGTGCTCGAGGCGCTTGGCGACTGCGAGGTCATGCGCGACGCAGCTGTCGAGGCGACCTGCGAGGAACGGGAGCGTCCCGCCAGCGTGCGCGAGCAAGAGCTTGAGCGCTGGGACGCGATCGAGCATGCCGCTGAGCACGAGCTGCGAGACAGCGACAGTCGTCTCGAACGGAAAGCCCAATGCAAGGAAGAGCGCGTGGCCGTAGGCGTGAAAGTGCTCGTTCCCGACGCCATAGTGCGGGTGCAAGAAGAGCGTCAGACCGAGTCGCTCGGTCTGTTGCGACCACACGCACACACAGACATACGCGTACATGTTGATGCACAAGGACAGCGCGTCAGACACACACACGCGCACGCATGGGAGGAGGTAGTCGAGATGCATGTGCTCGTGCACGCACCGTTTCGTAGAACGACAGCATCGCTGGGTCGTCGAGGCCACTGCCAAAGCCCGATGTGCTCAAGATCACGCCACGCACGTGATCCAGTGCTGCAATGCGGTGCAGCTCTGCGATCGCATCGTCAAGACACTGTGGTGTGACGCCAAACGCAAAGAGCCGACTGCGCGGAGCAGCAGCGCAGATCGCCTCCATGTCGCTATTCAGGAGCGTCGCGAGCGCAGCCTGCTCGTCAATCGGGAGGAAGTCAAGCCACGGGTTCGCGAGACTGAGCACCGACGTCGCGATGCCGTGGTGGTCCATATACGCGAGTTTCTCGCGGACGTCGTAGTACTCGGGGCCAATCGGACGACCAGCACTGATCATCGCGTGTTTGCCACGCGCCGCGTCGTCGATCTGCTTTTGCTCGTCGGGAAGGATCACGAGGCGATCTTCGAGCTGCGTCGCGCCTGAACATATCGGCAGCTTGCGCACAAACGGCACGTTCTCGCGTGCACGCAGTATGTCCATGTACCGAGGCAAGTACACGTGCGTGTGTAGATCAATGGCGTTGAGGTCGCGCATGTGCGTCTCGCATTGGCTGCATGTAGATGTGTGTACGCATGGAGCATGCATGTACAAGTAAGTGTGAGCTGTGAGATACGACCGACAGATGTGCATGTGTGTGTCGGCTTGTTGGTGCTTGTATGCTGTGTGAGGCAGCAGCAGCAGACACAACGAGCACCATGCATGTGTACATGTACATGTACATCTACATGTAGTGCGTTGTTGTTCACACACAGCACACAGCACGCACCTCTGCAGGAGCTTGCTGAGCGCTGTCGTCGAGCATGCCATTGCGATCGTCTGTGTTTTGAGTGTGTTTGTTTGGATTTGTGTGTGTGTGTGTGTCTTTTGAAGTGACAAAGCAAACAAGCAAACAAGCAAACAAGCAAACAAACAAACAAACAAACAAACAAACGAGCAACCAAGCAATCAAACAGACAAACGAGCGAGCGAGAAGAAACCGAGTGAGTGAGTGAGCGACACCCATGCCAAGCGTGTGAATGAATCAGATGGTGGAAAGAGGATCGTTCAGCCCAAATGAACGACCAGCAAGAGGCAAAACCGCCCACCAGGTCTCGACGTCAATCAAAAACAACAAGCAGCGACGACCCACAGTGTGTGTCAAACAAGCAAACAAACAAACAAACAAACAGCATTACAAAACACAATCCATTTGGTCCACACACACTCTGTTGTGTTTGCTTCACCCGTATTCTTCTTATTGACCGAAATGTGTGGCAACCCACCACGCTCACTCAAAAGCACACAAAGGAAACAACAACACCCAAACCCAATCCAACCACATACTCTCAATCCGACGAATCAATCGGCAAACAACCCAATCACACAACAAACAAACAACCCACGCTTTGAGCACGAAAAGACGCACGCATTCAAACACACATCCAAGCAAAGCAAGCAAGTGCACGAGCAAGAGTGCAAGCAAAGCAAGCAAGTGCACGAGCAAGAGTGCAAGCAAAGCAAGCACGCGAGCAAGCTGCAAGCTCTTTGTGCACGGATCACTCAAGACACGCACACACCACCTTACACATTGCATCGCGGTGCTGCACCTCTCCACGTGACGTGAAGTGCACAATGGGCGACGATCCGTACGACTTCGAGATTGCGATTCCCAGCAGCAACAGCAACAACAGTAGCGGCAACACAAAGAGGTCGAGCTACGCTGCTCAACAGTACAGCGACAACGGCAGTAGTAGTAGCGGTGGAGACGACAGCAGCGCGAGCGTCAGTGCAAGCGACGATGACAGCGACAGCGAGTCTATTGACGCAAAGAAGCCTGCGCTCAAACAGCCAGCGCCGCAAGTTTCACGCACCTCTTCTGCTGTTGCTGCTACTAGTGGTAGCAGTAGCAGCAATAGCGCACTCGACAAAGCCAAGAGCTTTCTGTCCAAGTACTCGACCAAGGCAATCGAGACCAAAGGCACGAGCCAAGCAAGGTACGACTGCGCTTGTGATCATCTCTGTGGTGTGTGCGATTCGTGGCTTGTCTGACACTGCACTCACATGATCATGTGTCGTTCACACAAGTGCGCGGTCGAGACAGCGCGTGGAGCTGAGCATGGACGACTCGATGGACTTCTCGCGCGACAGCAACAGCAACAGCAACAGTGAGGATGCCGACGAGTCACTGAAACCAAAGCCAACGAGCAAAGCAGGCGCGGCGACGTCAGCAGCAGCGACAACAAAGACCAAGCGCGTGAGTCTCTCGGGCAGCAGCAGCATCAGCTATGGCGACAACAGCGTTGATTCAGATGACAGCTCCAAGCGACGACAGCAAGTGACAGCCTTGCAACAACAGCCCACAGACAGAGTGACTGCCAAGTCTGCGAGTGCATTCGCCACAGCAGCAGTCAGTGGTGGTACTAGCAGCAGGGACGACAACGACGATGATGATGATGCCGTCGCGTCGTTCATGGACGAGTCGGACGAGAGCCCGCCGCCTCCGTTCACAGCTACGCCGACACCTATAGCTGCGGAATCTCGTGTGGCTTCAGTCTCTGTTCCAACTCTGACGCCAGTGGAGACTCAATCGACAGTCACTAGACGCGCCAGCGACGACGATGACAAGGACAACGAGAGCGTCGCGAGCAGCACGAGCGACTACGTCGAGAGCGTCGACGCAGATGACGACAGTGGAGCACCAGCGCCAGTGGCACCAGCTGCAGCGACGAGACAGTCTGTAGCTGCGTCCGAGAGCGGCGCGTACGAAGAAGAGGACTTTGACGAAGAGTCTGCCACTGCTCCTACTGCTAGCTCTCTTGGGCGAGCCGCAGCAACATCGGTAGTCCGTCCCAACGGAGCCGAGTCGCTCAAGCCCACGGAGCCGAACTTTGACTACTCGATGGACTTTTCCGACGACTTTGGCGACGCTGAGCGTGGTGGCAACGGCGCCAGTGGTGAGGTCGCGTCTTCAACCATAGCAGCGCATGCATTGCCAGCGACACAAGCGAGCGAGAGCGATGCAAGCGAACACAGTGCGCTACTTGAATCTGACCGCAGCGAGGCGAGCGACAGTAGCGAGACACAAGAGCCCGAGCCGACGAGAGAGTTACTGAGTCGAGTGGCTGCTGCTGCTGCTCCAGTGACGCAGAGCAGAGCTGCACCAGATCCTTTCGAGAAACCGATGCAGCAGACGCTCGTCGACGCACCACTGACAACCGCCAGCGCCACGAGAGTCATGGGCTCGGAAGTGACTCGACCGTGTTCATTAGAATCAACAGCAGCAGCAGCAGTAGCAGCAGTCGCTCCTACAGTCTCAGCGTTTGTACCACGAGAGGCGGTCGCAGCACTTTGTGAGGCTTCTGCTACGACGAAGGCAGAGGCGCTTCCGCCAGCAGAGCCACCGACGGCTAACACGCAACCGATGGCGCGCTCGCGTGTCCAGATCGTCCGCGAGTACGAGCAGCCGGTGCGCGCGAGTGTTGAGATGAAAGACGCGAGTACGCAGTTCACAGGGAACCACGCAGGCGTCCAAGCTGATCTCACGCCAGACGGGATGCACAGCGTCGTCGCCAGCGTGGCAACAACACCAACGCTGCCGGCACCAGCGCCACAAAGTATAGCGTTCCCGCTAGCGCCGCCACTGCCAGAACAAGTGCCACCGCAGTCGCGTGAGTCGCTCCCGGTCGACGGTCTGTCGTCGTCACCACCGCCACTGCCACCACCGCCTGGGCCGACTGGGCTTGGACTCCAGGCGCTAGGGTACTCGATGGACGCTCTGCGCCTCCCGACCACGACAGCCTCGACGTCGGTCTATCGTCAGCAGCTCTTGGCGCTCCAAGAGCAGATCCAGAGCAAGAAGCGCGCGACCGAGCGTCTCGTGCGCGAGCGCATGACGTTCCAGTACTCGACGCTTCGTAGCACGGAGCGAGTGCGTCTGTTGCCATGTCCGCTGCTGCTGCTGTCGTTCCATGCTATCGCTACTGGACTGACGTGTGGCTGGTTGTTCTGTGCGTATGTGTCGTGGTACTGCTGGCGGTGCTCTTGACTGACGACGCAGTACTTGGCGTCGAACCGGCCAGAGAAGCTCGAGCTGTGGGAAGCGCTCATGCGCGTCGACCCGAGTCTCAGCGAGCGCCGCGCTCGAGCGATCGCGCAGCTCGCAGCCGAGAACGCAGCAGCGTGAGTGCGTCGTAGATGTGCAACGCGGTCTACATCGCGACGCGGACAACGAGCTGCGCGAGGAACTCTTCGTACTCGATCGTACCGGAGCCGTCTCGGTCAAACGCTTCGAGCAGTACCACTGCGTCGTGTCGCGTCAAGCCGTGGTCTGTCACAAGCGCTTCGAACTGCAAGGCGCTCAAGCGTCCTTGCTGCGCGCGGTCGTACTCGCGGAAGACGGACTGGACCGTGCCAAACGTACTCAGGATCTTTGCGAGCAGGTCTTTCTTGAGGCGCTCGACCGTGCTCTCGCTCCCACGATCCTCGCGGTGCTTGGTCGCAGCCGTCGCAGTCGTCATGGTGCTCGGCTTGCGCACAGGACTTGCGTTGCTGCTGCTCTTTGTATTGCTCACGCGCCGCGTGCCACTCGGCGAGCTGCGGTCGCTCGCGTCTTTGCCGGCGCTGAAGCCAGCGATGAACTCCTTGTAGTCAATGAAGCCCGAGACGTCGCGGTCAAGGTGGCGAATGACTTTGCGGATCTCTGGCTCTGGGAACCGAACGAGGTGAGCTTGACTTGCCTCGGACGCTGCAATGGACAGACACTTGGACACGAAGGCGTTCGTTGCTGAAAGAAGTGGCGTTCAAAGGTTCGATGGCTTTGTCATCAGTGAGCAAGTTAGACAGCCAAATGGACTTGACGGAGGCACGCACGAGGCGCGCTTGCTCGTTGGAGTAGCAGCGCCAAAGAGAACGAGCAGAGCACAGCAACTAGCAGAGGAAGCGCTGACGAGTGTATTGTGTGTATGGACAGAGAACTTCATTCATGTAGTTACTCAAGACGCTCGGTCTCGCTGTTTGCCTTCTGCTCTGCTGTCGGCGTCGTCGTCCGAGTTGGCGGCGCTGCTCGCAGTGAACGCCATCGCTCGATCCATCACCGACACAAAGACACACATTGCGGTCGCCGCAGCGGTCGCAAATGCTGTTGTCGTGTGACACGACGTACTTGCGCTCACATAGACGCTGTCGCGGTGCAGAATGCTCACATCGTCGTCGTTGTCGTCTTCCTAGCTCGTAGCCGTCCAAGTCGTCGTGCGCGCTGCTACTACTGCTGCTGCTCGTTAGCGAGGTCTGCGACGTTTGTGAGCACCAGGTACGCTTCACCCTCCAGGATCTTCGTTTGCACGACATAGCGCACTCCAAGCACGACGACGGACACCTCGGCTTCGACTTCGATTCTTGTTGTCGCTGTCATGGCGACCACAGCGTCGCTGCTGTTCAAGCCGGCACTGTTGCTCAGGTTGTTGTTGTTACTGCCGTCCAAGCTGTCGGTGTTGCCCTCGTCGTAGTTGGTGCCCTCGTCGTCGTCGCTGATGTCCTCGTCGTCGCTGGAGTCCTCGCCGTCGTAGTTGGTGCCCTCGGCTTCCTCTTCCGCGATCGTCTCGATTGACTGCACAGCGCCAGTAACGCTCGTCGTCACGCTTGCAGTAGATCCCATAGCGCTTGACGGAGGCTGCATTGGCAACTGCTGTGCTGCATCATGCAGCATCGTAACGTGCTGGCGCACGACCTTCCGTGACGCCTCAAAGCTGCAGCCTGGGTACTCGCACATCTCGTGTTGGTTCTCTTTGTGTGCATTGAGCTGCGACTCGAGCGCAAAGTTCAGGTCGCAGACTTCGCACGTCCAGTCTGTTCCGAACGTCACGCCACGCAGCTGGTGCACTGCCAACGCGTGGTCGGCCACGATGCGCTTCACCGCTGAGAAGTCGCAGTCTGGATGTGGGCACGCCATGTGCTGCTCGAGGTGTGCGAACAGGTTGTTCAGCACGGCAAAGTCCAGGTTGCATGGCTCACATCGGAACGACTGGGATGTCGAAGACGGCGCAGTCGTTGTCACCCCTGTCACACTGGCATCGCCACCAGTGCCAGTGACAGCAGGCGTTGGCGTCTCCAACGCCACTGGCGCCGACGTAAACTGCGGCGACTCGAGCGGCAACGGTGCCGCAACTGGCAGGTTGTGTAGAGCGAACCCTGTAGGGGACAACGGCGTTCCAGCTGGCGTGGAGACTACTCGTGGCTGCGGTGGCAGGTGCGCCTGAACGATGTGCTTGTTCACGAGCGTCTTTGACGCAGTGTACTCGCAACCGTCGTAGCCGCAGACAAAGTGCTGCTTGAAGTGCGCGTGCTGCTGCGACTCGCGCACAAACGTCTTGTTGCACGGCTCGCAGCGCCATGTCTCTGGGGTGGCGTCTGGTACAGAGGCACCGTCCGGCGCTGTCGACAACGGCTCGAAGAGGGCACAGTGGTAGATCCAGTGGCCAGGCACACCGCAAAGGTAGCACACGTAGCCCTCCTTCGGACATGAGACTTCGGCTCCGGAAAGCAACTCCGACGGATTTACGTAGTTGACGCACTGGTACAACCAGTGACCAGGTACATCGCAGAGGTTGCACACGTAGGTCTTCGACGGGCTTGGGACTTCGGCACCGGCGAGCAATTCCGCCCGCGAGACGTACCCAGCACAGTCCTCCCGCCAATGACCTGACACGCCGCAGATGTTGCACACGTAGCCGTCGCCCGGAGTCGCTGACGGCGTGCGCACGGTTGGCTCAGACGGTCTGCGAAACGAGCTCTGAGCGAGCTCTTCCGCACCGTGTGCTGGTGGTTGAGCGGCCTCTCTTGGCGCTGGTGGCGCTGCCGGCGTACTCGCGGCACTGCGAGCCGCATCACCTGGCGCTGACTCGTCAGGTGCCACACCTCGCGTCTCAACCGGTGCCTCAACCGGCGACGGGAGCGGCGCTGTCACTGGCGTCTCAATCGTTGCCTTGACTGACGCTGCCACTGGTTCCTCAACTGGCGACGACTCGCCGAGTACTTCTGGCTGCCACTTGCACTCACTGCCGCTTTCGCTGCTGCAGACGCTTGGACTGCGCGTACTACCGTCGTTCTCGTCGTTCATCTCGGTGCCCGACGTGTCACTGGAGTGCGCCTCGCTGTACGTACTCGTTGGCGCGACCTTGTCGCCGCCGTTGCCGCTGATGTCGCTGGACGCTTCACTGGTCTTGACCATGTCGTCGTCGCGCACAGGATCTGTTTGGCTCGACTCAATCGGAGCCACGCAGTCACTCGGCTCACAACGCAGCGGCGCCGGCATCTGCGCCACTGGCTCCGGCTTGTCTGGTGAGTTGACGCCGGGTCCTTCACCACGCACGACAGCCGCAAAGCTGATCGTCACCCCAGGGCTCGAGGAGCTACTACGCTCACGAGCGCCGTTTGCGGTCACATGAGACAAGGCAGCCTCGGACCGATCGGACGCCGCAGTGCTCTTGCGTAGCGCCTCTCCTGCGTCCGCCGGCGCTGGACTGGCGCTGTTCGAACCGATCTTAGCTCGAGCAAACGGAGACGTAGGGTGCACGGTGTTCACGTGCTGTGCCATCACGCACTCAAGCGTCTTGAACCCGCAGCCGGGTTCTGGACACGCGACGCGCTGGTTGATATGGTGCTTGAGCATCGCCAGGAGAGGGAACTCCGCCGCGCACGCGTTGCACTGGAGCGGCGTGTCGCGTTTCTTGAACTTGACGCAGTCGACAAGCCAGTGTCCAGCCACGCCGCAGAGGTCGCACACGTAGTCCGCCCTCGGTCTCGACTTTGCGGTCTTCGGTCGTGCCGTCCGACCAGGCGATGCCGCAGATGACGCATGCACTGCTCCGCCAGGCGTACTCGATCGCGGGTCGTACAGCGAGCACTGCTTGCGCCAGTGACCTGGCACATCGCAGAGGTTGCACACGTAGTTCGGTGGCGGACTCGAGGCTTCAGCACGCCCATACGATCGCGGGTCGTACAGCGAACACTGCTTGCGCCAGTGACCTGGCACATCGCAGAGGTTGCACACGTAGTTCGGTGGCGGACTCGAGGCTTCAGCACGCCCATACGATCGCGGGTCGTACAGCGAACACTGCTTGCGCCAGTGACCTGGCACATCGCAGAGGTTGCACACGTAGTTCGGCGGCGGGCTCGAGGCTTCACGTTGCTCGTAGTTGACGCACTGGAACAACCAGTGACCAGGCACGCCGCAGATGTTGCACACGTAGCCGTCGCCCGGAGTCGCTGACGGCGTGCGCACGGTTGGCTCAGACGGTCTGCGAAACGAGCTCTGAGCGAGCTCTTCCGCACCGTGTGCTGGCGGTTGAGCGGCCTCTCTTGGCGCTGGTGGCGCTGCCGGCGTACTCGCGGCACTGCGAGCCGCATCACCTGGCGCTGACTCGTCAGGTGCCACACCTCGCGTCTCAACCGGTGCCTCAACCGGCGACGGGAGCGGCGCTGTCACTGGCGTCTCAATCGTTGCCTTGACTGACGCTGCCACTGGTTCCTCAACTGGCGACGACTCGCCGAGTACTTCTGGCTGCCACTTGCACTCACTGCCGCTTTCGCTGCTGCAGACGCTTGGACTGCGCGTACTACCGTCGTTCTCGTCGTTCATCTCGGTGCCCGACGTGTCACTGGAGTGCGCCTCGCTGTACGTACTCGTTGGCGCGACCTTGTCGCCGCCGTTGCCGCTGATGTCGCTGGACGCTTCACTGGTCTTGACCATGTCGTCGTCGCGCACAGGATCTGTTTGGCTCGACTCAATCGGAGCCACGCAGTCACTCGGCTCACAACGCAGCGGCGCCGGCATCTGCGCCACTGGCTCCGGCTTGTCTGGTGAGTTGACGCCGGGTCCTTCACCACGCACGACAGCCGCAAAGCTGATCGTCACCCCAGGGCTCGAGGAGCTACTACGCTCACGAGCGCCGTTTGCGGTCACATGAGACAAGGCAGCCTCGGACCGATCGGACGCCGCAGTGCTCTTGCGTAGCGCCTCTCCTGCGTCCGCCGGCGCTGGACTGGCGCTGTTCGAACCGATCTTAGCTCGAGCAAACGGAGACGTAGGGTGCACGGTGTTCACGTGCTGTGCCATCACGCACTCAAGCGTCTTGAACCCGCAGCCGGGTTCTGGACACGCGACGCGCTGGTTGATATGGTGCTTGAGCATCGCCAGGAGAGGGAACTCCGCCGCGCACGCGTTGCACTGGAGCGGCGTGTCGCGTTTCTTGAACTTGACGCAGTCGACAAGCCAGTGTCCAGCCACGCCGCAGAGGTCGCACACGTAGTCCGCCCTCGGTCTCGACTTTGCGGTCTTCGGTCGTGCCGTCCGACCAGGCGATGCCGCAGATGACGCATGCACTGCTCCGCCAGGCGTACTCGATCGCGGGTCGTACAGCGAGCACTGCTTGCGCCAGTGACCTGGCACATCGCAGAGGTTGCACACGTAGTTCGGTGGCGGACTCGAGGCTTCAGCACGCCCATACGATCGCGGGTCGTACAGCGAACACTGCTTGCGCCAGTGACCTGGCACATCGCAGAGGTTGCACACGTAGTTCGGTGGCGGACTCGAGGCTTCAGCACGCCCATACGATCGCGGGTCGTACAGCGAACACTGCTTGCGCCAGTGACCTGGCACATCGCAGAGGTTGCACACGTAGTTCGGCGGCGGGCTCGAGGCTTCACGTTGCTCGTAGTTGACGCACTGGAACAACCAGTGACCAGGCACGCCGCAGATGTTGCACACGTAGCCGTCGCCCGGAGTCGCTGACGGCGTGCGCACGGTTGGCTCAGACGGTCTGCGAAACGAGCTCTGAGCGAGCTCTTCCGCACCGTGTGCTGGTGGTTGAGCGGCCTCTCTTGGCGCTGGTGGCGCTGCCGGCGTACTCGCGGCACTGCGAGCCGCATCACCTGGCGCTGACTCGTCAGGTGCCACACCTCGCGTCTCAACCGGTGCCTCAACCGGCGACGGGAGCGGCGCTGTCACTGGCGTCTCAATCGTTGCCTTGACTGACGCTGCCACTGGTTCCTCAACTGGCGACGACTCGCCGAGTACTTCTGGCTGCCACTTGCACTCACTGCCGCTTTCGCTGCTGCAGACGCTTGGACTGCGCGTACTACCGTCGTTCTCGTCGTTCATCTCGGTGCCCGACGTGTCACTGGAGTGCGCCTCGCTGTACGTACTCGTTGGCGCGACCTTGTCGCCGCCGTTGCCGCTGATGTCGCTGGACGCTTCACTGGTCTTGACCATGTCGTCGTCGCGCACAGGATCTGTTTGGCTCGACTCAATCGGAGCCACGCAGTCACTCGGCTCACAACGCAGCGGCGCCGGCATCTGCGCCACTGGCTCCGGCTTGTCTGGTGAGTTGACGCCGGGTCCTTCACCACGCACGACAGCCGCAAAGCTGATCGTCACCCCAGGGCTCGAGGAGCTACTACGCTCACGAGCGCCGTTTGCGGTCACATGAGACAAGGCAGCCTCGGACCGATCGGACGCCGCAGTGCTCTTGCGTAGCGCCTCTCCTGCGTCCGCCGGCGCTGGACTGGCGCTGTTCGAACCGATCTTAGCTCGAGCAAACGGAGACGTAGGGTGCACGGTGTTCACGTGCTGTGCCATCACGCACTCAAGCGTCTTGAACCCGCAGCCGGGTTCTGGACACGCGACGCGCTGGTTGATATGGTGCTTGAGCATCGCCAGGAGAGGGAACTCCGCCGCGCACGCGTTGCACTGGAGCGGCGTGTCGCGTTTCTTGAACTTGACGCAGTCGACAAGCCAGTGTCCAGCCACGCCGCAGAGGTCGCACACGTAGTCCGCCCTCGGTCTCGACTTTGCGGTCTTCGGTCGTGCCGTCCGACCAGGCGATGCCGCAGATGACGCATGCACTGCTCCGCCAGGCGTACTCGATCGCGGGTCGTACAGCGAGCACTGCTTGCGCCAGTGACCTGGCACATCGCAGAGGTTGCACACGTAGTTCGGTGGCGGACTCGAGGCTTCAGCACGCCCATACGATCGCGGGTCGTACAGCGAACACTGCTTGCGCCAGTGACCTGGCACATCGCAGAGGTTGCACACGTAGTTCGGTGGCGGACTCGAGGCTTCAGCACGCCCATACGATCGCGGGTCGTACAGCGAACACTGCTTGCGCCAGTGACCTGGCACATCGCAGAGGTTGCACACGTAGTTCGGCGGCGGGCTCGAGGCTTCACGTTGCTCGTAGTTGACGCACTGGAACAACCAGTGACCAGGCACGCCGCAGATGTTGCACACGTAGCCGTCGCCCGGAGTCGCTGACGGCGTGCGCACGGTTGGCTCAGACGGTCTGCGAAACGAGCTCTGAGCGAGCTCTTCCGCACCGTGTGCTGGTGGTTGAGCGGCCTCTCTTGGCGCTGGTGGCGCTGCCGGCGTACTCGCGGCACTGCGAGCCGCATCACCTGGCGCTGACTCGTCAGGTGCCACACCTCGCGTCTCAACCGGTGCCTCAACCGGCGACGGGAGCGGCGCTGTCACTGGCGTCTCAATCGTTGCCTTGACTGACGCTGCCACTGGTTCCTCAACTGGCGACGACTCGCCGAGTACTTCTGGCTGCCACTTGCACTCACTGCCGCTTTCGCTGCTGCAGACGCTTGGACTGCGCGTACTACCGTCGTTCTCGTCGTTCATCTCGGTGCCCGACGTGTCACTGGAGTGCGCCTCGCTGTACGTACTCGTTGGCGCGACCTTGTCGCCGCCGTTGCCGCTGATGTCGCTGGACGCTTCACTGGTCTTGACCATGTCGTCGTCGCGCACAGGATCTGTTTGGCTCGACTCAATCGGAGCCACGCAGTCACTCGGCTCACAACGCAGCGGCGCCGGCATCTGCGCCACTGGCTCCGGCTTGTCTGGTGAGTTGACGCCGGGTCCTTCACCACGCACGACAGCCGCAAAGCTGATCGTCACCCCAGGGCTCGAGGAGCTACTACGCTCACGAGCGCCGTTTGCGGTCACATGAGACAAGGCAGCCTCGGACCGATCGGACGCCGCAGTGCTCTTGCGTAGCGCCTCTCCTGCGTCCGCCGGCGCTGGACTGGCGCTGTTCGAACCGATCTTAGCTCGAGCAAACGGAGACGTAGGGTGCACGGTGTTCACGTGCTGTGCCATCACGCACTCAAGCGTCTTGAACCCGCAGCCGGGTTCTGGACACGCGACGCGCTGGTTGATATGGTGCTTGAGCATCGCCAGGAGAGGGAACTCCGCCGCGCACGCGTTGCACTGGAGCGGCGTGTCGCGTTTCTTGAACTTGACGCAGTCGACAAGCCAGTGTCCAGCCACGCCGCAGAGGTCGCACACGTAGTCCGCCCTCGGTCTCGACTTTGCGGTCTTCGGTCGTGCCGTCCGACCAGGCGATGCCGCAGATGACGCATGCACTGCTCCGCCAGGCGTACTCGATCGCGGGTCGTACAGCGAGCACTGCTTGCGCCAGTGACCTGGCACATCGCAGAGGTTGCACACGTAGTTCGGTGGCGGACTCGAGGCTTCAGCACGCCCATACGATCGCGGGTCGTACAGCGAACACTGCTTGCGCCAGTGACCTGGCACATCGCAGAGGTTGCACACGTAGTTCGGTGGCGGACTCGAGGCTTCAGCACGCCCATACGATCGCGGGTCGTACAGCGAACACTGCTTGCGCCAGTGACCTGGCACATCGCAGAGGTTGCACACGTAGTTCGGCGGCGGGCTCGAGGCTTCACGTTGCTCGTAGTTGACGCACTGGAACAACCAGTGACCAGGCACGCCGCAGATGTTGCACACGTAGCCGTCGCCCGGAGTCGCTGACGGCGTGCGCACGGTTGGCTCAGACGGTCTGCGAAACGAGCTCTGAGCGAGCTCTTCCGCACCGTGTGCTGGTGGTTGAGCGGCCTCTCTTGGCGCTGGTGGCGCTGCCGGCGTACTCGCGGCACTGCGAGCCGCATCACCTGGCGCTGACTCGTCAGGTGCCACACCTCGCGTCTCAACCGGTGCCTCAACCGGCGACGGGAGCGGCGCTGTCACTGGCGTCTCAATCGTTGCCTTGACTGACGCTGCCACTGGTTCCTCAACTGGCGACGACTCGCCGAGTACTTCTGGCTGCCACTTGCACTCACTGCCGCTTTCGCTGCTGCAGACGCTTGGACTGCGCGTACTACCGTCGTTCTCGTCGTTCATCTCGGTGCCCGACGTGTCACTGGAGTGCGCCTCGCTGTACGTACTCGTTGGCGCGACCTTGTCGCCGCCGTTGCCGCTGATGTCGCTGGACGCTTCACTGGTCTTGACCATGTCGTCGTCGCGCACAGGATCTGTTTGGCTCGACTCAATCGGAGCCACGCAGTCACTCGGCTCACAACGCAGCGGCGCCGGCATCTGCGCCACTGGCTCCGGCTTGTCTGGTGAGTTGACGCCGGGTCCTTCACCACGCACGACAGCCGCAAAGCTGATCGTCACCCCAGGGCTCGAGGAGCTACTACGCTCACGAGCGCCGTTTGCGGTCACATGAGACAAGGCAGCCTCGGACCGATCGGACGCCGCAGTGCTCTTGCGTAGCGCCTCTCCTGCGTCCGCCGGCGCTGGACTGGCGCTGTTCGAACCGATCTTAGCTCGAGCAAACGGAGACGTAGGGTGCACGGTGTTCACGTGCTGTGCCATCACGCACTCAAGCGTCTTGAACCCGCAGCCGGGTTCTGGACACGCGACGCGCTGGTTGATATGGTGCTTGAGCATCGCCAGGAGAGGGAACTCCGCCGCGCACGCGTTGCACTGGAGCGGCGTGTCGCGTTTCTTGAACTTGACGCAGTCGACAAGCCAGTGTCCAGCCACGCCGCAGAGGTCGCACACGTAGTCCGCCCTCGGTCTCGACTTTGCGGTCTTCGGTCGTGCCGTCCGACCAGGCGATGCCGCAGATGACGCATGCACTGCTCCGCCAGGCGTACTCGATCGCGGGTCGTACAGCGAGCACTGCTTGCGCCAGTGACCTGGCACATCGCAGAGGTTGCACACGTAGTTCGGTGGCGGACTCGAGGCTTCAGCACGCCCATACGATCGCGGGTCGTACAGCGAACACTGCTTGCGCCAGTGACCTGGCACATCGCAGAGGTTGCACACGTAGTTCGGTGGCGGACTCGAGGCTTCAGCACGCCCATACGATCGCGGGTCGTACAGCGAACACTGCTTGCGCCAGTGACCTGGCACATCGCAGAGGTTGCACACGTAGTTCGGCGGCGGGCTCGAGGCTTCACGTTGCTCGTAGTTGACGCACTGGAACAACCAGTGACCAGGCACGCCGCAGATGTTGCACACGTAGCCGTCGCCCGGAGTCGCTGACGGCGTGCGCACGGTTGGCTCAGACGGTCTGCGAAACGAGCTCTGAGCGAGCTCTTCCGCACCGTGTGCTGGTGGTTGAGCGGCCTCTCTTGGCGCTGGTGGCGCTGCCGGCGTACTCGCGGCACTGCGAGCCGCATCACCTGGCGCTGACTCGGACGCTGCGCGTCGCGGTAACTCGTGCTCACTGCCGCATTCGCTGGGGATGGGGACCCTCAGAATGTGGTAGCTGTTGTATTCTTCGTCGTTCGTGTAGTCGCTCCACCAGATGCGCTCCTGTGCGCTAGACATGCTTGTCGTTTGCTGACGCCCTCGCTTGTGCGCGCGTGCGTGCGTGTGATTCAATGAAGAAGCAGAAATGCGAGCGTTGATGGCGCGGCGCAGGTCTCAGGGACTCGCACTTATTCGGAGAACTACAGAACAGCGACCTTGAGTTGCAAGCAAGTCTCACACATGGATCGACGATCGAGCAGTCCACATCCTGCGTACTAGTACGATTCAGCTCGTAAGTGTCGCCATACAAAGCGCTCCGCTCCATCCAGCACACGTACACTCAAGCTGAAGAATGGCGAGGTATCGCCAGACAGAAGCGTGCTACGAGTGACCAGTCAGCAGTGGCGATCTCACAGCACTCCTCGCGCGCGACTCGATCCACAGCATCCATGGCATTGCGGACCTGCAATTGCGGGCGCTGTCATCGTCACCATCACCATCACCCAAGCACCCTCATGTATACTCGCAACAGCCACAGTGTACAGTCCATCACTCGACTGCAGGCAAGACACTCGCGAGCGCAAGGCCAACGCACAGTCGCGCAGCCTACAGCAGCACCGATACGAGTACCAGAACCAGTCACAGCTCTCCTTGTTCAACACCGCCGGACTGCTTTGCATCACCTTGCACTTGCATCACACTTGACAACACGCCCATCAACGAACGCACCACAGATGCAGAGCAGACGCACGCAGACTCGGCGCGCAAGTGACGGCAGAAGACGCTGAGCACTGCCGAGCGACGCCGCTTCGAGATCCTCGCGCTGCGCAAATAGGCGATCGCAAGAACTCGAGCGCACACTCGCGCTCTTGCGTAGCGGTCATGGCCGCAGTCATAGTCATGGTCGTGGATGTGACCACAGTAAGAATAGCAGCAGTGACCGCGGCCTCGTGGCTCCTTTATTAGCGACTGACAGCAGCAGCAATGACTCTGACAGACGAACGACCGCTTGAGAGCACATGTGTTTGAGCAGAAGCAGCACCCTAAGAGCCTGCGCTGCGTGCTCTGGAAGCGCGCGGCTCAGATCGCAATACGCCACGTTGCGCTGCGCTGTTCTTGCTGTTGTTGTTGCTCCCATCGCCTCTCAGGATCGCGGTCTTGCTCCGTCTCGAGGACGCGTACAGACTCGAGCGCTATCTTCCAGTCTCTGACACTCTGTCGTGTTCGTATGGACTCCTCTATCTCTTGAGTCCCTCTATGACCCATTGACAGACTGTGTGGCGCCGCATATCATGAAGAGCACTGATGAAGCCGAACTCATCCTCTCAGCGAGCCTCCTGAGCGCCTCGTGCGACGATGTGCGCTTGCTCACGAGTCTCGTTTCGCACACGCGAGCTTTGTTCAGCAAGACCGACGCAGTGACGCAGTTCCTCCAGCAGTGCGTATCGCCACTCTCGCTGTCGCTAGCCTCATCGAGTGACGTCGAGTGACGCAAAGCGGCGCTGGCAAGTCGGAACTGCCACTAGCAGCACCAGCAGCAGCAGTGATTCGCGCTCTCGCACCGACTGCGACTTTGTCGGCGCTAGTGGCGACGGAGGCGTCATTTTGAGTACCGCGTGTCACTCGATTTCATCACTATCTGAATATAGAATGAGCAACACTTCATTTTACGTGGTTACTTCACTACTAAAAATAGCAAGATACGTGGAGCATAGTGAAATCAAGATAGGTGCTTTCACTGACCAAAGAGTCACACTCCCCAAAGAGTCAGTCACAAGGTGATCAAGATGGTCGAAGCACAAGTCGAGTCTGTCGACTATGTTGTGCGCCATTCGATGCGAGCGCCATTCCGTCAGCTTGCAGCGTGTCTCGAGTCAGCATGGACACATACAACACCAGACAGCAAGACGCAAGCCGCTCGTTGCAAGCTTCTAGTCCTTGAGCACAACACGCTCGTAACTCGAACGCATTGCATTGCAGGTGCCACGACGTGACTTGAATCAACCAGACGCGCATCATGAGCGACGGCGACAACATGCAGAACCGAACGCTCCGTGCAAGTTCGAGTCGCTCCTGAGCGCGAGTACTTCGTTGACTAGCCATCGACGCCACGAATCGGCGGGAACACTTCGCTCGCTTTCGCTGCAGCCATCTTCTCTTCGAGAGCGCGCACAGCACGCCGGAGCTCGTCGATCTCGTGGCGCTGCTGGTCAATCAGCGCATCGGGGTCGCGCTCAAACAGACTCGAGTTGTGCACAGCAGCAGCGCTCGTGGCGTTGCTACTGGTGCTCCCAAGCGCCGCTTTCTCCATCTGGAGCGTCGCTTTCGACGCGTTGAGCGCGTTCCGGAGCTCGTTGATCTCGCGAATGAGCGTCATGTTGTCCGCTGTCGCGCGCATGTTAGCGTCCTGGTGCTGCGCTGCGTCGCGCGCGTACTTCTTCTTGAGCACGACGACAGACTTCTCGAGGTACTCTTTCTGCCGCGCGTACTCGTGCTGGATCTCGACCTCAATGTCGTTCGACGCCATGTCGGTCGTAACGTACTTCTTGTAGAGCGTCGCGACGTGGAGCGTGAGCTCTTTTGGGTTCTGAATGTGCTGGACGCACTCGTAGAGATCGCAGCGAAAGCGCCGGACCCACGTCTGCTGGTCGCCAAGGACTTTGCGGTACGTTGCAATCTCGTCTTGCATGCTGTTGATGCGCTTGCGCTGCTCGCCGATCATGAGGTCGAGCTGCGCGTTGCTCTTGTGGAAGAGCTCGAGCTCGCGGTCCATCTCTTTGATCTGCTCCTTCATGTCGGCGATCTCGTTCTCGCGCGGCTCGATCTGCCGCTTGAGCTCCTTGATCTTGTAGTCGAGCACGAACTTGAACTTCTCGAGCTCCTGGTTCTTCTTCTTGAGATCGTAGATGCGCTTCTCTTTCTCGCCGATCGTCTCGTCCCGCGCGCGGATCTCGCGCTTGAGCGCCTGGATCTCTTTCTCAAGCGCCTTGATCTCTTCGATCAAGTCCTTCTCCTTCTCGAGCAGGAGCTTGATCTGGTCGCGCTGGTCCTCAATGTCTTTCTGCAGCGCCGAGAACTTCTTCTTCATGATCCCGTTCTCGCCTTTGAACCGCAGCGTCGCCTCGCGCTCGGCCTGGAGCTTCTCCTCGTACTTGCGCTTGATGCTCTCGATCTCTTCGTCCACGTCCGCTTCGACTTGCGCCACAGTCTCGGCGTACTCGCGACTGAGCTCGTCTTTCTCCTCCTCCATCTGCACGCGGAGTTGCTTGTCTTCATTCAAGCGCTGCTCAAAGTCGTCCGTGACGTCTGTGACGTACTTGTCGTGCGTCTGCACAAGGCGCGCTTGCTCGTTCTTCCAGTGCAAGCTCTGCGCCTCGCGCTGCTGCAACACGTCTTGGTACTTCTCGACTTCTTTCATGATCCGGTGCTGGTACTCGGCTTCGATCTCCTGCATGTGCTGCAAGTGCTTCTCCTCCATCTGCTTGATCTTCTCTTCGTACTCCATCTCAATGTCGTTCTTGTCCTCGCGCAAGAGCTCGTACTTGTTCTTCTCGAGCTCGATCTCGTGCGTGAACTTCTCAGTCAAGTCTTTCAAGTTCTCGTTGTACGTCATGTCCTTCAGCCGGAGCTGGTACTCGTTGTGGAGCATGAGCTCGTCGACTTTGTTCTTGAGCTCGACCATGAGCGTGTTCTTCTCTTCGAGGTCGCTCTTCGTCACGAGGATCTCTTCAGCAAAGTGCGTCAAGTGGTGAAACTCGCTCGCGCCGCCACCGCTGCTACTCGTGCCACTGAGCGCACTCCCACCGCCGCCGCGGCTGTCTTTCATGCGCGGACGTCCCTCTTTGTCGCGGATCTCAAAGATGCAGATGCTCCCGTCCTCACCTGCAGCAAAGAGGAACGCGTCGTCGAACGAGATCCGCAAGCGCGTGACAGGTGCGCTCAGGCACTGGAACTCGATCGACTCGCCTGTGAGCGGGAACTTGAACGACCGCACGGCGCCAGGACGATCCGTCTCGGCCGTGGCGCCAAAGAGCATGCGCTGTGAGTTCGAGAGCACGATCTGCCCCAAGACACACTCGCAAATGAACTCCTTCGTGAGCTGCGAAGACGGGAATTCGATCTCTTTGAGCATCTTGTCGCTCCCGACAGCGTAGATCGCCGTGCCTTCGCGATTGCAGAGCGCCGAGTAGTACGGCACGCCCTTTTGGACAAACTCGGCCTCGCGCTTCGCTTCGTCGAGCTCCCACTGGTACACGGCGCCGTCCATGCCGGCTGAGATGAGACCCGAGTCATCGGCGTTCCAGTAGAGGCACCGGACTTTGCCGTTGTGGCCGCGGAGGTTCGCCACGAGCTCGCACGAGAAGAGCGAGAAGACTTGGATCGTATTGCCGTTCACGGCTGCGAACAAGTGGCCGCCCGTGCTGAACTGGCACTCGCGGCAAGCTTTGACAGCGAACTCTTTGAACGGCCGGATGTCGTCCATGAGGATGTTCATGAGCCGGAGCTTGTCTGCAAAGCCAACGAGCAAGTACAGCCCCGATGGGTGGCACGACACGCTGTGAGCCTCTTCTGTGAACTGCTTCGCGACTTCGCAGCACCGGTCGAGGTAGTTCCACACGCGCACGGTCTTGTCCAAGCCGCACGTGACAAGAATTGGCTTGCGCACGCACACGTCCATGCCTGTGACGTGCATGAGTCCACTGTCGCTCGGGCGGTGGAACGGCGACAGCACGTACTCGACGTCGTCGCTCTTGAGCGCGGCTGCTGAAGTCGCCATGTCGTCGCTACTACTCGAGACCATCCCACCGTTGCTCGCACTGCTGCTCGCGCCACTGGCGGATAGTACGCCCGTGGCGTGGTGCTGGTACGGGAACGTGAGCAGCTGGCCACTCGAGAGCGCGACGACGACCGAGTCTTCGTTCGGACTCACGGCGATCGTGTGGACGTGCCCTGGGAACACGTCGACTCGGACTTTGCGCTGGAGCACAAGGAGCTCCGCGGCGTTCCGGTCCGCTGTGGATACAGTCTCCGCTGCGAGTGCGTACATGTACACAGTCGTGTCTTCGAGGCCGCAGAGCACGCCTTTCGATGTCGAGACGATCGAGTACACGCCTTTTGTCTCGCCCGGCGACGCTGCAAGCCGCGTGACGAACTCGCCGCCGTGAAAGAGCAGGATGTCACCGGCTGCTGTGCCGGCGAGCATGTAGTCATCACGCTGCTTGATCCACGTGTGGCATAGGAACGTATGGGCGTCCATGCGCGGACTCGGCATGGGTCGGAACGCGTTCTCAAGCACTCGGAAGTACCGCACGAGGTTCGTGCCGACGACGCAGATCAGGCCAGGGTCGACGTTGCTGAACGAGCACGACGACACAATCGGCGCTGCGTGCGTCCCATTGCCACTGGCGCTGCCAGATCCACTTGCATTTGCTGCGTCGTTGGCTCCTGCAGCTGCTGCGTTGCTGCTGCTACTTGCGCTGAGCGAGAGCATGGACATGGTCGATATGCCGGCCATCGATCCGCCGCTGACGCTGCCAAAGTGACCGGTGCTCGCGCCGGCGCCAAGCATTGCGGAGCTCGGAGCAGGGTGGAGCACGACGTGGAGCGGGCTCTTGATGCTCGCGACTGCTTTGCCTTTCGACCAGTTCCAGCACGTGAGGATCCAGTCCGGCGCGCCGCCTTGCGTGAGCAAGAGCTGGTTGTCAGCGCTGAACTCCATGCTCACGTAGCACCGGCCCTGAGTCTCAGCGCTGCTCAGGACCTTGCGCTTCTTGAGCGTCTTGAGGTCGTAGATGCTCACGAGACCGCGGTCGCTCTTCTCCGCCACTGCAATGAACCGCCGACTCGAGGCGATCGCGATCGCAGTGATGCCCTCGGTGTTCTCTGTCCCAGTGATGAACTTTTGCCGCTTCTCGTCGATCGAGTAGATGATCATGTTGTGCCCCGCAGGGTACGCGATCGCTTGGTCGTCCACGTACACGGCATTGCTCGTGACGTCGGCTTTGAGTCCAAAGATGTGTCTGCGAGCACATGTACCACGTCAGTGTCGCTGTGACCACGAAGCGCTCGTCTCGCAAAACGAGATGACTAGTGTGCCTGCATGCTGCATGGCGACATGCAGACGTACCGGTGGATCAAGTTCACAGTCGCCATCTCAGCCGCGAACACGAGCACACAGCGCGAAGAAGCAAGCAACCGAGCGCCTTGCGCACGATGAGCACTGATCGCGTCTTCTCCTCGAAAGGTCGTTGCAGTGACTGGCTAGTGACAAAATCGAGGTAGTCTAGCTTGAGACTTGAAAGCGAGACTCGCTCGCTCGTCCAGGTCAAGGCAAGCATGCGCATGAGCGACGCACGTACTGTGCGCGTCGAGCGCCGCTCAACGCAACTAACGCGCAGCATCCGACAGAGTCTACATCACGGCCGTGACGCTCGCACTCGTTTGCTGAACTCGCGATAAAGACACCAAAAACCACAGCGTCTAGACTGCAGCAACAACCAGGTTCTCACGAAGTCGCAGTGCGCCAACAGCGTAGCAAGCGCAAGAGCGAGAGCTGTGCCTATGTTGCTCGGGTTCTCTTCTCACATGGCCAATCTTGTGCCTTGGCCACTTGCTGCTGCTGTCGCTGGACCTCTCGCCACCTCGATGTCGGCAATCATGATGATGGTCAGATGATGGCCCGAGTCTCAGCAGCACTCGGCAACAAAACACTCACCACGACTGCGCACTTGCAGCCGCCGCTCTCTTCTCGCTCTTCTCTCTCGTTCTCTTGTTTCCTCGAGCGCTTGCTCGTGCAGAATGCTTGCGCGCGAATGCTCGCTCATGCGCTCGATGACATCAACGCAACAGCAACAGCAGCAACAGCGTTGGGTACAGGTCAAGTCGAGCTCGCGTTCATCTTAACCCATTGCCTGTTGCACACGACGAGGAGGGTTGCTCCTGGTCTGCACACACACACGTGCTCATGCGCACATGCTCGCGCTTGACGAGAGCGCTCAAGCTCGATGCGACTCGATGTGACGCTCGCTCGCTCGCTCTCTCACTCTGGACGTGCCTGCATCCCGCGCTCGAGAGAAATCAAGCACACCAGCCGGTGTCCAAAGATGTCTGGTAAACCGAGTGCTGGTTGTCACACTCTGGAGCTCGGACACCCGCCTCGAGCTCTTTGCGGTTCTTGTCCTGCTACTCACGCCGCTCGAGCGTCTGTGTTGTCTCTGACTTGATGGCCTACCGCCGTGCTGGCTGCCGCAAAGACACACACACAATGGCACCAGGTCTCGCACCTCAAAGCTCAAGCGCGAGTACTCTCGCTCTCTACCGCGCTCGTGAGGGCGACAACGTGCACGGATCCTTGCGCCGGAACGCTCCGAGACGATCTCGAGGACCCGTGAGACTCCGCGACCATCGTCGCGTTGCATCTGCGTCCGTCACAGACACCAGGCAAGCAGACACGCATGAACACAAATGCGAGGACGGTCTGTCTGGTCAGGCACAAGCTCACTCGTTCATCTTAAATAGGCTAACTCCTGCTGCTATGGTGCTATGGTACTGGTACTCTGGTGCGGACTTGTGCCTCCTCTTGCGGGCGAACTGTCAATGCGGCGCATGCTGCGGTGGCGACAGCACTCGTGCAGTCGCTCCCTCGTCTCCTTCCTTCTTGGCTCTTGATTGCTTCCTTGCACGCGCGCACACACCCACGCGTCGCTCGATACGTCTCTAGCATACACGCTTCACTGGACATGGATCGTCATCCTCTCTCTCGGTCGGTCGCTCACTGGCTTGCTCGCTCGGGACGAACAACGCGTGTCTACAGAATCTGCTTGCGACGCGCAATGCGCACGAGGCTGATGCGCAGGAGCACCATCGCGAGCGCGCGCTGCTGCTTCTTCACGTGGAGCCACTCCTTGTGCAGCGCTGCGAAGTGCTGCATGAGCTTCCGGTGCGCCTCGGCGTGCATCTCGCGCGTTTGCATCATGCGCGTGAGCAGCTGCGTCTCCTCTTCGCGCTCGACAAGGAGCTCCTGGAGCTCGCTCTCGATGTCAAGCTGCGTTGCAAGGCAGTGCTTGTTGATCGCCTGGTCGCGGCGCACCTCTTTGCAGAACGCTTCGATCTCGTCGATGCGCTCGAGGCACTCCTCGATCTCGAGGCTGTACTGGTCGACCTCGTCGACCTCTTTCTCGACCGCCTTCTTGACGCGGAGCATGCGCTGGCGCAGCGACGAGGAGCGCGAGATGATCGCGCCAACGGCTTTCTCGAGCTCGCGCCGAGAGATCGTGCGCACGGTCTTGCTCGTGGACGACGACGTGGACTGCTGCATGTTGCTGTAGCTGTTGTTGCAGATGTGTCGACTTGGGCAGTCCAGATGAAAAGCGCGAATGGCTGCCGCTTTGAGCTGTGAGCGTTGCTCGAGCGCGTCTCTCGAGAGCAAGCGACTTTGCTGCTGTCGCTCAGTCGATCGATCGGTCGATAGAGATCTCATCCCATCGTCGTCGTCGCGTCCCACTCTTTTTGCACATCCACACCACCCAGACCATACGTTGTTCCAGTGACTATACTTTGATCAAGTCACCGGCGTGGGTAACAGCGCGTGAACCCACAGCCCGGCCAGACTCGGCCCGGCTCTGCGCAACCTGCAACACTTGATCCGACTACTAATTAGGCAAGCGCGCTGTTTCGACTTGTTGAGCGATTACCTGCTAAATGAGACCTGCGTGACTCGATAGCCCTGCATACACGATGTACTGCCGATTTTAGGACACAGCCATTGCTTCTGATTTGTTTTTGGTCTGACTTTGATCTGTTTTAGGGATGTGGTGTGGTCCACGCGACTTTGCTTCGAGCACTCGCATTTTTCACTGCTTTGGATGTGTGGATGTTTGTGTGTGAGCAAGTGGGTCGGTCGGTCTCTCGCAGGCAGCGCTCTTGCAGCGCCTGACCTGACCTACTCTGCGCCTGCGCGCGCATGTGCGCGCGAGCGAGCGCGCAGTCTCAATCTCTCGATCTCTCAATCTCTCACTCGACGCAAGCTCAAAGAAGCTCGAGATCCGAGACGCCCAATCGCTCGCTCGCTATCCGCGCACCAACACACAAGCCAGTGCGCTCCCAGTCGCGTTGATCATGCACAACAGGAATGGCACTCGCACCGACAAAGCCGGGAGCGCACACGTGGCGCGGCATACAAATGTCAAGTGCACAGCTGGCATCCAGGCGCGCGCGCTCCATCCTCGCACCGATTACCAACCTTGACCAACCTCTGCGCGCGCTGGATGCTGCTCTTGCTCATGCTGCTGCTGCTGCTTCTCGAGTCCCTCGCGCTCGCTTTGCTCTTCGTAGTGGTGCCCCCCCCCCCAGTTCGTCGTGCTCGCTGCTCGCTGCTTGCCGCTGCTTGCCGCTGTTGTTGTTGTTGTTGTTGTTGTTGTTGTTGTTGTTGTTGTTGTTGTTGTTCACCCACACAGGCACACCAGTACCACCAACAGCATTAGCAAAGCAAAGCACTGGAAGCGCGCCTTTTCGATCGAAATCGAACGGCGCGACTATGGAGTTGCAATTGCACGACGCGAGTTGAGTCTCGGTCGCGAACCACACAGGTGCACCATCGACGCGGCAGCGGAGGACGCTCGCTTGCTCGCGAGCAGCAATGAGGTAAGGTGGGCCCTGAGCAAGCAAGCGAGCACGTGTCCACTCGGTCTCAACCTTCATCGCTAACCTTCATGGGAGCTTTGCGCGCTCTATCTCTCAATGGCATGGACTGGACGTGTACGCGTACGCGCAGGCTACGTCTGGTGAAACGACAGACAAGATCGATGTAGCCACGCAAGCTGCGCATTTCGTTCCAGTCGCGCGACAGATATGAACAGGCGACACGGAGACGCTCCGCCGCACCGCACCCGATCTTGGGCACACGGATCCTCGGGCAGTTCCGCTCGCATGGCAAGAACTCTCGAGCTGAGAGAAGAGAGAAGAGAACACACGACACATTTGCCCGGAATCACGGCGCGCCAACGCAGCTCGCTCGCAATCAGGACGAGGAGGACCAGTCATTCATTCTGCTACAGCTCAAACAAGGCATGTGCGCTCGCTCGCGCGAGGAGCGGACACGGATCGCAGCGAAGCATGGCCGCCCTCTTGTGGGTTAGCTCGCCGCCACTGCCCGCCACCTTCAAGAGCGCCACTTTGTGTGCTTCGAAGGATGTCATCCTCGACGACATCCTCTATACTGCGGTGGTATTCTCCTCGAGCCGAGACGTTAGCATCTGCTCTCGGACACTCAGGCTGGGACGCTAGGAGATATGATTCGGTGCCGGCAAAGCGGAGCATGCGCGTGCTGGTCGATCGTACGGCCCCTACCTCGCCACCGTGACCGATCGCGCCCCAGCGCCACTCGACTCGGCTCGACACTAATCGACTCGATCCGCTTGAGCGAGCGCTTGCACATGTAAGCTCGAGCGCACATGAGTTTGGCCTAGGATCTGAGCTGATCTAAATCAGCCCTCTATGCTCGCTGCGTGTGCTTGCAGGTGTCCAAGCGCGCGCGCTGCAATCGCGACGGCGACCGAGTTGGACGATGGGTGCGCGCCGCATATCAAGCGCACTGCCACGTGGACACTCGGACACACCCGATACGACGACAGCGACGGCATGCCCTCGCTTCACTTCGCTCGCTCCAGCCGAGGTCGACTGCTGCATGTCAAGACATGCACATCGCTGCATGTCAAGACATGCACATCGCTGCTTTCGTCGACGACGACAATGCAGTCGAAGTTCAAGACGTCAATCGATGTGCCAAGCCATCGAGCGGCTCCGACGTGCTACTAGCACGAGCTGCGCCAGTTCCTCGTGAGCGCGCGATGCCCATGTCCAATGCCGTCCTTGACGGCGTCGCAAGCGTCGAAACGCAGTCGAGCAGCATCAGCATCTCGTCACAATGAAGAGTTCAGGCAACAGCTGGAAAGCAGCACTGCCGATGTGTAGTTTGCGAGCTTGTTGCACCACCTCATCGAAGCGTCTCGACACCAGCGCGGCAGCAGCGACGACTTCGTCATCCCACCTTCTTCAGTCGGCGCAAGCGACGGCAATCTTGAGCGTCAAGGGATCCACGACTCGAGGCAGCACATTCGCGCTCGCAACAGCGTCCTGCGTGAGCGCTTTGTGTGTAAATGCGTGTTGTGCGTGTTCTCCATGGATATGACCCGGCATCGAGCGAGCTGCAGGAGCGAGGCAACTGCTTGATGGGGTCGTCGCGCTCGCTGCCAGCCATCTCGAGCGCCATGGCAAGCGGAAGCAAGTCTCGAGACACCAGACGTTGTGCGTCTTAAAACCCATCAATGGGTTTTATTGCATTGACTGGCAAGCACAAAACGATTGTTGGTCACATCGGTGCGGTTGCGACTGCTGCATCTGCTCATGACAATGGCGACGCCGCCGCTCGTGACGTTCCGCGGCCATCGCGCGAGCGTCAATGCGCTGCTGTGCGAAGACGACAAGCGGCCGAACGAATTTGCGTCCGGTAGCGACGACGGCTCGTGCCGCCTCTGGGACGTGCGCACTGCGCGCGCTACGCGGTCCATGAACATTCGCAAAGCGCTTGGACTCACGGCACCAGGCGACGACGCGAGCGAGAGCGCAGTGAACTCGCTCGCGTTCAACGCATCCGGCGACTGTCTCCACGTTGCTGCAAGCAACAAGGTCTTGACGTTTGACTTGCGGCAAGAGACGCTCGTCTTCGACTGCGCGAGCAAAGAGGTGCTCCAGGCCAATGACGACGAGATCAATGCGCTCGCGCGCCACCCGAGCAAGCAGGGCAAGTACCTCTCTGCGCCGGACGACAACGGCGACATCCGCATCTACGACATGGAGACACACCGTCTGTACAAGACGCTGCGCGGTCAGCACGTGAACATCTGCAGCGCTGCGCCGTTCCGACCAAATGCGCCGTGGGACCTCGTCTCCGGCGGCCTCGACGGCTTCCTGCTCTTCTGGGACTTTTCACGCGGCCGCATGAAGTTCAAGCTCGACCTGAACGCTGGCGTGAACGGTCTCGATGCCGCTGATGCGAGTGCTAGTGGTGGCGTGAGTCGGCTGTTCAACCCGCCACTCGTGCACGCTGTCGCGTTCGCACCGAACGGCAAGTCGCTCGCTGCCGGTCTCGGCGACGCGTCGATCACAGTCGTCGACTTTGCGTCCAAGCACATCGTCCGGCGTCTCAAGCACCACAGCGCAGCGGTCTCGCAAGTGCACTTCCCAGCGTTCCAGTCACACGACTGGCTGCTTTCGTGCGGCAACGACGCAAAAGTCTGCATCTGGGACTACACGCGCGCGCTCGAGCCGTCGACGCACGCCGACGATGTTGACGCGTCCGAGAGTGCTACAGCGCCGCCGCCATCTGAGCTCGTAAAAGCGTTTGACGTTGCGCGTGGTCCGAACGCGATCACGACGAGTCTGCACCAGCACCTCGTGCTCGTAGCCGATGTGAGCAACACGATATCAGCGTACCCTCTGCTCTGACACAACGACTGGCGATTCAAGCCACTTAGATGCATTGAGCCAAGCGATCGAGACGCACTGCGTGACGTGTACACATCCATCCGTTCGTTCGTACGGCATGCGACTCTGCGATCTCTACGTCTTCTTTGGGTTCGCGACCGTCACGACGTGGAAGCGCGTGCCGTACGGAAGCCGGTACGGGTTAAAGTCCTAGACATCAGTGACACAGGCAGGCGGTGTCAATGGCCGTGAGCACAGCAGATATACAACCACGTTTGTCTGTTCAACGAACGACAGGCGCGTCTTACGCACCTCAGTGGCCTGGAACGTGTCAATGAAGATGATCTCGCCGCAAATGTACGCTGGCGGAGTCTTGTCGCTCCCGTCGCCACTCTGCATCGCGGCTTGAAGCGACTCGTTTGCGAGGTAGTAGTGCGGCGCACCGTCGTTGAACGCGACGTACGGGAGCTTGCCGCCTTTGAGGAAGAACAGCGCCAAGTGGCTGATGTGGAAGCTCCGGAACGATATTCTCTGGTGCTGCGTTGCTGCAGGTGCAGGCGTCGAGGCGCCAGCGAGTACAGACTGCACAGACGCAAAACTGGTGGCGGCAGCGCTGCTGCTGCCGTTCGATGCGTCGTGGCGGGGCGAGCGCGACGTCAGCACTTGCGACAGCGGCAGTTCGTCTTCGATTGGAGCCGAGGTGAGTCCCAAGGCATCGTCTGTCGCATCGCTCGACGACGACAGCGACGTGACAGTCACGATGTGGTACTGCGTGCCTTCGCGCAAGCAGAACGGATTCGACTCCTGCTCGTGCAAACAAGTGTGAATCCGTCCGTCAGTCACTTTTGAGTACATGCAACGAGTCTGGTGTCCTTCACGTACCGCGGACGAGACGTAGTCTTCGATGAAGACAATGCACCCGAGCACATACGGCGGATTGCTGCATCATAGAGAGGATGTGAGACAGTGACTGAGCGTCATCTATCATCAGTGTCGACGACTGTCTAAATAGCGATGCAACGCACCGTCCGTCGCGCTTGCACGCTGCGATCGACTCCATCGAGAGGTAGTAGTGCGGACAGCCTTCGTGGAACGCAATGTAGTCGCCAAATGGCGTCGGGACAAAGAGGCCGACGCTGCCGCACGAAAAGCTCTTGTAGCAGATACCCAAGAGCTCCTCGAGGCGGTTGTCATCCGTGACCCACTCCTTGCGCTCGCCAGCGAGCCACGTCGCATCAGTGTCAGCGATGCTCTCAACTGGAGCAGTCGGCACGCGCGGCTTGCTCTCGTACACTGTCGGTGCTGCTGCCAATTCAGTGCGTTCGCTCAGAGCATCGAGAACGCTGCAGTGGTCGTTCTTAGCACGCTCTGTCGTTGCTGTAGAGGCATCGAGTGGAGGCGCTGGCGGCATCATTGGCGTTCGGACGATAGGCAAGTCGACTGGCTCTGGCACTGCTTTCGGCTTCTTCTCGTGGAGCTTCTCTTCGAGCTCAACGTTGAGGTTGTGGCCGTCGAGCACTTTTCGTCCGACGTCTTCGTACTCGTTGTCGACGATCACGTACTCATCACTGAACGCCGCCCAGTCATCTAATAAACGAACAGTGGCCAAGCAGTCGCAGACACGTCCGTCAGTCTATCCGACCATTGCAAATGCAAACAGCGAGCGACCTAGAGGTGGATGACGCACCGTATTCTGGCTGCTTCTCAGCAACGAGCGCTTGCTTCGTCCCAGACATGGAGCTCGCAAGGTCTTGCGTCGTGTCTGTCGGGAGTGGCGGCAGCAAGAAGCTCGCGCGGAAGAAGTCGTCAAATGATATCCGCTCGCGCGGATCAACGCGCAGCAGCGCTTCCACGAGCTCCTCGCACTCGGGCGACACAGATACTGTTGACGGCAAGCGCAAGCGGCCATGGCGCTCAAAGTATCGCTGGATGTTCCGCCGCAGCGCCAAGTGGTTCGTCGCGTGGCAGTTGTCGACAACCAGGAACGGGTGGTCGTTCACGAGCATCTCGTACAGAATGATCCCGACAGACCAAAGATCGGCCTTTGCGTCGTAGCTCTTGTACTCGAGCAGCTCCGGGGCCATGTACAGCGGCGAACCAACGACGCTCTCAGCCATCGAGTTTGATTGGAGCTCCCGCGCAAAGCCAAAGTCCGCTACCATGCGTGACCGAGCGAGCGATATGATGTCAGAGTCTCGTCTACTAGTACTTCCGATGGCGCCAGCCACACGACGCAGACGCAGTCACTGACAGACAGCAAGACGCACCGATCTTGAGCTTTGCAGCTGCCGTGTTCTTGGACGAAAGGAGGAGGTTCGCGGGCTTGATGTCGCGATGCACGACGTTCTGCGACCGGAGGAACTGTAGTCCCGACGCTGCGCAGAGTGATTGTCAGATCAACAAAGCAGATTGATCGATTGACCAGACCATCACTCACTGGGCGTACCGAGTTGCGACATGTACAGCCGCGCTTGCTCCTCTGTGAGTCCATTGCTAGCCTTCATGAGCGCCGCGAGGTCGCCGCCAGCGCAGTACTCCTGCTCGATCGCGCAAGGTCAGTCATGTGTGTGCGTGAGTGACGTGCAAAGAGCAAGCGTCAGTGATACACATGTGCACGTACGAGAACGATGAAGATGTGGTGCTGCGACTCTTTCGTGCAGAGCAAGCGCACGATGTGTGGGTGGCCGTTCTCGAACTGCTCGACAGCGACGCGCATCGTTTCGATCTCTTTCTCAATGCTCTGGCGCTCGTGTGGGCGCCGAAGCTTGTCTTTTCCAATGAGCTTCACTGCCACAGCAGCCCCAGACGACAAGTTGATCGCTTTGTGCACCTGCGCATACAAACGCACACACCAGTCAGCGGCAGGTGAATCAGCTGTCTGCGTGCCTGACGCGAGCACATGCACACACACACGTGCGCTCATACGAAAGCGAGTGTGATGCATACCGTGCCGTAGGACCCTCGTCCGATCGTCTCGACAAGACTGCCATCAGCGCATGAAGCAGACAACGAGATTAGGAAGCAGCGTGTGTGGGGGGGTGTACAGACCTACTGCGTGAGCAGAGCGCTTCGCAGTGAGGCAGACGCACCGGAAGACGTTGCCGCAGACTGTGATCGTCTGCCCATTGCCGCTGCTCATCGCTGCGGTCGCGTCAGGTCGGTCGCTCCGCTCGACAGGACGCGCGCCGCCGCAGTTGTCACGCTCGTCGCGACAGTCGTCGTCGTCGGTCAAGACCTGCTTTGCTCAAGGTGTTTGTTTCTGCGCTTGTTTTTCTTTGTTGAGAGACGGCACACTAATCGTCATATTAAATACGCACACTTGCCTCGATTATAACCGCGCTGCGGCAACTTGGCTAGTCCACATGCGCCTTTGCTTGCGCTGCGCTCGCGTCGCGCTCGTCGTCGTCCTCGCCGTTGCCGCCCAAGAAGATCTCTTCCTCATCGTCTTCTTCCTCTACGTCGTCGTCGTCACCACCATCTTCATCCTCGTCATTCAAGTTCGCGCCAAATCCGTTGTGTCGAGCGTCTCCAAACACATCTGCGCCATCGTGCTCGGCGTCGTCGCACTCCTCGTCATCGCCATACAAATGGTCTTGCTCGCGCTGCACGTGCTTGCGCTGCTCGTCTTCAGCTTGCCGCGCTTTCTCAGCTGCTGCCTCCAAGACACTCGCGCGCGCTGCTTCGTCTTGCAGCTCCTCGGGCGTGAGCACCTTGGCCTTGCTCTTCTTGCCTCGCTTGCCTGCAGTCCACTGCCGCAGCTTCTCCTGTCGAAGCGCCGCGGTGCGCTCGTTCACGACAAAGCCAGCGAACAGGAGCAAGAGGATCCAGAACACGGCGACTTCGTACTGCGACATGATGTACAGCGTTGGCGACATCGAGAGGCAGGACTCAAAACCCGAACTCGTTGCGGTGACGGCTTGAAGCGTGCCGTAGATGCCCCACCAAGCAAAGCACGCGAGGCCGTAGAGCAAGTAGAACACGCGCACGGCGCGGAGGCTCTTGATCGGCACCGGTCCCATCCAGCAGTACGCGTAGAACCAGATCTGGACGTAGCTCAGCACGACTGCGCCTTGCATGAACGCTGCGTACGGACATCGGTACATGAGCGCAGCAGCACAGAGACGACATCGTCGTGTGGCATGTCAGACGCACACAAACTGGATGCACCAACCTCGACCGGAAGTGTGCAGCGCGCACACCAGACGTACTCATGAGACTCGCATTGCACTTGTTCGTTGCAGCGTTAATGACAACGCCGCCGATCACGACGGTGCTCAGTGCCACGCACACAGGCGCGAGCGGAAAGAGCAGAAGAATGCGAGCCCAGTACTTGGTGTTTTCGCGCTCCATGGCGATGCGCGTGGCGAGGTCATAGTGCTGTTGTGAGCGCGATCGCAGCAGCAGTCGTATGCATGATGTCACACTCCGCAGCGTTGTTAGCGCACACGCATTCCGGACACAGCGCACATAACATAGCTCGAGCTTCAGCATGCACACGCACAGCGGGGTTCTTGTGCGTGAGCCGCGCGACGAACGATGTCGTGCGCTTCGGGCGCGTCTCGGTCGCGACCGCGATGTCATCATCCATCTCTGCGTCGTCGGTCGCTCGGTGTGGTGTCACGCTCGGCGCGGCCCAATCAGTCAGCGCACATCGTAGCGCGTGCCGTCGTTGCCTTGATCATGAAGCGTCGCCGACAACGCTTCAACATAAAATGGTCGCGCCAACCGAGTCGATGCGAGGCGCATCACGCGTTTGAACGCGAACGCGCGTGTGCCAGACGTTGTGAGTGGCGAGGTGGCACGCGCTTGGAGCACGCGTGCGTGGGGCGCCAGCTGGTCCCGCGCGCTGTCAACCTCCTGTCAAACAACTCACGCATACACGGTGGACCGGCTCCATGTGAACAACAAGTGAACGATGGACTGACTGATTGCCACCGCCTGCATCACGACGACTGCATTGCCTTGTCGAGTACCGCGAGTGTTCTTGTGGCGCGCTGTCATCATGCGACGCCAGATTATGTGGAAAGCACGCTCGAATCATTGAGCGACGTCGTGCGCTGTGTTGCTGCACGGCTGCGACGTGATAGCATGTCCAAGCTCCAAGAAGTCGTCGTCGTCGTCGTCGCAGAGCATCATTGACAGCCATGGGCATCGGTGACAAGGACATCGTCCATCAAAGCACTCGTCGTCGTCGTCCAGCATGTCTGTCTGAATGCGAGGACAATAACAACGTCAAGGAGAACAGGACCATCACTCCGCCACTTCAACTCTTTTTCGATTTCGAGGCGGCAACTACCACGAGTGCACCTGGACACAGAAAAAGCACCTGCATGCTTGCAACCGTCTAATTGTTTTGCATAAAAGCATCATGTGTCCCCAGCACACTCCCAATTTCCCGCATCGTTGAAATTCTATGCGAGAATCGTCGTGGTGTTGTGAGCTTTCTTTCTTGTGCTCGTTGTTCTCGCCCAATGTGTGCCCATTTCTCTAAACGGCGCAACGAGAGCAAGCGCACGCGAGCGACCTCGACCTCGACGTGCACGAACTGCTGTGAGCGCGCTCGTGACCTCGACGCAAGGTCGTTCGTGCCTGAGAACAACCACCACCGACCACGATCAACAACAAAGAGAGAGAGAGAGCATGGGCCAGACAACGTCCGTGCAAGAAGACAAAATGGCCAAGCGCATTCGCCAAAGCATGGGCTCGTTCGTCGACTTTGGACACCACATCAAGCGCGCGAACGAATGGTACGCTCATCGTCGTGTGTCTCCTGTGTTGCCTGCTAGCAACAGCAAAACTGACGTCAGACTGCATCTTCTCGCTTACTTGTCAGGGCTCGCTTGTGCCCCACACCAAAGACGTGCCACTTGGCGTTCCGCATTGTCGTGAACGACCGCATCTCAGCTGAGATCCTCCCATACGTCTGGCGCGTGCGCGGCAATGTGAGTTCACTCGCGACGTACTACTTGAAATGTGCATGCAGATGCGTTGGAGGACTAACGGCATGCATCCAATGCTGTCTGCTGTGGCAGGTGTCAGTCGAAGTCCGCAAGATCCGCCGACGACCGGACCTTCAGTTACCACTTGACATGGACGCGACGTCAACGATCGCACTCAGCGATGCACTCCACACAGAAGGCGAAGGCCTAGAAGCGATTGGACACGCCAAGATTTTGACTGTTCGCCAGTTCTACTACGTCTTCTGCTTCCTGTCCGGTACGTGCGACCATCACGATGCTTCGATGGACATGCAAAGCACGTCAGAGACTAACACTCAATGCGCTGAACTGTGTATCAATGTGTTTGCGTGGACAGACATCAAGTCATGCGCTGCTCACACGGTTCAGTTCCCAGAGCGCGTGAGGTATGTGTGCTCATGCTCGCTGCAATCCACTTGGTGTTGTTGATATACACGCAGCACATGTTGTAACACCACGTGCATGTGTTGGGCAGTGACTTGGGCGACTCGGACTTTGACGAGACAGAGTGCCAGATCTGCATGGACAAGCGCAAACAAGTCGTGCTGCCGTGCACACATAGCTTTTGCCTGTACTGCTTCCAGCACTGGTGCGTATTCTGTATGCGAGCACTGAAGCAGCGATCCAACACTGTCGAGCAGCATGTGCGTGTGTGCTGACGCTACACATATGCGGTACTACCAACAGGAGTGTGCAGAGCAAGACGTGCCCGATTTGCCGATCGAAGATCGAGTGCTCGGAAGGGAGCGAGCTGTGGCAGCTGACGTCGAACGAAGTCGAGGACATTGGGTCGTACGCGACGGACTTGGTGGCACGGATCTACGAGTTCCTCGAGAAGAAGGACCGGTCCGAGCACAGCGAAGAGTCGATCAAGCGGTCGGCTGAGATCTATGCGGCTGCAGTGGCAGTCAAGCCGAAGCCGTTCACGAAGTTTGTGCGCGCAGAGCTGTTCCCGACGACGTTCCCGCTCGGCATCACGTCGCTCTTGGCTGCTGGCGTGAGTCTCCCAACAGAGTTTGATGAAGACGTGCTGCTGGCTCTCGAGCTGGCGTCTGGCGAAGACCAACACGCGGCGATGAAGCACTTTGAGCAGCTCCGTCGCGACCACGTCTTAACGGAAGAGCACGAGATCCCAGAAGAGCTCTGACGCGTGTGTCGTCGCGCAGCAGCAGTATTTATCGCCACGACCGCATTGACGCGACCACATGACGAGCTGCTCGTGCGGTTGGCGTTGCAGCAGTCAGCAGTTGCTGCTGGTACCTGTCGATGAGAATGCGAGATGGAGCGATGCGATGCGTGAGCGTAGTGGTAGTGAAAGTAGTGCAGCGACTGTAGAATAGCACGACGAAGGAAGAGCAAGTAGTGTTTGTCAATGCTGGAGCAGTGGATCTTGCAGAGACGCTTCTTGAAGAGCAAGTGTGCGTGTTTCGTTTGTTGATGTCGTGTTGCCTCGTTTATGGACTTGAATATAATGAACTCTCATTCTAGACAGCAAAAACCAAATTATTACATTATTAAGCTGTTAAACACAAACAACTACAGATCTCGCACATGCTCCCGTCTTCATTCGTTGCGTTTCGACGGCTTGCTCAAAAGTGCTGCACTTTGCACATTTGACTGGATTTGTGTATGCAACGCGGTGAAGATTGTGGCGCGCGGCGCACACTTGAAGTTTGGCTCGAAGCGCACAAGTGGCGCTTGCGTCGCGCTGGATCGAGCCACAGCGCATTCCGCCGCCGCCCACCGATCGTCTCCAGTCGTCGTCGTCGTCGTCGCCGCCGCTACATTCGTTGCTGCGACTGTCGTTCGCGCTCTCTCAAGCTCTCACACATCTCTCCACGATGATGCGTCTGCGCGACTTTGGTCGCGTCGTGAACGCGAGCGCGCAGCGCCACCACGCGATCTCGCGCGCCATGGCGTCGCACGCCGGCGTGCTCTCGAACGCGCCGTCGAACGTCCTTGACGGCCGCCTCAACACCAAGTCGGAGCAGTACAAAGAGTCGGTCGCGCACATGGACGCACTCACGGCCGAGCTCAAGGCCCGCGTCGCGAAGATCCGTCTCGGTGGCGGCGAGAAAGCCCGCGAGCGTCACGTGGCGCGCGGCAAGCTCCTTGTGCGTGACCGCATTGACTCGCTCCTCGACCGCGACTCGCCGTTCCTCGAGCTCTCGCCACTCGCTGCGTACGACATGTACAACGGCGACGTGCCGTCGGCCGGTATCGTCACGGGCATTGGTCGCATCAACGGCGTCGAGTGCATGATCCTCGGCAACGACGCGACCGTGAAGGGCGGGACCTACTTCCCGCTCACGGTCAAGAAGCACTTGCGCGCGCAGGAGATCGCGATGGAGAACCGCCTCCCGTGCGTCTACCTCGTCGACTCGGGCGGCGCGTTCTTGCCCAAGCAAGCCGACATCTTCCCGGACCGCGACCACTTTGGCCGCGAGTTCTTCAACCAGGCGAACATGTCGGCCGCCGGCATTCCGCAGATCGCAGTCGTCATGGGCTCATGCACAGCCGGCGGTGCGTACGTTCCTGCCATGTCGGACGAGAGCGTGATTGTCAAAGGCACGGGCACGGTCTTCCTCGGAGGTCCGCCGCTCGTGCGCGCTGCGACGGGCGAAGTCGTGACGCCGGACGAGCTCGGTGGCGCCGACGTGCACTGCCGCACGTCAGGTGTGACCGACCACTTTGCAAACAACGACCACCACGCGCTCGAGATCACGCGCCGCATCGTCTCGAACCTCAACATCACGAAGCAGCCGAGCGTGACGCAGGTGCCGATCGAAGAGCCGCTGTACAGCCCGGACGAGCTCGGCGGCGTGATCCCAGTCGACGCGCGCAAGCCGTTCGACGTGCGCAAAGTCATTGCGCGCATCGTTGACGGGAGCAAGTTTGACGAGTTCAAGCAGCACTACGGCACGACGATCGTCACGGGCTTTGCGCGTCTGTACGGCAACCCGGTCGGCATCATCGCGAACAACGGCATTCTGTTCTCCGAGTCATCAGTCAAGGCCGCGCACTTCATCGAGCTCTGTTCGCAGCGCGGCATTCCGCTGCTCTTCCTCCAGAACATCACGGGCTTCATGGTCGGGAAGAAGGCCGAGCACGGCGGCATTGCCAAGGACGGCGCGAAGATGGTCATGGCCGTGTCGTGCGCCAAGGTCCCGAAGATCACGTGCATCATCGGCGGCTCGTACGGCGCTGGGAACTACGGCATGTGCGGCCGCGCTTTCTCGCCGCGGTTCCTCTACATGTGGCCGAACGCGCGCATCTCAGTCATGGGCGGCGAGCAGGCCGCGGGTGTGCTCGCGCAGGTCCAGCGCGACAACTACGAGCGCGCAGGCAAGGAGTGGAGCGCCGAGGAAGAGGCGGCGTTCAAGCAGCCGACGCTCGACAAGTACGAGCGCGAGAGCTCGGCGTACTTTAGCACGGCGCGTCTCTGGGACGACGGCATCATCGACCCGAAGGACACGCGCAAGGTCCTCGGCTTGAGCCTCAGCGCCGCGCTCAACGAGCACGCCAAGGAGACCAAGTTCGGCGTCTTCCGCATGTAGACAGACAGACAGATCGCCACTGCGCCATTGGCACACGTGTGTTGTGCGCGTCCCACTCGATCATACACTTTCCACAGACGACGGTGACGATGCAACGCTCAAGCGCTTGTGGCTCATGCTCACGCTGCTGTAGCTGTTGATGATGAGAGTGTTACGACGGCATGAGGCGACGCGCGCACACGAGCGCGATCTACAGACGCGTGTGTGTGAGAGAGAGTGGCGTTGGGCGCGCTTACTGCGTCGCAGTCGCCTCCTTGTGGCCAAACACTTGCGCCCGCACGCCGCGCTGGAGCTGGTAGAGCTGCGCCGTCTCGTTCGACATGTGGCACGCGAGCAGGAGGTAGTTGCGCGGCTTGACCATCCACGCAAAACGCATGAAGATGAGGCTGTACATCGACAGCGCTAGAAGCACGCAAACGAATGGAAGGATGGATGATCGCCAGTCAGTCAGTTGATGGGCAAGACGCTCTCGCTCGAGTGTGCACGTTGACAGAGAGATGGCGCGCGCGCTGTCTGTCGGCCGCACCTGCCGTCATGTTGATCGAAATGATCTCCGCCGGCTTGCGCATGTCGTTCATCGCCTAGCGACACAGCGCACGCGCATCACAAGTCGAGAGTGAGTACACTCGCTCTCTGAACAATACACACGTTGAACAGGTTCGCAGGAAAGAGAGCGAGCGACGTACTGCGACGACAAAGCCCCAGTTCGCGACCGGCCCCCAAAAGTGCGTGGTCTTCGGACCCGTCGGGTGGTTGATGAACGTGCGGAGACGAGCAGCGAACGACATCTGCGTCAATGCATGCAGTGGGGAAGCAGCAGTATGTGAGCGACATGAGGGGGCGACGCAAGATGACGCGCAGTCACACACGCAGGCATCGCATCTGCACCTTGGCACACACACTTGATCACGACGGAGTTGGTCGATCTGCTGTTCCCAACACCGCTCACTTCTTACTTGCTGCTTGGGCAATCGAGTAGTGTGTGGCCCACACGAGTTTTTCCCTCTCGAATTCGATCTCTTGATTTTTCTATTGCATACAAACTACCAGAGTGAAAGAGGTTTCGCGACGCTTCAAGTCTGACGCAGACACTTGGGTCTGGACGTGCGCCAGCATTGCTACTTCACCTCGCACGCACAAGCAGTCGCACGTCCAAGCCACACCATTGTCGGTGCCTGACCTCGCACGCACAAGCACGAGTCAATTCAAGCAGCAGAGTTACAGCAGCACAAGCACGACGATGGCAGAAGTCGGTGCGTTATGTTCGGGTGACTCTGTCGCCTCGAGTGCAAAAGTGCTCATGAACCGCGACTGTGGCTGCAGGAGTCCAGCGCGTGCTCACGGTGATCAACCAGTGCTTCGCGTTCAAGATCCCGCCGCAGACGTCTGCGGCAGGACACCGGTACGTCTCTCGCTGTTGCTTTGGTTTCGTCGCAGATCGTGAGGTCTGAGGGTGAGTGTGGCTGCAATCATGGACCTCGACATATACAGCGCGGACTCGTGGCCATCGGAGCCTGCGTGGACTGGCCGCCTCGTGATCTCGTCGATCGATGACAACGCGCTCATTGAGCTCAAGGACGCGACCACGGGCGTGCTCTTTGCAGCGTGTCCGATCAAGAAGGACGGACCACCTGCAGTGCAAAAAGGTCCGTGTTATGACTGACACACAGCTGAGTGAATAGCGCGCGGTTGAGATCGCGTATGTGTCGCTCACATCACGTCCTCCTGCTCACTGCGCTGCACGTGCCAGTCGTCGACAGCAGCCGGTACTTTGTACTGCGTGTCGTGGATCAGAACTCGGGTGCGTTTGAATCAAGAGGTCGCACACCCCACTGGCGGTGCTGCAGAGCGTACTGACGTCGCTGGTGCTTGACGTACAGGTCGCCACGCGTTCATCGGCATTGCGTTCGAGAACCGGAGCGACGCGTTCGACTTCAATGTCGCAATGGACGATTTCAACAAGTGCGTCGGACTCAGCTGTCGCTGCACTGTTGGATGTGCTCAGTAGCTAGAGCGTATGCGTAAGTGCTGACACGTGAGATGGGCTTTGTTGTGGCGGCGATTCACAGAGAGCTCCAGCGCGAGCAAGTGGCAGCAGAGGAAGCGCTGAAAGCACCGACTGCGACGAAAGACTACTCGCTCAAGCAAGGCGAGAAGATCAAGATCAAGATCAACACGACGCGCAAGAGCCGCGACACGGGCGACGACGGCGGCGATGACAGTGGCTTTAGCGCATCGCCGTCAAACGGTAAAGCCAGCAGCAGCAGCAGCAGTGGCGGCACTGCGGATCTGCTCGGGTTCTCTGGGTCGCAGTACGTCTCTTCACTCTGGCTCACATGCGCGCGAGCTGAAGGATTGACCGGTGCACTCACACGCATCTTCGTTCACTCTCGACGTCTGTCTGTGCAATGCACCGAACCAGATCGTCGGCGTCAACGAGCAGCTGGGAGACGTTCTAGCTCTGCGTGGGGCTGCTCAAGCAACGGCCAACGCACCGCCTCGATCGATGCGCTCGCGACCAAAGGGCGAGTGCCAACTACAGCAACGCATGCACAAGCAGGAACAAGACAACAAGCACACATGCACACAGACACACCAAGACCACGCTCAGTCGTTCTCGTTCGTGTCGTCTTCGTTCTGATATGGTTGCTCACCATGCCAGCTCATGGATCGCTCGGCCGAGCTGTGGACGAACCGCGCGATCCCGCGAGTCTTCTACACAAGTGGGCGTACGAGAGAAGCGATTTGGTGACGGCACTAACACAGGAACTTGCCAACATCCACAGCAACTAGATCTGTCGGTGTGATCCGGTTGGTCTTGGTGCCGTGGTCGAGCATTCAGCTCTTGCTCGACTGTAGCAAGTGATGACTATGACATCCATTCGACTGGAGCAAACACACATCAAATGAACAACGATCGTGGACGGCAAAGAGTGCTCGGTGCTCGTGAACGTCGCAGACCTCGTCAACAAGCAGCAGCAGTAGTAGCAGCGCGCACGACGACTTGGACGGCTACGAGCTAGGAAGACGACAACGACGACGATGTGAGCATTCTGCACCGCGACAGCGTCTATGTGAGCGCAAGTACGTCGTGTCACGCGACAACAGCATTTGCGACCACTGCGGCGACCGCAATGTGTGTCTTTGTGTCGGTGATGGATCGAGCGATGGCGTTCACTGCGAGCAGCGTCACCGACTCGGTATGTAGGCAGCGAAGAGGAAGACAAACAGCGCGAGACCGAGCGTCTTGAGTAACTACATGAATGAAGTTCTTTGTCCATACACACAATACACTCGTCAACGCTTCCTCTGCTAGTTGCTGAGCACTGGTTGTTCTCTTTGGCGTTGCAAGAGCAACAAACAGCACGCGACACTCGCCTCGACGTGTTGAGCACTTGAACAGAAAGCTCTTGGCTTTGTCGAGTGCGCTATTGCTGCTACTGCTACCACTAGTAGCAGCAACAGCAGAAGAGGTGCGTGAAACTTGCGGCGCTGGCTGTTTGAGCGCAGGCTTCTTTGCGTCAATAGACTCGCTGTCGCTGTCATCGTCGCTTGCACTGACGCTCGCGCTGCTGTCGTCTCCACCGCTACTACTACTGCCGTTGTCGCTGTACTGTTGAGCAGCGTAGCTCGACCTCTTTGTGTTGCCGCTACTGTTGTTGTTGCTGTTGCTGCTGGGAATCGCAATCTCGAAGTCGTACGGATCGTCGCCCATTGTGCACTTCACGTCACGTGGAGAGGTGCAGCACCGCGATGCAATGTGTAAGGTGGTGTGTGCGTGTCTTGAGTGATCCGTGCACAAAGAGCTTGCAGCTTGCTCGCGTGCTTGCTTTGCTTGCACTCTTGCTCGTGCACTTGCTTGCTTTGCTTGCACTCTTGCTCGTGCACTTGCTTGCTTTGCTTGGATGTGTGTTTGAATGCGTGCGTCTTTTCGTGCTCAAAGCGTGGGTTGTTTGTTTGTTGTGTGATTGGGTTGTTTGCCGATTGATTCGTCGGATTGAGAGTATGTGGTTGGATTGGGTTTGGGTGTTGTTGTTTCCTTTGTGTGCTTTTGAGTGAGCGTGGTGGGTTGCCACACATTTCGGTCAATAAGAAGAATACGGGTGAAGCAAACACAACAGAGTGTGTGTGGACCAAATGGATTGTGTTTTGTAATGCTGTTTGTTTGTTTGTTTGTTTGCTTGTTTGACACACACTGTGGGTCGTCGCTGCTTGTTGTTTTTGATTGACGTCGAGACCTGGTGGGCGGTTTTGCCTCTTGCTGGTCGTTCATTTGGGCTGAACGATCCTCTTTCCACCATCTGATTCATTCACACGCTTGGCATGGGTGTCGCTCACTCACTCACTCGGTTTCTTCTCGCTCGCTCGTTTGTCTGTTTGATTGCTTGGTTGCTCGTTTGTTTGTTTGTTTGTTTGTTTGTTTGCTTGTTTGCTTGTTTGCTTGTTTGCTTTGTCACTTCAAAAGACACACACACACACAAATCCAAACAAACACACTCAAAACACAGACGATCGCAATGGCATGCTCGACGACAGCGCTCAGCAAGCTCCTGCAGAGGTGCGTGCTGTGTGCTGTGTGTGAACAACAACGCACTACATGTAGATGTACATGTACATGTACACATGCATGGTGCTCGTTGTGTCTGCTGCTGCTGCCTCACACAGCATACAAGCACCAACAAGCCGACACACACATGCACATCTGTCGGTCGTATCTCACAGCTCACACTTACTTGTACATGCATGCTCCATGCGTACACACATCTACATGCAGCCAATGCGAGACGCACATGCGCGACCTCAACGCCATTGATCTACACACGCACGTGTACTTGCCTCGGTACATGGACATACTGCGTGCACGCGAGAACGTGCCGTTTGTGCGCAAGCTGCCGATATGTTCAGGCGCGACGCAGCTCGAAGATCGCCTCGTGATCCTTCCCGACGAGCAAAAGCAGATCGACGACGCGGCGCGTGGCAAACACGCGATGATCAGTGCTGGTCGTCCGATTGGCCCCGAGTACTACGACGTCCGCGAGAAACTCGCGTATATGGACCACCACGGCATCGCGACGTCGGTGCTCAGTCTCGCGAACCCGTGGCTTGACTTCCTCCCGATTGACGAGCAGGCTGCGCTCGCGACGCTCCTGAATAGCGACATGGAGGCGATCTGCGCTGCTGCTCCGCGCAGTCGGCTCTTTGCGTTTGGCGTCACACCACAGTGTCTTGACGATGCGATCGCAGAGCTGCACCGCATTGCAGCACTGGATCACGTGCGTGGCGTGATCTTGAGCACATCGGGCTTTGGCAGTGGCCTCGACGACCCAGCGATGCTGTCGTTCTACGAAACGGTGCGTGCACGAGCACATGCATCTCGACTACCTCCTCCCATGCGTGCGCGTGTGTGTGTCTGACGCGCTGTCCTTGTGCATCAACATGTACGCGTATGTCTGTGTGTGCGTGTGGTCGCAACAGACCGAGCGACTCGGTCTGACGCTCTTCTTGCACCCGCACTATGGCGTCGGGAACGAGCACTTTCACGCCTACGGCCACGCGCTCTTCCTTGCATTGGGCTTTCCGTTCGAGACGACTGTCGCTGTCTCGCAGCTCGTGCTCAGCGGCATGCTCGATCGCGTCCCAGCGCTCAAGCTCTTGCTCGCGCACGCTGGCGGGACGCTCCCGTTCCTCGCAGGTCGCCTCGACAGCTGCGTCGCGCATGACCTCGCAGTCGCCAAGCGCCTCGAGCACGCACCGAGTCACTACCTCCGGCGCTTCTATTACGATGCGATTGCGTACGACACGCCGGCGCTGCAGTGCCTCTTGGCGTTTGTCGGATCGGACCGCATCGTGTTTGGGACCGACAATCCGTTCTTCCCGCCAAGTAGCCGCGCCGACACCGTCGCCAGCAGTAGCAACAGCAGTCGTGAGCGTGGTGCTCACACTGGCGACCATGACGTTCAGCCAGCACCGAGCAAGCGCGACTGGCCGTCGACCATCAGCAACTACGAGACGCTCGCAGACCTGGACGTGCACGTGCAAGACGCGATCTTGCGCGACAACGCAAAGCGGTTGCTTGGGCTCTAGTGTGTGGCCATTAGGTTGTGCGCGAACAAACGAGGCTGTGCACGAGTCTGTGCGGCGCGTGTCATCGCGGGTGAAAGGGCCAAGTAGCGATTGCGTGTGTATAGTCATTGAGGTGGTAGTGCGCGTCGGCACGCAGAGCAGCACGCGCTGTACACTTCATTTGTTGCTGTTGTTGTTGTTGTCATAGTGGTGGCGATGGTGCTGCAGTTGGTGCATGGTTGTTCGTGATGCAAGACGCTCTCCTTGCTTGGTGTCACTTCCACTGCTGTATGGTCACGCGCTATCTGCTAAACAGTGTGAGCGAGTGCTCGCGTTTGCTCATGCTTGTGCTTCTTCGAGCAAGGAAGCAGCTTGATGCTCAGTTGTAGTGCCAGCACTAGCACCAGTAGCATCGACAGCAGCAAGTCGTTGCTGCACGAGTCGGCAACCGCTCGTTGAAGAAGCAGTACACAAAGACAACGAGCAACAGCAATGCGTTTGCTGTGCGTGCTTGATGTGGAGCACAGACTTGCTTGGGCTTTGGATCGCTCATGCGTGTGCATTGGCGTTGCGTTTCAGGTCGTGCAGCTCGTGGTGAAAGCGACAGCAACGAAGCAGACGCGTGCTCACTCGGGATTTGCGCGGCAACTTCAGGATGCACTCGTCAACATCGCGTGTTGTTGCGAAATGCGCGTCGTAGCGCTTCTGGTGCATGTCGTGCTCTTCTTGGTCTTGGTCTTGATCTTGATCTTGATCTTGATCTTGATCTTGCTGCTGCTGCTGCTGCTGATCGATCGATCGATCGATATTATGATAGCGAAATTGCGATGTGTTCGGCGTCGTTGAAGTTGCTTGACTCGTTGCTTCGAAAACCTGCATGGCTTGATCCCGAGCGATCGTGCGCGATTTTGCGGATCGAGCAGTGGACTCGAGCAAATGCGCTGCATAGAATGTTGTCAGCGGATCGCCTCTTGAATTGCATGTCCTTGCAAACACGAGGGTTTGTTGTAAGCGCACCGTAAGCGCACCGTAAGCGCACCGTAAGCTGCGCCATTGCACTCGCGCAACACTTTTGAATCGATCTTGATCTGTGAATGCGATTGATCATCATCATGGATCGATTGAATGAGCACGAGTGGCCAAGCGAGTGACTGCCACGCACACGCGCAACAACAACAACAACAACGACGACGTCAGCAAGCAAAGATCAGCTCGCGCACGACCGCAAGACGCATTCAGCAATTCGCTTGCTTCTGCGCACTTGCACAACACACTCGACCACCACCACCACCTCGTTGCTCGTCTTGCAACACTCGATCTAGCAGCAACAACAACAACAACAACAACAACAGCAAGAAGCATGCAGCGCCACGTCCTCCGTCAGCTCCCGAAAGCGGCCGCGCGTCACTCGACTGCAGTCGCTCGCGCCGCGCAAGCAGCGACAGCGACCGGCATGAGCGGCAGCCCGATGTGGTCGCGCCAGTTTGCGTCGCAGGCGCAGGTGAAGCAGACGAAGCTGTTCATCAACGGCGAGTTCGTGCCGTCGGTCTCGGGCGCCACGTTCGACACGTTCAACCCGGCGACCGAGGACAAGATCGCGTCGGTGGCCGAGGCGGGTCCGGCTGACATTGACGCCGCCGTGAGCGCTGCGCGCGCTGCGTTCGAAGGGCCGTGGCGCAAGATGGCGGCGGCTGAGCGCGGTCGCTTGATCGCGAAGCTCGCGGACCTCGTGGAGGCGAACATCGACGAGCTCTCGGCGCTCGAGGCGCTCGACAATGGCAAGCCGTGCAGCGTCGCGAAGAACGTCGACCTCGGGCTCGTGATCAAGACGCTGCGGTACTACGCCGGGTGGGCGGACAAGATCCACGGCCAGACGATTCCGATCAGCGGTCCGTTCCTGTGCTACACCAAGTCCGAGCCCGTGGGCGTGTGCGCGCAGATCATCCCGTGGAACTTTCCGCTGCTCATGGCGGCGTGGAAGCTCGGCCCGGCGCTCGCGGCCGGCTGCACGATCGTGCTCAAGCCGGCGGAGCAGACGCCGCTCACGGCGCTGCGTCTCGGTGAGCTCATTGCGGAAGCCGGCTTCCCGGCCGGCGTCGTGAACATCGTGCCGGGCCAAGGGCCGAGCGCGGGCAAGCACCTCGCGCAGCACCACGACGTCGACAAGGTCGCGTTCACGGGCTCGACCGAGATCGGGTACGAGATCATGCGCACGTCGCACGTGAAGAACCTCAAGCGCGTGACGCTCGAGCTCGGCGGCAAGTCGGCCAACATCATCCTCGACGACGCGGACATTGACTTGGCCATCGCGCAGTCGCAGGTCGGTTTGTTCCTGAACCAGGGCCAGTGCTGCATCGCCGGCAGCCGTCTGTACGTGCAAGAGGGCATCTACGACGAGTTCGTGCGCCGGTCGGTCGAAGCCGCGAAGGCGCGGACGGTCGGCGACCCGTTCGCGAACGGCACGGACCAGGGGCCACAGATCGACGGCGCACAGTTCAAGAAGATCCTCAACTACATCGACATTGGCGAGAAGGAAGGCGCGCGCATCCTCACGGGCGGCAAGCGCGTGGGCAAGAAGGGCTTCTTCATCGAGCCGACCGTGTTCGCAGACGTGCACGACGACATGACGATCGCGCGCGAAGAGATCTTCGGGCCGGTCATGACGATCCTCAAGTTCAAGACGATCGACGAAGTGATCAAGCGCGCGAACGACTCGAACTACGGCCTCGGCGCCGGCGTCGTGACCAAGAACATCGACAACGCGATCAAGATCTCGAACGGCATTCGCGCCGGCACGGTCTACGTCAACTGCTACGACGTCTTTGACGCCAACACGCCGTTCGGCGGCTTCAAGGACTCGGGCATCGGCCGCGAGAACGGCCAGCACGGACTCCACGGCTACCTCGAGAACAAGACTGTGATCATCAAGCGCCCGAGCGACTCGATGCCGTAGACGAGCGGTTAAGTCGCTGGCAAGCGTGAACAAGCGGATGAACGAATGACTGAGTGAGTCTGAGTGACCAAGTGCGTCTGTGACGGAGCAAGTGAGAGAGCGACACTATTGCAGCCGTCGTGCGAGTCAAAGACTGACGAAGCAAGAGAGGAAGTCGCACGCCAGGCAGTGCATGTACATGTATAAGTGAGTGAGTACGCAAGAAACAAACAGATCGTCGTTGATTCAGCAATGTACGCAGCGCATTGTATGATGTACGCTCGGGCAAGTCAGTGACGTTGAGGTCGCGCATGTGCGTCTCGCATTGGCTGCATGTAGATGTGTGTACGCATGGAGCATGCATGTACAAGTAAGTGTGAGCTGTGAGATACGACCGACAGATGTGCATGTGTGTGTCGGCTTGTTGGTGCTTGTATGCTGTGTGAGGCAGCAGCAGCAGACACAACGAGCACCATGCATGTGTACATGTACATGTACATCTACATGTAGTGCGTTGTTGTTCACACACAGCACACAGCACGCACCTCTGCAGGAGCTTGCTGAGCGCTGTCGTCGAGCATGCCATTGCGATCGTCTGTGTTTTGAGTGTGTTTGTTTGGATTTGTGTGTGTGTGTGTGTCTTTTGAAGTGACAAAGCAAACAAGCAAACAAGCAAACAAGCAAACAAACAAACAAACAAACAAACAAACGAGCAACCAAGCAATCAAACAGACAAACGAGCGAGCGAGAAGAAACCGAGTGAGTGAGTGAGCGACACCCATGCCAAGCGTGTGAATGAATCAGATGGTGGAAAGAGGATCGTTCAGCCCAAATGAACGACCAGCAAGAGGCAAAACCGCCCACCAGGTCTCGACGTCAATCAAAAACAACAAGCAGCGACGACCCACAGTGTGTGTCAAACAAGCAAACAAACAAACAAACAAACAGCATTACAAAACACAATCCATTTGGTCCACACACACTCTGTTGTGTTTGCTTCACCCGTATTCTTCTTATTGACCGAAATGTGTGGCAACCCACCACGCTCACTCAAAAGCACACAAAGGAAACAACAACACCCAAACCCAATCCAACCACATACTCTCAATCCGACGAATCAATCGGCAAACAACCCAATCACACAACAAACAAACAACCCACGCTTTGAGCACGAAAAGACGCACGCATTCAAACACACATCCAAGCAAAGCAAGCAAGTGCACGAGCAAGAGTGCAAGCAAAGCAAGCAAGTGCACGAGCAAGAGTGCAAGCAAAGCAAGCACGCGAGCAAGCTGCAAGCTCTTTGTGCACGGATCACTCAAGACACGCACACACCACCTTACACATTGCATCGCGGTGCTGCACCTCTCCACGTGACGTGAAGTGCACAATGGGCGACGATCCGTACGACTTCGAGATTGCGATTCCCAGCAGCAACAGCAACAACAACAGTAGCGGCAACACAAAGAGGTCGAGCTACGCTGCTCAACAGTACAGCGACAACGGCAGTAGTAGTAGCGGTGGAGACGACAGCAGCGCGAGCGTCAGTGCAAGCGACGATGACAGCGACAGCGAGTCTATTGACGCAAAGAAGCCTGCGCTCAAACAGCCAGCGCCGCAAGTTTCACGCACCTCTTCTGCTGTTGCTGCTACTAGTGGTAGCAGTAGCAGCAATAGCGCACTCGACAAAGCCAAGAGCTTTCTGTCCAAGTACTCGACCAAGGCAATCGAGACCAAAGGCACGAGCCAAGCAAGGTACGACTGCGCTTGTGATCATCTCTGTGGTGTGTGCGATTCGTGGCTTGTCTGACACTGCACTCACATGATCATGTGTCGTTCACACAAGTGCGCGGTCGAGACAGCGCGTGGAGCTGAGCATGGACGACTCGATGGACTTCTCGCGCGACAGCAACAGCAACAGCAACAGTGAGGATGCCGACGAGTCACTGAAACCAAAGCCAACGAGCAAAGCAGGCGCGGCGACGTCAGCAGCAGCGACAACAAAGACCAAGCGCGTGAGTCTCTCGGGCAGCAGCAGCATCAGCTATGGCGACAACAGCGTTGATTCAGATGACAGCTCCAAGCGACGACAGCAAGTGACAGCCTTGCAACAACAGCCCACAGACAGAGTGACTGCCAAGTCTGCGAGTGCATTCGCCACAGCAGCAGTCAGTGGTGGTACTAGCAGCAGGGACGACAACGACGATGATGATGATGCCGTCGCGTCGTTCATGGACGAGTCGGACGAGAGCCCGCCGCCTCCGTTCACAGCTACGCCGACACCTATAGCTGCGGAATCTCGTGTGGCTTCAGTCTCTGTTCCAACTCTGACGCCAGTGGAGACTCAATCGACAGTCACTAGACGCGCCAGCGACGACGATGACAAGGACAACGAGAGCGTCGCGAGCAGCACGAGCGACTACGTCGAGAGCGTCGACGCAGATGACGACAGTGGAGCACCAGCGCCAGTGGCACCAGCTGCAGCGACGAGACAGTCTGTAGCTGCGTCCGAGAGCGGCGCGTACGAAGAAGAGGACTTTGACGAAGAGTCTGCCACTGCTCCTACTGCTAGCTCTCTTGGGCGAGCCGCAGCAACATCGGTAGTCCGTCCCAACGGAGCCGAGTCGCTCAAGCCCACGGAGCCGAACTTTGACTACTCGATGGACTTTTCCGACGACTTTGGCGACGCTGAGCGTGGTGGCAACGGCGCCAGTGGTGAGGTCGCGTCTTCAACCATAGCAGCGCATGCATTGCCAGCGACACAAGCGAGCGAGAGCGATGCAAGCGAACACAGTGCGCTACTTGAATCTGACCGCAGCGAGGCGAGCGACAGTAGCGAGACACAAGAGCCCGAGCCGACGAGAGAGTTACTGAGTCGAGTGGCTGCTGCTGCTGCTCCAGTGACGCAGAGCAGAGCTGCACCAGATCCTTTCGAGAAACCGATGCAGCAGACGCTCGTCGACGCACCACTGACAACCGCCAGCGCCACGAGAGTCATGGGCTCGGAAGTGACTCGACCGTGTTCATTAGAATCAACAGCAGCAGCAGCAGTAGCAGCAGTCGCTCCTACAGTCTCAGCGTTTGTACCACGAGAGGCGGTCGCAGCACTTTGTGAGGCTTCTGCTACGACGAAGGCAGAGGCGCTTCCGCCAGCAGAGCCACCGACGGCTAACACGCAACCGATGGCGCGCTCGCGTGTCCAGATCGTCCGCGAGTACGAGCAGCCGGTGCGCGCGAGTGTTGAGATGAAAGACGCGAGTACGCAGTTCACAGGGAACCACGCAGGCGTCCAAGCTGATCTCACGCCAGACGGGATGCACAGCGTCGTCGCCAGCGTGGCAACAACACCAACGCTGCCGGCACCAGCGCCACAAAGTATAGCGTTCCCGCTAGCGCCGCCACTGCCAGAACAAGTGCCACCGCAGTCGCGTGAGTCGCTCCCGGTCGACGGTCTGTCGTCGTCACCACCGCCACTGCCACCACCGCCTGGGCCGACTGGGCTTGGACTCCAGGCGCTAGGGTACTCGATGGACGCTCTGCGCCTCCCGACCACGACAGCCTCGACGTCGGTCTATCGTCAGCAGCTCTTGGCGCTCCAAGAGCAGATCCAGAGCAAGAAGCGCGCGACCGAGCGTCTCGTGCGCGAGCGCATGACGTTCCAGTACTCGACGCTTCGTAGCACGGAGCGAGTGCGTCTGTTGCCATGTCCGCTGCTGCTGCTGTCGTTCCATGCTATCGCTACTGGACTGACGTGTGGCTGGTTGTTCTGTGCGTATGTGTCGTGGTACTGCTGGCGGTGCTCTTGACTGACGACGCAGTACTTGGCGTCGAACCGGCCAGAGAAGCTCGAGCTGTGGGAAGCGCTCATGCGCGTCGACCCGAGTCTCAGCGAGCGCCGCGCTCGAGCGATCGCGCAGCTCGCAGCCGAGAACGCAGCAGCGTGAGTGCGTCGTAGATGTGCAACGCGGTCTACATCGCGACGCGGACAACGAGCTGCGCGAGGAACTCTTCGTACTCGATCGTACCGGAGCCGTCTCGGTCAAACGCTTCGAGCAGTACCACTGCGTCGTGTCGCGTCAAGCCGTGGTCTGTCACAAGCGCTTCGAACTGCAAGGCGCTCAAGCGTCCTTGCTGCGCGCGGTCGTACTCGCGGAAGACGGACTGGACCGTGCCAAACGTACTCAGGATCTTTGCGAGCAGGTCTTTCTTGAGGCGCTCGACCGTGCTCTCGCTCCCACGATCCTCGCGGTGCTTGGTCGCAGCCGTCGCAGTCGTCATGGTGCTCGGCTTGCGCACAGGACTTGCGTTGCTGCTGCTCTTTGTATTGCTCACGCGCCGCGTGCCACTCGGCGAGCTGCGGTCGCTCGCGTCTTTGCCGGCGCTGAAGCCAGCGATGAACTCCTTGTAGTCAATAAAGCCCGAGACGTCGCGGTCAAGGTGGCGAATGACTTTGCGGATCTCTGGCTCTGGGAACCGGTACGCGCGCAGGACCTGTCGGAACTCCTTGTACTCGAGGCGGCCGTTGCCGTTGAGGTCGTACTTGCGGAAGGCGGAGCGGAGGTCCCGCGTCGCTGTGAGCATGCGCGCTGCGAGCTCGCGCTCGATCTCCAAGATCGACTCGAGCTCGTCGGGGTCGATCGCGTCATCGTCGCTTGGCGCGAGCATGCTCGGGAGATGGTTCGGTCCGTGGGTGTTGCCGCCTCTTGTGTCGAGCCGCAGTGGATTGAACACAGTCGTGAACTCGTCCAAGTCGATCGTCCCCGAGCCGTCGAGGTCGAGGCGCTTGGTCAGCACCGCGATGTCGTCGGGCCGAACGATGCCGTAGCGCTTCATGATGCGCGTGAACTCGTCGTGGTCAAGCGCGCCGTTGCCGTCGGCGTCGTACTCGCTGAACGCCGCTTCGATCGACGCGTGGCAGCTCAGGACGCGCGTGAGCCACTTGAGCTCGAGCTCGCGCTGCCGAGCGACGCGCGCGCGCTTCGCGTCTGGGCTCGACCGCGACGGCGACGGTGCTTTGGTGCTCACACGGCGCGACGGCGATGATGCTGCGCTATTGTCGCTGAGACGCGCTTCGTAGAACACGGTCGCGAACTCGTCGTAGTCGATCGAACCTGAGCGATCAGCGTCGAGGCGCTTGCTGAGCGCTGCGATGTGGTCGCGGTCGCTCAAACCAAACGCGAGCATGAGGCGCTCGAACTCGTCCGTGTCGAGCGCACCGCTCCGGTCGCGATCGAACGCTCTGAACGCTGCGTGGATCGATCCGTGCGCCTCGATCGCGCGCTCGATCCACGCGTCCTCTGCTGCGCGTTGCGACGGCATACGGTCACGCTTGGACGCGGCAGCAGCGCTCGTCTTGGAGTTGCCGCTGGTGCGCTGCGCTGCGGCTGTTGACAGGCGCTGCGCATTGAACACTGTGAGAAACTCGCTCAAGTCGATCGAACCGGACCGATCGACATCCAAGCGCTTGCACAAGAGCGCGACGTCGTCGCCGTGCGTGATGCCAAACTGCGCCATGAGGTCACGGAACTGCTCGAGCGTGAGCTCATTCTGGCCGTGGCGATCAAAGTCCCGGAACGCGTCTTCGACCGAGTCGTACACGCGGAGCGCTTGGTCGAGCCACGCGAGCTCGCGCTCACGCAAGCGCGCGAGTCGAGCTTTCACGTCCTGCGTCGACGGTATCGGGTGCGACTTGCTCGACTTGGCGCCGCTGCGACCAAACACGCGCATGAACTCGCGAAGACTGATCGTACCGCTGCCGTCAACGTCGAGCTCGTCAATGAGCGCGTCGATCGCACCGTCGCGCCGCATGCCGTAGTGCTTCATGAACCGACGGAACTCGTCGAGGTTGAGCTCGCCGCTGCCGTCGGTGTCATGGCCGCGGAACGCGTCTTCGAGCGACCGGTGCTTCTGGAGCACTCGCGAGACCCAGAGCGCGTGAGTGCTGTCGCTCGGTGATGCAAGCGCCGGCTTTGGCGCTGCGCGAGCGCCGGTAAACGTGAGCTTCTTCTTACGCGCGACCGAGGCAAACGCTCGGTAGCTCACGCGTCCGTTCTTCACTGCTGTCGTTGCAGCACCGTTGCTATTGGCGGCTTCTTGCTCGACGTGCGTGAGTGCGCGATGGATGTCAGTCTCAGAGAAGCCGTAGTCCCGCATGAGCTGCGCGAACTCGTCATAGTCGAGGTAGCCGCTGCTGTCGACGTCGTACTTGCGGAAGACTGCGCGCAGGCGCTCGTCGCTAGTGCCGGCGCTGTGTTCATCGTCATCGCCGCCTTCTTCGTCGATGCCGGCGCCTGCGTCCGAGTCGTAGAGCTTGGCAAACTCGTCGAACTCAATCACCTCTGAGCCATCCGTGTCGATGATCGCGAGCAGCGCGCTGAGCTCGTCGGTCTTGAGCTTGACGCCCATGCCGACCAAGAACGCGCCAAACTCCTGGTAGTCGAGCCCGCGTTTGTGCTCTGTGTCGAACTTGCTGAACTCTTCGCGCAGACGTGCTCGCGCGCTCTTTGTGCTGCTCTCGAGCTTCTCTGATAGCCGCTGCTGCACGCTCCGGAGCACTTGCGTGGCTTTTGCAGGCGACAGTGTGGTGGTGCTACTGTGGCCCGTATGCGATGCTCCGCTTGTAGCCATTGACGTCGCTGTGGTGGCCGGTGCGGCTGCCAGCACCGGTGGTGGCGGTCGGTAGAAGAGAAGTCCTGAGGCGAACTCGTCATAGTCAATCGTGCCAGAGCAGTCGCGGTCGAGGAAGTCGATGACTTGGCACGCCTCCTCGAGCGTGAACTTGTACTTGGCCATGAACCGCTTGAACTCGTCGTAGTCGAGGTGGCCATTGCCGTCGCCGTCAAAGTCCAAGAAGACTTCACGGATGCTCTTGTTGTGTCCCATTACGCGCTGCCGGAGTTTGGCGCGGATCGCCTCGAGCGGATCGTCGTGCGGTGACGCGTGAGCGCCGCTCGCTTTGCTCTTTGTTGGGCTGGAACTACTGCTACTGCTGCTCTCGTGCTTGCTGAGTGGCGACGCGAGCTGCTGCGGCTGCTTCTTTGGTGGCGACTTGGGGTACGCTTGACTCGCGCCGAGCTTGAGGTCGCCCGAGAACGCGTGGAACGCGATCGTGCCTTGGTTGTCGCGGTCCAAGTACTTGATCAGACGCTCGACGTCCGCGCCGACGAAGCCGTGGTCGCGCGCGCAGACGCGGAACTGTGCGAGTGTCAAGAACCCGCGCCGGTCCGTGTCGTACTGCCGGAACGCGTCTTTGATGCTCTGCGTCTTGCTCTTCACGAGCACGCGTTCGATCACTTTGCGGTGGAATTGCTTCATCGCACGCTCCTCTGCAGCAGCGTCCGCGCTTGCACTCATCGTCGTTGTGTCCCTTGCCATCGCGAGCTTGCTTCCGCTGCTACTCGTGCCGTAGTTGTTCGGCAGCAAGTGCTTTGCGAGCACTCGAGCATCAACGTATCCCGAGCTCTTGGCGTCAAACTTGTCGAGTAGCGCCGCCAAGTCTTCCGGTGAGACACCGAGCGCAAAGAGGGACTTGCGGAACTCGCTCACGTCAATGTCCGTGTCGCGCTCGCTTGCGCTCTCGACGTGCGCGATGAACTGCTTGATCGTACTCGCAGCAGGGAGCGCGAGCTTCGTAGCGTCCTGGCTCCCGCGGAACGACGCGAGTGACTGCCGCACGTGGGCTTCAAGTGCTGCAATGCGTTTGCTACTACTCGACGAGCTCGTCTAGCGCGTTCGAATCGAGTGCGGTGATTGACAGAAGACCAATGGAGCCGCATGTGCATTGGAGCGAGTGTGAGTGTGAGCGCGCTATTGCTAGTGTAACTTGCCAGCATCCGAAGAAAGTCACACAGTCAAGTAGACGTACCTCGCTCGATGTCGTTGGTGCGTACTTCTTCTCGTACTTTTGCCGGTTCGCGCTGCTGTTGCTCGCGCCACTCGGCTCGCGCTTGTGCGCGCTGTCCTCTGGTCCAGCGCCGCTGTGACGCACGATCGCGGTCGAGTAGTTGCCACTTCGCTTCGAGCGAGGCGAGACCATGCTCGTCGCTACAGAGTAGCAAGCGCAGCAGTCGCAACACGAACCACGGAGTGTTGCTGTTGTTTGTTGTTTGTTGTGTGTGTGGTGGTGTTGTGCCACTGCAACAACTCCTCGCTAGAATCGAAATAGCGCGCAGCATCAGAACGACATTGCGCCTGCTGCTGATGTCTGCGAGCGACTTGCAATGCTGTGCGATGCAAGATGCTTGTTCGTTTGATCACATTGACTCGTGCGCGCTACGTACTTCAGCGGTGCACAGCGCTGCTGTCGTCGCGCATAGCGTGATGTGAAGTGCAGCTTTGGGTCAAGAAGAAAGGCAACTTTGTGTTGATCACTCAGGTGTTGTGTGGACCACGTCAACTACACTTTCGCTACTGAACTGCTCGGCGCGCGTTGATCACACTGCTGCTGCAGGCACCGCTTTGCGCACTTGCTCCATTGCGCTCTCTGCGTTCGTGCTCGTGTGCTCCCTTCCGACCGCAGTCACGCACATGTTCCGCCGCGGCGGTGGCGGCTTCTGGGCCGAAGGGATCGAGGAGCGCTCGTGCAGAGATCGACCAGTGGTCCGCACGCCAGGCGCGCACACCGACGACGACGACGAGAGCGTCCCTTGCTCGGTGGCGTCGACCACCACCGTCGAGAACTCACGCGCCACTCACGCGCATTGCTCACCACACACACACACACTTGGACAGACAGGGCGACCGCAGTGTAGCTTGGCTAGATTCGTGTGCGCGAGTGAGGCCTCTCGAGTGGAGACGCATCGAGCGGCGGCCTCCAACGGCGCTGTGACTAACTCGCTCGGTAAAAGCGCGCTCACTGCACACACACACATGTGTGTGTCACCACCACCAGCTCCACCAAGATCAGCACAGCAGAATGGCAACGACTGCAGCGCATTGCATGAACGCGCCGAGTTGCTTAAGGCGAGCTGCTGCTGCTCGTCGTTGTTGCTTTGTTCGCAAGCGACAAATTGCTTCGCGCAGGCACTTTTTCCAATGTGTTGGCATGCAGCAGTAGAGACTCGTGAGTATGCGAGAGTATATCATAGGCTCGTGACAACAAGGCTATCAGACACACGCGGTATGCAGCGACACAGAGACCTCCTCCTGTTCTTGAACCCTTGCTCGTCGTCACGTCGTCGTGCTGAAACTCGCTCCGACTCTATTTGCTCGCAATGGGAAATACCAAATCCCGCTCATTTCGACAACGGTAGTGACAAATCAAGACAACAAGTGTGACTTGCACGCTCGTCCTGTGCTCTGAACGAAGAAACACAACCACCTGGACAGTGTTGCCAATTCCGCTCAATGCGCCTCGGTCGCTGGGCCTCCCTGCGCAGATCGCGTGTCGCACCGCTTGCTGTGCTTCGCTTGGCAGCCACTCCGTTCTGCTCCGTCTTCTCGACCTCATTTTCTTTGCTCTGACAAGTGTTGGCGTTGCTCCTTTGATTTTATCACTACCAGCTCCAGTTTGCTTGATGCACTGATAGCTGACTTTGCCAACACTTTCCCATCGTGACCTGGTTTTGTCATTTCACGCTTGCGGTCACCAGCCAGTACAGTTAGTCAGTCCGTCCCGATCACAAGCGCGCTCACGCACTCAAGAGCTCACGAGACAGCAGCAGCGCAAGCGCCTGCGCTGGTCCCTCGCACACGACGCGCTCGAACGCGCCATTCCGCCACACTCGCCGTCTATCGCAGTGCGCTCGCTCACACGTGCAGCAACGCGCTCGATCGACGGACAACAACCACCACCAACAGCAGCAGCCTTCCTCCAACTACTCTCGTTGCTGCGCGGCGCTAGAGAGTCTTACCCCCATTCGTCCTCAACCTCTTCCGCTGCAGCAATAGCACATCTGTACTACACCACTTGCGCACGACCATGATCATGCGCTCGCTGCGACTCTTCCTCGTCGCGGCTGCGATTGTCGCGACGTGCTCGCCGACGCTCGCGCTCGAGCACCGCGACCTCGCAAGTAGCTCAGACGGCTCGACCACGATTGCGCCAGTGCCAACGACTGAGACGCCGGCGCCGACTGTGAAGCCGACGGACGAGCCAAAGACGCCAAAGCCGACGACAGAGAAGCCCAAGGACGACAAGCCCAAGGACGACAAGTCGGGCAGCGGCGACGCTGGCGCAACGACTGCGCCACCGACAACAGCACCGACGCCTGCGCCAAAGAAAACGAGCGCCACGAGCTCGAACAAGACCGATGAGTCGGTCGTTGCGACTGTCAAGACGCGCGCGTCGGTCACGACGACGACGACAACGACCGCGCCAGTCGCCGACGAAGCCGGCACGACTGGCAACGCTGCGCTCACGAGCAGTGACGTCAAGTCCGAGTACGGCACGAAGGCGCCATCGTCGGGTGATGGCGACGAGACGAGTGTCTCGAACAAGAGCGGCAGCAAGAGCGCCGGCGGGTGGATCGTTCCTGTGATCATCGGCTGCGTCATCGTGTCGGCGCTCGTGGTCGTGACGTTCTACGTCCGTCGCAACCGCCGCGACGACGACGACGATGACGACGACATTGACGACTTCCCACGCCGCACGAACGCGCACCAGAACTTCATGCAGCACCCGCGCACGACGAACAACAACGCAGGCTTTGCGAGCGGCACGACCGCTACAGCGCCGCTGCCACCGCCGCCGTCGAGCCACACAGGGAACAACACGGCGATGAACATGCACGACCTCGAGCCGCCGCTCTTCAAGCCCCAGTCCGAGGCCGCGAGCGTCCAGCTCAACGCCGTGTCGGTGCAGCCAGCGACGAACCGCAAGTTCAGCATCCCGATGCTCCAGAGCCCCGTGCGCGCGTCCGGCGAGTCGATCGACGGCCGCGACACGGTCAGTCGTGTGACGTCGCCTGGGAGCTTCAACCACGAGCGCATCACTGCGCGCTTCACGAGCGCGTCAATGAGCGGCGTGACGCTCTAGACAGCGTCGCGTCTGATGCTTGTGTGGCGAGCCACCGCAGCAGCAGCAGTCTGTTCGAGTCGGGAGATCGCTCGCGCTCTGGATCGATCGCGCGCAGTGCGCTCGCTCGCGTCGCGGGTCGTCCTGCGTACCTCCATCCAGCGTGAGTGTGTATATCGTGACGTCGTCGTCGTCGTAGCGTGCGTGTGTGAGGAGCTGGTGCGCGGACGACGCGAGCAAGAGTGCGACTGCGTGTAGGAGGCAAGCAAGAGCAAACAAGAGAGAGTGAGTGAGTGAGAGAGCGGTCGGCGGCAGTGCGTTCGCGTTTGTTCCGAGGCAATAGACTATGAGGCCCTGGTCGCTCGCGGTGAATGAACGACGGCGCACTAGCTGCTCCATGTACCGTCCTTGGTTACGCTCATGCGTGTCAACACTGTCGCTGTGGTTACGATTGGATACACGCGCGACCTGTCGGGTCCTCTGCGCACAAGACGTCGGTGAGGATGCAGCGCAAGTCGCAGGCAACACACGGCGCGCCACGCGCAGGCGTCGTCGAGTTCCATGCGTCCATGTCGCTCGATCGCCCAGCAAGCGCCTTCCTCGACCTGTTTGATGCTCCGACCGTCGCTACACCACGGGAACCCTCTCGCGAGACCGAGCACGATCGCGTGACGCTTGCTGAGGTCCTCGCGCACCGACATCGCGTCTGGTCCAGCGTCCGCGAGGTGCGTTCTCATTCGTGTGTGGTATGCACACTCAGAGAGAGAGAGAGAGAGAGCATGAACTGACAGCGTCTCCTCACTGCTTGCGACGTCAGACGATCGAGACGCTAGCGCCGCTTGAGACGTACGCGTGTGAAGTCGCCGCGCTCGAGAAGCTCCAGGAGCTCCACCACCTCTGCAATATCCTTTCACGCCCCATATCTCTCGCTTGTGTCTTGCGCTCCGACCCATCCCTCTCTCAGCGCTGTCTTCCTGAACACGCGCTCGCTTCTCTGCTCTCGCTTTCCTTCTCAATGTCGTCTGTACAGCAGCGCGAGACGCACTTGCGCACGCTCCAGCTCGCGCTCTTGCAGGAGCGCAACCTCCGCTCACACCACGACCACGTCGCAATGCAGTCAACGCAAGAGCCATGCGTTGACACTGGCGCCAAGCCTGAGCTCCAGCAACGCAGCGACAACACCAACACGCTTGAGACCGATGAAGACACGATTGATCTGTTCCAGCTCGCGATGCAGCCACTCTAGACCGTATGAACTTGTCATCCAGTCACGTGAGCAGCACCTCTGTATGCTGCGTGAGCACCACGAGACCGTTTGCAATCGCAACGCTGTGCCACAAGAGCCGCTGGTGCTTGGACGGCGTCTTGTGCTTGCCATCATCTTCGAGTTCGTGAATAGGCAGTCGCTGCGGCATCCACCGCGCGACGAGACCGCAGACGCTCTCAGGTCCGCTCGGAGCGCACAGTCCCCACTGGTACACGTCGCCATTCGTTGCTACGGCTGCTGTCGAGGCACCATACGCTGCGATCAAGTATGCGCGCGTTCCTAGTGGCGACGGTGCGACTGCTGCTGCAGCACCAGCCTCATCGTCAGGCGAGAGCTCTTCATCTGGGAGAGCCACCTCTGTGGGTGCGAACACGTTGCCGTCATGCGCGCCGCTGTCCGGATCGACACCCACTTGTCCTTGCCAGTTGTTCCCAAACGCGTAGACTCGGCCCGAGCCGAGCAGAAGCACCGAGTGGTCGTCGCCGCATGCCACGTCGAGGACTGCGTGGTCACTGGTAAGTGCACCAGACGCGCCTGAAGAGTTCGTCGCACTCGCACGTTGCTGCTTGCTGGTGACTGGGATGTGAATCGCAGCCGGCTCTGCCACAGGTGTGCCAAGCATCGAGCTCGCGTCGCCATGGCCGAGCTGCCCAAACAGGTTCGATCCCCACGCGTACGCGAGTCCGTTCGCTGTCGTGACGAGGACGTGGCGGTATCCACAGGCAATGCGCACGACGTTGTTCTCACTGCTTCGGAGCCGCGGCACGCGCCATGGTGAGACTTCGTAATGCCCTAGCAGCGAGTCGCCCCACGCAAAGACGTCTCCAGACGCTGTGAGTGCGAATGCAAAGTCTGGTCCTGCAGCGAGCTGCTTGACGAACGAGACGTCAGTGATGTTCTTGGTCCGCGCGAGGAGCTTCTTCGCACCGAGAACGCCAAAGCAGTCGCCTTCTTTGTCAAGGTCGAGCACCTCAGGTCGCTGCTGCAGATTCTGCTGATCCAGAGACGCAGTAGTCTTGAGGTCACCGCTGTCAGTCGGGGTATCGTCTTGCGGTGCCGGGTAGGAAGACTCGGTCCAGTGGTGGATCTTCCGCTCCGTGCACGCGACGAACGAGCCGTCGTTCGCTGCGGCAGTGACGACGTGTCGAAGTCCTAGACTGCCAGGCGTCGACCACACGCATTCGAACTATCAGCACATGAACAGCAAAGTCTCGGAGCACAGCAGCGAGCACTTGGTCAACAGGACCCACGCATGCGCCCACGCACTCTTCGAGCTTGGTCTGGATCAACATGTCGTCGCGCACAGTCAGTGGCAATGGCAGCGATGGGTCATGCACGTGTGCGCTCTGCGACAGCAGCTGCTCAGGGGCATCAAACGCTCGTGCTGCATGGAGACTTGCGAGGTACTCGCTGCGTGCGTTGTGCGCAAAGTGAGCACTGCCGAGGGCGAAGCACCCAGCGTCTTTCGAGAAGAGCACGGCAAAGAGCTTGGAGCACGTGACAGCTTGTGCATTGCGTGCAGCGCTAGGGCGACAATCGACCACCAAAGTGCGTAAGATCATCGTAATCGCATCTACCAGTGAGTTCATCCATCTGCGCTAGGACGCACCGAGGTAAGAGACTCAGCGTCACCATTGTGCGCGATGTTGGGTCAAACACACACGCAACAGCTCGGTAGCTCGGTGACGTGTGTGCGCGGAGCGAGGCAGCTGGGATAGCAACGTGGCGGTCGAAGCAAACGCGCCGCCGCTGGAGCTGCTGTCGCGTCGTAGCATGAGTATGGCGAAGTGACCCGCGTGTAGTGGTGTCGACGCTGCCACCGACTACGGCTGGTACGTCGGCAGTCAAGTGGTCTGCCCCAGAGATGCCGCGACTCGCGTAGTAGTCTGCAAACTGCCGCAGCTGACTCCGCCGCTTGATCGAGACGATGACGTGCGCGAGCGGGATGTTGATGTCGCTATCATCGACTGAAGCAGCAGCAGCAGTGGTGTTCTTGGCGCCATCTGAACGAGTCGCAGTGCTGCTGTTGTTGCCACTGCGCATACCACTGCTTGCGCTGCTGGGGCGACACTTGGTACGCAACGTGAGGTGGCTCACGTACATCTTCTTCCACATTAGATGGACGAACTCTTGCTCGTCGACGTTGCTCTTATGCCGGCGCCGGAGCTCGTCAATGAGCTCGAGCACATCGTTGCGCACGTCGCCAGCAGTGAACGGCAGCAGCGCTGTCTGGAGCTCCTCTGGTCCCACTTGCCCTTGACTCGAGATCTCTCGAAAGAGCTCCTGAAGCTCGCGCTGCGCTGTCGCGTAGACGCGGCTCTGAAGCGGATCCATTGTGTGCGTGTGATGCGTGAGAGCTTGTCGATGTGGTGGTGATGCAGAAATGAAGCCATGTGTCGTTTCAAGTGTGTCGAAATCAAAGGACAACTGTATACAGACAGTAAGATAGGATTCTATTCATTGTTTGTTGATACTAACATAATGTGATTGACAGACAACTAGTAGACTGGTGTCTGATCCATGTGTCTCACATTAATCAAATTGCCTGCATTAAGGTGACTCACTTACATTATGAACCAGTCAATTTCATTGGGCTGGAAGCAAGCAAAACAACGACGCTTGACACTCAACAAGCAAAGCAAGCAAGCGAGCGACTTGCTGCTGTGTGTGACGACGACGACAACAAGAACCTGCAGAAGCACAATGGTGGCAGAAGGTGCGTGCTGCATCACACAGATACACGTGTGTGTGTATATGTGCGACGAAAGCGTCCGTACGTGACAGCATTGACTCAGTATCGCGACTGCTGCTGCTACGATTGTGCACGTTGCAGTGAACGTCATGGACAAGCTCCAAGACGACGTCGTGCAGATCCAGCAAAAGGTCGACGAGCTCAAGAATGCGATCGAAGTGCGTCTCTCTCTGTCTCTCTACGTATATGCACGATCGATGCGCATACTCTCGCGTCGTGCTAACGGACGGACTCACTGACTTGCGCTCTTGCGATCACCAGCACGACCTGCCGACGGAGGAGGGCATGAGCTACTTGCAAGTGAAGAACCACGCGTTGCTCAGCTACACCAAGATGGAGCTCGTCTTCACGCTCCTCAAGGTCCGTTCGCATGCTGCATGACCGACTCCTGCTGCTGCTGCTGCTGCTGTCTTCTGTGCGTGTCGGAGCGCTCACTCAACTGCGCGTGCTGCTCTGCACGACTCGCAGCTCGAAGCCCCCGAGCGCGTGCACAACCACCCAGTCTTTAAGGAGCTCGTGCGCTACCGCACGCTCTTGGAGCGCATTCGGTACGCTCGGCACGCTCTCTCTCTGAGCTACAGCCATTCACTAACGACTTGTCGGTCCGTGTGTGTCTGCAGTCCGCTCGACCGCAAGCTCAAGTACCAGATCGACAAGATGCTCAAGGTCGCGGTCTCGGGCGGCAAAGACATGGACGAGTCGCTCCACTACGCGCCGAACCCGGACCAGCTCGCAGGCCAAGACGGCGGCGACGACGACGAGGGCGACGCGACTGGCGACGGCGCGAGCGCGTCGACTGGCACGGACGGGATCTACCGCGCGCCGCGCCTTGCGTCCGTGCCGTACGACGAAGAGGAGAAGGAGGCGGCGAAGAAGGCGAAGCGCGACGAGCGGAACCGCAAGCGCATGCAGAAGAGCACGATCTTGTCAGAGCTCCGCGAAGAGTTCAGCGAGCGACCGACCGAGATCCTCGCAAGTGGCTCGAGCGCACTCGACAAGGAGATCGCGCGCGAAGAGGCCGAGAAGAAGGACTACGAGGAGTCGCGCTTCGTGCGTCTCGTGACGTCGCGCAAAGACAAGATCCGCAAGCGCCAGCGCGAGCAGGAGGCCACGCGCGCAGACCACGTCGGCTCGATCGACAACTTTGCGGGCGTCCAGGACATCCTCTCGCTTGACAAGACCAAGCACCGCATTCCTGTGGCGCGCGCGCCTGCAAAGGTCGGCGGCAAGACGGGTGGCATCTTTGCGCACATTGAAGCTCCGGTGCGTCCAGCGTGTGCTCGTCGATATGGCGGAACCAGTCGACTGTGTTGCTCATGATGAGGACGCTGGTCGCTCACTATGTGTCTGTGGCTCTGTGACTGGATGGTGATGACAGACCGAGAAGAAGCGCAAGGTCCCACGGAGCGGCGGCGCTGGCGCATTTGCGTCTGCGTCGCGATCCACAGGCGCGTCGTCGTCGGCGGCGCCGAGTGGTCACGATGCGTCGAGCAAGCCAGCAGCAGCGTCGTCAGGGAAGAAGAAGAAGGTCGTGTTCTCCAACCTGTTTGGATGAGAGCGATAGAGAAAGCGCGCAACTGCTGCTGCTGCGCTGTAGTCTCTGCTGTGTCTAGAGAACGCGTGAGAATCGCCACGCTCCTGTGCTTTGCTTCGTCGTCGTCCACTGCGCACGTTGGTTGCTTGAGCTGCCTGGAAGCGATGGTAGCGCAGTCTCACTCAACGACACGCTTGTGCAGTCGTCCTACTGCGCGGGTGCTCAGACTCCGAGGAGCTCGGTCACAGTCGCACGCGAGTACCGCATCCCAAACTCTCGCAGCATGAGTCTGGAGATCGTAAGGCGGTGTCCATCGGCCAGAACATGGTGAACGACACCGTCAGCAGCAGAAGCAGAAGAGTCTGCCTGCCAGTCTCGCTAAGGCTGCGAGTCGCACGCACCGCTGGACTTGCTCGAGCACGAGCTCTTTGGTCTCGAGATCGAGCGTCGCGACCAGGAGCTTGTTCTGCCGCGCAAGGCGCTTCTCCTCGCTCGAGCGGACGCTCAGCTGCGTCTGTGACTGCGATGGCTCGAGCCCAGTCGGCGGCAGTGGCAATCCGCTCAGATACGCCTGTGGACGATCGATCAGACACAGACACGGCGCTGCTTTGTGAGAACTGTGACTCCAAGACGAGCTCAAGTCAAGAGCAGCAACGCAGAGCACATGCGTCTCGGTTCATCTCGAGGATCGTCGCCGTCACGAGTGCGCGGTGGTGCGCGCGCGAGCCGAACGCGTCGGTCTCAAAGAACGCAAAGAGCATCTGCATCGCGAGTGAGTCGCTCGCACCGTTGCCAGCAGTGTAGACGTCCACGAGCGTCCGGAGCATCGGGACTGAGTACGTCTGTCGACGCTCTTCAAACAGGAGCATGCGAGCTGCCGACACGATCGACACACGCCGCACGGACGCGCTGCGGTGGCCGAACGCTTGCCACACGAGCGCAGCAGACTCGCCCGCAAAGAACGACGTCGCGAGTGCTGGACGTAGAAAGAGGATCTCCCACGTCACAGCCAGTGCGACTGCTACGACGTCATCATTGGCGTCTCCTTCGTCGCGGAGACAGTCGACGAGGACGTCGAGGATCAGCGTCGCTGCTCCACCAGCGCATCGATTCAGTCAGTCAGTCGGTCAGCAGCAGAGCGACCGTCGCGAGCGGTTTGGACTCTCAACAAGTGACGTGAAGACGACCATCACCTGTGGACTGCGGCACGCTCGATGCAAGGCATCGGAGGACCTACCACGACAGTGTCAAGCGGTGAAGCTCATGGCCACAGACACACTCGCGACCGAGAGCGAGACGCACTTTGACTGCTTCGATACGCGTGGGAGCGTCGACTGCTTCGAGACCGCAGTTGACGATGTCTGCGAGTCGCGTCTCGCTCCTTCTGTCCATCGTGGACGCGTCGACTTTGCAATACAAGAGCTGGCGTCACGACTGACAGTGTTAGCGATCACTCGCTCTATCTGACGGGTGATCATGGCGAGCGCCAACAAGACCACACATGACACAGCTTCGCAAGAGCAAGCGAGTGGGCAGACGCACATCAGCAAAGTCGGCGCTTCTCGGCGTCATCTGCAGCACGAGCGACTGTTGCCGTCGCATTGGAGCCACCGCCACTCGCATCAGTGAGTGTCCTCGCATAGTTCGCTCGCTCACTCGCTTGCGATTGCCTAGCGACGTACAGTGACGCGCAGGAACCTGTCGGTCGTCGTTGAGCGCACGAGGCAGCAGCAGCAGCACGCTTGTCATCCCTCCCTTGTCACTTGCACGACGACCTCCGTCCGAGCTCGTCCAACCAGCGCACCACAGCACTGGCGAGTCGACTACCAACTACGTATCGACGTACTGACAGAGCGTGTCGTCTGAGCGACGCTCGCAGCGTCTGGTGTCGCTCAATCGCTGCACGAGCGACGCAAGTGCGTCTGCCGCGTCGAACGCATGCACTCGCAAGAGCGTCCGCACACCAGCAGCGAGGAGCGAACGCGGCATCGCGTCATCGAGCACTGCGCGAAGACAGAACGTCTGCGCTTGCGCTCGCTCGTGTCCACGGAGCGGCATCGCGTGAAGGATACGGAGCGCGTCGCGCCACACGGTTGCTGTGCGCACATACTCGGTTGTGAAGTCACGAGCTCGTCTATCGCAGCGGATCGTCGATCTGCGCGGTCGTGCACATACGATCGACTGTCGACTGCGTACCGTGTGTTGCACCGAGTCGACGGACAATCGCCTCGAGCTCTCGGACCGAGATCGCTGCGTGCAGAGCGTCCGTGTCTGCGTCCTGTTTCAACAGTCAGCGCGTGGATCCATCCGCAGCGATGAGCAGGCGGCAGAGTGACGGTGTGGTTGCAACCACGCAGATTGGCGCTGTGTATTATGCATACGCTTGCGACGCACACTCGCGCGGCACTGCTCGATCCGCTGCGCGCAGTCTGCGAGGCGCTTGGATGCGAGGTCGTCGGGGTCGGCGTCGCTCCTGTCGTCACTGCTGCTCTCGACGCTGCTGCTGTTGCTGCCGAGTCGATCCGAGCGCGACTCATAGCGGGCCACTGCTGCTGCGCAGTCAGCGTGGCAGTCGTCGTCGTGGGCCAGCAGCAGGCGTGAGTGCTGGTCAGGCGCGCTGCGACGACTGTTGCTGTCTCCATGTGCACGCGTGCCATAGCGGCTGGTAGTCATTGCTCGCTCGCTCACAGCACTACCACGACAGCGACGACGTTCGATGCACTTCGGTCGGATCGCTTATGTGCAACTCGACGTCTTGAGTGTCAAGTTGAAGCGTTCGCGTACGTCAGCGAGAGTCGAAGATGAAGCATCAGCTGTACAAACAGCAGTGAGCTAGTACAGTGACATGCTATAATAATTTCCTACTCAAAGTCAATAATCGCCGAGGCGCAGCGGCGCATTGTGTTTGGCTGCGCATGTCTTGAGTGATCCGTGCACAAAAGAGCTTGCAGCTTGCTCGCGTGCTTGCTTTGCTTGCACTCTTGCTCGTGCACTTGCTTGCTTTGCTTGCACTCTTGCTCGTGCACTTGCTTGCTTTGCTTGGATGTGTGTTTGAATGCGTGCGTCTTTTCGTGCTCAAAGCGTGGGTTGTTTGTTTGTTGTGTGATTGGGTTGTTTGTTTGTTGTGTGATTGGGTTGTTTGCCGATTGATTCGTCGGATTGAGAGTATGTGGTTGGATTGGGTTTGGGTGTTGTTGTTTCCTTTGTGTGCTTTTGAGTGAGCGTGGTGGGTTGCCACACATTTCGGTCAATAAGAAGAATACGGGTGAAGCAAACACAACAGAGTGTGTGTGGACCAAATGGATTGTGTTTTGTAATGCTGTTTGTTTGTTTGTTTGTTTGCTTGTTTGACACACACTGTGGGTCGTCGCTGCTTGTTGTTTTTGATTGACGTCGAGACCTGGTGGGCGGTTTTGCCTCTTGCTGGTCGTTCATTTGGGCTGAACGATCCTCTTTCCACCATCTGATTCATTCACACGCTTGGCATGGGTGTCGCTCACTCACTCACTCGGTTTCTTCTCGCTCGCTCGTTTGTCTGTTTGATTGCTTGGTTGCTCGTTTGTTTGTTTGTTTGTTTGTTTGTTTGCTTGTTTGCTTGTTTGCTTGTTTGCTTTGTCACTTCAAAAGACACACACACACACACAAATCCAAACAAACACACTCAAAACACAGACGATCGCAATGGCATGCTCGACGACAGCGCTCAGCAAGCTCCTGCAGAGGTGCGTGCTGTGTGCTGTGTGTGAACAACAACGCACTACATGTAGATGTACATGTACATGTACACATGCATGGTGCTCGTTGTGTCTGCTGCTGCTGCCTCACACAGCATACAAGCACCAACAAGCCGACACACACATGCACATCTGTCGGTCGTATCTCACAGCTCACACTTACTTGTACATGCATGCTCCATGCGTACACACATCTACATGCAGCCAATGCGAGACGCACATGCGCGACCTCAACGTCACTGACTTGCCCGAGCGTACATCATACAATGCGCTGCGTACATTGCTGAATCAATGGCGATCCTCTTGTGCGTCTTCGCGATGTACACGCCCATTGTCGTCTTTGACTATGGACCATCGAAACACGGCAACGGCGAGAGGTTCGACTCGAGCAGCTCGTTGAACGATCCGTTCTCGTTTAGCGTCGAGCAATGGATCCCAGAGACGACGTGGGAGTACCTCTTGTACGCCTGCTTCCTCGCGTTCATCATCGCGACGACTGTGCTGCGGCGCGCCATGCGAGGGGAGTACCTCATCGATGGCTCGAGCTTCCGCGACTGCTGGCTCTCGGTCCTCTGCACGTGGTGCGTCCTCACGCAGATGTCGACGCACACGGAGAGCGCGCGGCAGTACGAAGCCAACAAAGCAGCGACGCTGCCAGCGTACGAGGCGTAGGACCCGAGTACGAGCGCCAGAGACAGAGAGAGAACATGTGTGTGAGTGTGTAGTGACCATGACAACCGAGTGCATCCAGTCGATCTGTAACAAGGACATGTGTGGACGTCGTACTTGCTTCTCTCTCGAACACTGTTGACCACCAAACCTTGACAGTCATCACGCACAGACTGACAACTCCTGGCTGTTCACTCGCACGCAGAGCAGCAGCGCAACATGGTGTCGTCTACATGGGCTCGCCATCCAAGTCGTCATCGTCGTCCAGTGGTGCGCCATCGATGTCTTCGTCCTCGTCCTCGTCGACGGCGCCTCGTGTCTTGTCGACCGACGCATCCTCGTCATCGTCAAGCGGCTCGCCATCAAGATCGTCTTCATCCATCGGTTCGCCATCGAGTGCTTCATCATCGTCCTCAACGCATCCGACGCGGTTGTCGTCTCCGTCGACGTCGTCGTCAAGCGGCTCGCCGTCCAGTTCGTCTTCGTTGATCGGTTCGCCATCGAGGGCTTCGCCCACTTCGGTCTTGCGATCGCCATCGACGCGATCCATCGGCGCTCCATCCAGCGCCTTGTCTTCGTCGTCATCTGCTGCTTCGTCCTCCGTTCGGCACGACGTCGCCTGTGCGTCTGCATCCAGTGGCGCAGCGCCAGTCGAGGCGTCTGTGCCTCGTGTCTTGCTCGCAGCCGGCGCTGCCGTTGTCGTCGTTGGCGACGTGAACTCGCGGAGCCACTGCAGACGCGCGAGGAGCTGCGGTACAGTCCCGCTCGATCGAATGCCCGCTTGTTGACACGTCTTGCGCAGCCGCGCTTCGTCGACATGCGCAGCGGCGTCCGGCGTCTCACTCACACCATGCGCCGCTTCGTACGCGCGCTCATCGACTTTGCGCAAGAACGTCGCGTTGAGACCGACGAGGAACGCGGGCGGGAAGAGGCTCCAGCTCTCCCACGCGGTCAAGACGGCAAGCACGCGGTCTCGCATCGCGCTCGCTGACATGCGACCTGTGAGCGCACGCTGTGCGAGCCGCAGGCGGTCGAGCATATCGGGCAGTCGCGCCTCGAACGTCGTGCGGAAGAGCGAGGCATTCTTCACGGCCGCAGAGCTGTTGTGCAGGATGTCGGACGTGACGTAGAGCAGCGCAACGAGCGCGCCAGCAGTCGCTGCGGGCTGCGCACAAGCTTTGTCGATCACGTTCACGATGTCGACTGCGGCCTCCGAGTGGTCGAGACAGAAGCCCATGGTCTGCTTCACGGCCTCGCGCTCGAGCGTGAGCGAAGAGAGGAGCTCCTGCAGCTCGGCGTACTCGGCGTCAGACAAGCGATTCGGCTCACGGCCGCGCTCCAAGTCGCGCGCGCGAGCGATCTGCTGCCCCGTGAGCAGTTGCGCAGACTCCTTCGCAGGCGTCGAGCGCTTCGGATCGCGGTCGCGAGACGAGCGAGATGCACGATCGCAGCTCCGGTCGCGGCTGTGGCGACCACGCGAGCGCGAGCGACTGGTGCTGCGGCTACTGCTGCTGCTGCTTCTGCTGCGTCGCTGATGGTCTGAGCGTCGATGGCGTCTTGGTGAACGAGCATCTGGTGACCGAGAGCGGCGGCGGCGGTCGCGACTGCGGCTGCGGCTGTAGCGACGGCGCGAGCGCGAGCGATGGCGCCGCGGACTCGCACTACTACTGCGGCTGCTGCTGCTGGAGCGACTACGGCGTGAGCGACTGCGACTCCGGCGGCTACGCGCGTACGACGACGACGAGTGCGAGCGTCCGCGGCTCGGACTCCGCGAGCGCGACGCACTGGCGCTCCGATTCGAGCTACTGCTCCGCGCTCTACGTCCGCTGTCGGATCGGCGGCTCCGACTCGCAGAGCGCGGTCGCTTGCGACGCGACGGCGGCACTGGCGGCGGGACCCACACTGCGCCGTTGACAGTCATCTGGAACGGCATGTCGCGCCACGTGTGCGCGTCGTCGCCCATTGCGAACGCGTACACGCGCCAGCGGTAGTACGTCGCAAGGGCCGAGCTTGGGTCAAAGAGAAAGCCAAACGCCTCGCTCTGCGGCGTCTCGCGCTGCTTCACTGCGAGCTCAAACTGCACACCGTCAGTCGCGACGTACTGCGCGAGGCGGTCAATGCGCGCGCGCACGACGGCATCTGTCGGGATCTGAACGACGATCTGCTCGGTCGGAACCACTGGAGACGGCTGCGGTGGCGGCGCAGCAGCCGTAGTAGCAGTGGCTTTTGCGACTGGGCGGCGCAGACTGTGGTCGATCTTCACAGCTTTGCCCCAGTTCACGACCATGGCGTGACCCTCGAGCTTGTACCATCACGACACTCGCCATTAGTCTCACGCTCGGTCACTACGACGCCGATAGGTACGCGCACGACGGTGGCGCGCGAGCGCGTCGCGCACGAGAGACAGCAAGTACCTCACGGTCGTGGAGACTCACGCGCGCGTCGTCCGCGTCGCTGCGGTCAAAGAAGCTCACAAAGCCGCAGTTGCGCTTCCGCGCGCGCTCTTCTTCGGTGCGCGGCCACATGATCTTGACCGAGTACACGTCGCCGTACTTGCGAAAGAGCGCCTATCGATCGGGCATCAACGGGTCAGTCGGTTGATACTCTCTCTAGACAGTACCAAAGTATCACGAACGCACCTCGAGCGCTTCTTCTGTCACGGTCGGTGCGAGGTTCCCGACGTACAAGTTCGTCGTTGTTGGGTCGCCGAGGTCATACGAGCCTTTTGTGATACCCATTTCGTCTGCTGTTGGTGCCATGGGTTCGCTGAAACAGTAGCAAACACAAAAGATTGGTATCAGTACCAAGCGTTTGGTACCAACGCGTCACTGGCAATAGACAGACAGACAACCATACCGCTCCTTGAGCTCTTCGAGGAACTGGTCGATCTCGCGCCGCTTTTTCTTCACTGGACCAGCGCTCGAGGTCTCTGGCGCGCCGAACGCTGCGCTCAGTTGGTCGCGACGCATCTGCCGCTCTGCGTCCTTTTGCTTGATCTCGTCGAGCATGCGCGCCATCTCGGAGCGCTTTGGACCGCCCAGTGGCGCTGCGCTTGTGCTGTTAGTGCTGCTGCTGCTCGTCGACGCGCGCTCGCTCGACTTCAAGCGATACACTTCGCCACGCTGACTGTCGCTTTGTGCACTGCTAGCACCGCCTGTGCTCTCGCCACGCACAAACGCTTTCCCGAGCGTCTCGTCCTCGTTCTCAAACGACGCGACGAACTTGGCGTAGATCTGCGCTGCTTCTTCATCAGCTTGACGCTTCTTCGCTTCGCGCTCTTCGCGGTCCTGATACCAAGCCAAAGCGCATAGCACCAGCACTTGTGCGTCATGTCTTTCAAGTCACACAGACTAAAGAGCACACACATATGGAGCACGCACCTTCTCAAACTTGGTCTTCTTCTGCTGCCCGATCACAAAGCGCGCGAGCTTGTCGTCTGTGAGCGCAGTGAGCGAGCTCGGCTGCATCTCTTGCGTCGCCATGCCCCACGGCAGCGCTACATCTCGCGCAGCAGACGCTGCCGCTGCTGCTGCCGCGTCATTGGCGCCAGCACTCGAGCGCTCAGGTCGTCGCGACGGTCGCCCCATGCAGCTCGAATGGAAAACTGTGGTGTGTATCGAGCAGTCTTTTTGCTTTGTAATTTGTATAGTGACATAAGTGAGGGAGATCCATCACACCAACTCACAAAGATCACAATGACCATGACTACCGACAAGAACATGCACAGGCTCGACCGGTTGTGTGTGTGTGTGTGTGTATTGCGTTAGAGTGCGCGCGTCGCTCCGTGTCGCGCAGCGTCCAGCGCTACGCTCGAGCTCGTGAGTGATCTGTCGCACTCGCGTCGCGCAAGAGAGAGAGAGAGAGGAGAAGACGAGTGCATAGGACGGCGCGAGCTAGTCCTGGCGCGACTTGAGCTTCTTCGAGGTCACGCCCTTGGGCGTGATGATGTGCACGACGCCGCCCCAGCCAGCGAGCGCGTCGCGGTTGCACGCCGAGAGGAGGCACTGCGAGAGCGTCTCAAAGAGGTCGTCTGCTTCCAAGTCGGGGCGGTAGAGCGACTCGCACATGCCGTAGAGCGCGTCCTCCATCGTACCGGCGACGACAAAGTCCTTCGTCATCATCTCGCACCCGAGGCAGTCCATGCTCGAGAGGAACGGCTTGTTGTCCGCTGTCAGCCCCGCGATCACGGGCTCGACAAAGTACGGACCAAAGCTGTAGTCGCGGTGCGTCAGTCACAGTCGTCACAGGCGCTGCGCGTAGCTCCGATAGACAGACAGACAGAAGCGAGGACGTACCGCTTCTCATACATCATGTTCGACACGAGCGCACTCAGCGTCTTGGGCTTGATCTCGCGCTCTTCGTCCATCTTGTACATGTTCACTTTGAACTTGAGCCTGTGTGTGTTTGTGCGAGTGTGTGAGCGCATGCAGGTGGATGAAGAGACGCAAGCGCATACAAAGGACGTACAGCTGCGAGACGGTCTGGACGTCCGTGCCGAGACCAGCCAAGCCGAGGAAGATCTTGTCGGTCACGCGAAAGACCTTCTGGAAGTCCATCGCGACGGTCTGTGCCTGCATGCCCAACCGCGTGTCGCTACTCGCACACAATGTATAGGTGCGCGTCAGTCGTGGATGGCGTCATGCAAGCAATGCGCATGCGCTCGTGTGTGTGCGTGTGCAAGACGACGCACCAAGCGATGCCGACGCAGTCTTTGCCGGCCATTGCGATGATCGCAGCGCCGTTGTACGATAAGATCGACTGTCGACGCGCATTCGTGCACAAGCGCAAGCATCGTGTGAGTACGTGTACTAGCAGTACAAGCAGCAGCAGCAGCACACGACGCCATACACGCACGCACCATGGTCACGAGAGAGAGAGAGTCTTGGAGCTTCGGGTCGATGATCGCTTTGGTATTGAGGGGGGAAGCACACAACGCGATCCAAAGAACAGATCTTTATGCGTTGTAAAGTCGAGTATTTTGAGCCTACAATATTCAAGCTTAATTTTTCGTGCTAGCACCAAACATAATGTTTATGTTGACTACTTGACTGCCATGACCTCGCGCACACTCTGACGACGACGACGACGACGACGACCGCACGACACACACACACACACATAAGACTCGATCGTATCAGCATGAGCGGTGGCGCGACGTGGCTCCAGCAGCCGCCGTACATGCTCGGCGAGCGCCCGACGCCGCTGCACGGCGGCTCTGGACGACCGACGTTCCGGCAAGTGCCGTTCGTGCGCGTGAGCGAGCGCGTCGAGAGCGGCGTGAAAGTGCGCAAGCAGCTGCGCAAGTACCTCAAAGCGAGCTCCGCGACGCAGCACATGGTCGCGCAGATGCACTTGAGCGACGCGTGCATCACGTCGATTGCGCCGCAGGAGGTCGCGCAGAGCTGCTTTGAGACGTTCTTTGCGCACATGCGGCAGTACAACGAGACTGTCGGGCAGAAGCACGTCGCTGCGAGCAAAGCGTACTTGGAGATGACCAAGCCGCTCGAGCACGCGGGCAAGTCGCGCAAGTGGGCTCGCGACGCGTACAACGCTGTGCAAAAGTGCGTCCAAGACGTGAGTCTCGCAGAGCGCAAGATGGAGCGCGCAGCGCAGCGCCGGGAGCGCACCGAGGACGAGCTCTTGCACTGGAAGCGCGTGCTCGAAGCGAACGAAGCGACGTACGAAGTGCAGCCAAACAACCCCGAGGTCATCCGCGCGTACCAGCTCGCGCAGTACCGCTTCGCAACGGCGTTCACCGACACAGAAGCCGCGACGATCGAGTACGACGACGCCCGTGCAGCGCTGTTTGCGAGCATTGAGCGGCGCGACCACGTCGTCGAAGAAGCGACCGAGCTCTCGCAGAGCATGGAGGAGGACCGTTTGGACACGATGCTCATTGTCATGAACCAGTTCGTCGAGACCAAGGTCGCGATCCTCCAAGCCGAGATCGAAGCCATGGCGCGCATGCAGAAGATGCTCCGCGGCATGGACCGCGACTCGGTCATCCAGCAGTACGTCGTCGACTCGATGCAGCCCGAGCTGACGCACCGCCACGCAAAGGCGCTGTTTGTCGTCGAGTGGCACCGACAGTGGCACGCAGCGCAGGCGACGGCGGCAGCGAACGCACCAGCAAACTACCTCACGCTCTCGTCCGACGACGTCGTGCGCGTCAAAGCCGCAGGCGTCTCGGCGAACGACATTGACGTGATCAAAGACTTTGTCGCGAGCTGCTTCGTCGACCCGGACGCGCTGCTGCGGCAGCTCCAGCCAAACGCCACGGGCAAGACTGTGTCCGGTCGCCATCGCGCGCGGTTCACCGACGCTAGTGCGCTCAGCATGTACCGGATCGAGACGGTCCGGAGCGTCGTGCTCAACTGCCTCAATCAGCAGCGCACGCACAGCTTGGAGCTCTCAACGAGCGGCTACGAGCAGCTCGCCGCGGCGCTCCGACTCGTGCTTGACGCCTGCGCTGAGCGCGAAGACACAAAGACTGCAAAGCACGTCATGAACATGATCCAGACGTTCTACGTCCGTCAGAGCAACGCGGTCAACGGCGCATCAGACGCCGCCGATGCCGTGGACACGGATGACAAGGTCTTTCTCCATGCAGTGCTCATCGACCATCCGCTCTGGAGCTACGCGCAGTACTGGGGCAACGCACTGCTCTTGAGCGTCGGCGACGAGCTGAGCAAGCACCCACCGGACGCGCCGTGGCACATGCTCCCGAGCGCCGAGCGCACGCAGCTCGTCCTGCGCGTGCACAACCTCGTGTTTGGGCAAGTGACGTCATTCGTGTACCACATGGCGACGTTCGGCTTTGCGCGCAAGCAGATCTTCCAGTTCGCGCAGCACGTGAGCTTTGCGTACGAGCTCGGCGAGGAGCAGCGCATCGCGCTGTTTGCATCCGTGCAGTCGCTCGCGCTCGAAGACGAAGCCGCTGTGCGGTGCGAGCCCGACTCAACAGACGAAGTGCACTTCACGGCGCTCTCGCTCGCCGACTGGACGAGTCTCTGCGGCGGCGTCCACAGCGGCCAGACGTTCCGGCCGTTCCAGCGGAGCCGAACGCCGTCGACGATCTCAGACGCTGGTACGGTCCGGAGCCTCGAAGGGAGCATCGCGAGTATGGCCTCGGCGACGTCGATCATGTCGATGGGCTCCACAGCAGCGAGCGTCCGCGACTTGGAGGAGATGAAGTCGCTCGTGTCGGTCGCCACGGCCGCCAAGTCGAGCGCCTCGAGCGACGAGTCGTGGGAAGATCTCTTTGGCGCTGTCTCGACCGGCGCGACTGCGTCGTACGACGGCGGCGGCAGTGCAGACGACATTGAGAGCGTCGCGGCGCCGAGCGAGAGCGACAAGGCGAAGCGCATGAAGAAGCGCAAGAACTCGCGCAAGTTCAACGACCAGCTGCGTCTCGCGCGCAGTCTTCCGCTCAGCTACCGCATCAAAGACGACGAGGCACCGCCAGCACCAGGAGCTACGACTGGTGCGAGTCATGCGAAGACGCAACCGCCAAGTGGCGACCTCAAGACCACAGTGGCGTCATCATCATCTGTTCGACAGCACGAGCCACAAGTAGCAGTCAGTCCTGCGAGCGCGAGTCGCCGCAGCGTCGACGACGCGATGGTGTTCACAGAAGAAGAGACGCTCGCGCGGTCCCGAAGCCGGAGCAAGCGCTTGAGCAAGTCCAAGTCTGCTGCGACGATCGACACAACGGCGCTGCACGATCCGCTCAGCGCGTACGCGCATCCTGCGCCACTACCGCCCGCAGCGCCTGCTCCTGTCGTCGCAACAACCGCAAAGCCGACGTCGAGCATGGACCAGATCAAGTCGCTCGCAGCGCAGATGAAGCTCCGGCGCAAGACGTCGAGTGCATCTGAGCGACCACCACTAGGCGAGAGTGCAGCTCCACCTCCAACACATCCAAGCGACCAGCAGCAATCAGCAACGGGAGCCGACATGAGTGGCGTCGCAGCGCTGCGCGCGCGCTTCGAGAAGCTCTGACTCGCGCGATGGCGCACGTGGTTCCCGTCCGGAGGAGTGCCAGCAGAGCCGCGTGAGAGTATTTAAGCAGTCTCTGTGTGATTCCCAGTGTGCGTACTTATTGTGGATGCGCTCTTGCTCGACTATGTTCGCACTAGTACCGACCGCGCGGCGCTTTGCCCTGGTACTTGCTCGGGAGCACGAACGACGAGCGGCCGGCCGAGTGCACGAACAAGCGGCCGCACACGGGCATGATGTCCCACTCTAGTCGGAGCGTCACGTTCGCGCCGCGGAGCTGGTCGAACTGGTCTGCGAGGAAGTACTCGACGCCTTCGTCGTGGAACTGCAGCGCCGCGGCGTCGGCTTTGGTCTGGACGATCTTGTCCCAGATCACGACCTGGTTCTTCACCGTGCGCTCGCTCTCGTACTCGGCCACGACGTACACAAAGAGCTGCTTCACGTTCCAATTGAACACCGAGCTGAGGTCTGTCGATGTCGTGAGATACACACACAAGCAGGCATCAAGAGGACGACGTGTCAAGCGCTAGACAAGCAATGCAATACAACGCACACGCACGCACCTGCGTCGAGGTCGAACGAGAGCGTGGCGCGGTCAGTCTTGTCGCGGTAGTTGCGCAGCGAGTGGAGCGTGTTGAGCTCGAGCGTGTTGACAACTGGCGCGGCTTCGTGCAAGTACGTGCTCAGCGACGTGAGCGTGCACATGACTGCGAGCGCCATGAGCGACGTGAAGAACAGCGCATTCGCGCGCGTCCACACCGAGTACATCGTTCTAATGCGTGTGTGTGTGCGCGTAGGGGAGACGAACACGCTAGCGAGAAGCAGTGCGCACGAGCAGTGAAGATGAAGCACGACTTGCTCCTACTGCTGCCACGTCGACAACCTTGACTTGATGTGTGTGACCTGGCACTCAAGTAAGTGCCACAACTATTGTACTAAAATTGTAATATTTAAAGCATGCAGTACTAACCTGCCAAAATCGATGTTCTTATTAATGCATTCCCTGTCCAAACCGATCATTTTCGTTCTTTTATTGATTTGGCCAGGATATGCAATCTTAAAACATGTGTGCTTTTGCCGCATGTATTTGTTTTTTGTATGGCCGCGACAGAGATTAGAAATCTCTGTCGCAGCCATACAAAAAACACCATGTAGCGGCATTGTTGTCCTTTTTCTCGACACATTTCGCTTTTGTCACTATAAGAAATCAAATAGACTGTTTTGCTCTACACTGAACATAAGACTATTCTTGTTTTAACTCGTTTTTAGCACTATCGACAAATCATTAGCTATTTTGGTTCATACTGGACGTCTGTTTATCACTGTTTCAGTAAAGAAAAGTTCACATTTGAACAATTGAAGTGTCGCTTCATAGGTCGTCGAACTGCACCAGCAAGTCGTCGCGATCAAGACGCAGCGACAATGGCATCGTGGACAGTGGTGGACAGTACGGCTAATATATACAATTATTTCTATAGTTATTACAGAATCAGACGCATTTTGCGTCTACTTTGCGAAATACACAATACTTACACGCCAACACGTTGGCGAAGATGTACACTCACGCATCCGCTCTTGCGTCCACTATAGTAGTCAAAAGCACTGTGAAGTGCGCAGCGAGCCCTGAAACGCTTATTGATTTAAAAATGTATGTGGCGTGAAACAGTATTTGAAGTATTGATAGTGAAAAAAGCGAATCTGAAACGCTTATTGACTTGGTCCACTATTTGGACCGAAACACGCCTGTTTGAAGATCTGATAGTGACAATAGTGTGGTTTTGAGACTTTGAATACAAAAGTCAAATGAAGTGTTCAATATATAAAAAATGAACAACTCATTAACGATTTGTATGCAGGTGCTCACTAAGTTTTTAAAGGTTTTTAAAGGGAATTGTAATCATTTGTTGACAACAGAGTGAATGTAACTATAACTTATTACAAGTAATGCCTTCTGATTGGCTGATGAACTCAATGAAACCACTGCGACTCGTACAGACTCGTCGCAACGCGTAGTGACTTCAAAAAGTGTGTCGACACTTGTTTGCGACTTGTGTAAACGTGTGTAAACGGACCACGCCTTGTTGAGACACGTTGACAAGCTTTAAAAAGTCACGACGGATCGCGACACTATTGTTGCGCAAATAGGAAATGGCTCGGATTTGTACTTGGTCGTACTTGGCCTCACGTTTGTGTGGACTGTGCTGTTTGAGATGCGCAACGATTTGGACAACCTTTGTTGCGCACTTCCAACAGCAAAGGCCACACAAAAGTGCGGAGCATGTCCGACCGCAGCTTTCCGAGCCATTTCCTATTTAAAATCCGTACAAAAGAGTCGGACTCGTTTCTCAAGGACTCTCGTTACTCGTTGTCGTTGTCGTCGAGTCCATCCGAACTGGAGCAGCAGCAGCTGGTGCGAGGAGGAGCGCACGACGCGCGCAAGCACAAGCCGAAGCGAGAGAACGAGAGAGTGCGAGGAGAAGACTGACGACGAGCGCTCATGGACGCGACGGACCGCAGCAACAACACGAACGCGCAAGCTAGTGGTGCGCATGCGCCACACGCATCAGCAACAACTTCTACAACGGACCAAGCACCACAAGCACCACCAGCACACGTGCCAGTCGCAATGGCGATTCCAGTGCCAATGCCCAAGAGCGTGCCGTTTGAAGGACTCCACAGCAGCGTCGCGTCGTCCGATGCGCCGTACGCAGTCGCACAGCCGACGCCGAATGGCCTCCCACCGATTGCCACAGCACGGCCGCTGCACGGCATCGGCGCGATCAACAGCCACCTCGCTGGCGGTAGCAACATCCCGATGGTCAACGGCATGCCGCAGCAGCAGCAGCCGCCGCACTTGCCGCACATTGCAACGGCCGTCCCGACTGGCTTGGACTATGAGCACTCGCGCTTCGAGTTCATGGACAAGACGCGCTGGGTCGCAGCAGTCATGCTCATGTACTACATCGCGACGTTTGTGTTCTTCCAGCCGTTCATCCTCGGCGTCGTAGGCATGATGACTGCGTTCATGGGGTACTACGGCGCGCGCCCGCCCATGGACGCCGTGCGCATGAAGTGGGTCCGGTCGTACCTCTGGCTCAACTACATCATGATCGTGCTCAACGTCTGCATGCTCGGCATCACGTTCACGTTCATTGCGATCCACAGCGCGAGCACAGTCGCAACGACTGCGACTGCGACAGACGACGACAGCGACGACGACTACGCAGCGTACTACGCGAGCACGAGCGTCGGGATCATCGTCGCGCTGCTCGTGGCGCTCAACATTGTCTTCCACGTCCGCGGCATCCAGACTGCGCGCGCGTTCTACGCCGAGCTCGAGCGCGCACAGGTGCAGCATGTCCAGCCAGCACTGATCATCATGACGGCAACGCACGTGGCGTAACGCGGCGCTACGAGATCGTTGTTTGTCATGTGTGCGTCTCTCAGGCTCTCGACGCTCGAGTGTCGTCGTTGTGTTCTATCGTCTTTGATCGCGTCACAGTCTTCGGTCTCCATCAAGCTCTGGTGCTGCTACTCCCTCTGTTGGCGGCCGAATTTGCCACAGATGAGAGCACTAGAGAAGGCTCTAAAGCGACCGAATGCATGCATCTTGTGTGTCTTGTGAGTCTCTTGCTTCACTTGTACGCGTTCACACAGAGCGATGCAGGACGATCATGGGATCCGCTCATGCGTGTCAATACTTGAGTCCCTCGTTTTCGTCACTATTGATATTGCTGCTACTGTTGACAACCAAATCGCAAGTCACACTTGATCTGCTAGCACGATGTTGCGCGTGCGTCGCGTGTTCGTCCAAGCGCAGCGCGTCTGGTGCCGCTCGTTTGCATCGAGTGGAGCGTCGCGCGTGCTGTTCTTTGGCACAGACGACGTCTCGGTCGCGACGCTCGAGAAGCTCTTTCACAACAGGTACAGCACACATACACGATCTTGATCTGTGTGACTGGCAACAACGTGTGGCCACGATGGCGCTGCGCACGCGTGCTTCATGACTCACTCGCTCGCTGCATCATGCACACATGCACCACTGGTAGCCAGCAGCAAGAAGGCCGCATCATCGACTCGATTGACGTGATCTGTCCGTCGGATCGCAAAGTCGGCGGCGGTCGCGGCAAGCGCCAGGACCCAGTGCCAGTCAAGCGATTTGCGCTCGACCACGGCCTCGATGTCTTCCACACGCCACCGCACCTGTACGTCCCGCGAATCGCTCTTGTCTCCAAGCGTCTCTTGTCTGCCTATGTCACAGTGCTGGCACGCCTGACTACCACTGCATGTGCAGCAAGTCGCTCAAGAACTGGGAGATGCCGACGCAAGACCGCGCGTACGACGTCGGCGTCGTCGTCTCGTTTGGCTACTTTCTCCATCCGCACATGCTCGCAAACCTCGCACACGGAGCTGTGAACATGCACCCGTCGCTCTTGCCCAAGTACCGCGGTCCAGCGCCGATCCACCACGTACTGCTGAACGGCGACGCCACGACTGGCGTGTCAGTCATTGAGATCGACCCGCGCGCGTTTGACGTCGGCCGCATCTTGATGCAAAAGCCGCTCGCGATCCCCGACGGCATCCAGTGCAAAGCGTACGTCTCGTTGTCGTCGTCCTAGCTGTCGCATTGAATGTACGGCTGATCGTGTGGCGCTGTCGTGACAGCCTCGCGCAGCAGCTCGCAGCGTTTGGCGCCGACTGCGTACTCGAGACGCTCGGTGACCTCGAGCAGCGTAAAGCGAACGCGATCGTGCAAGACGACGCCGTGGCGAGCAAAGCGCCAAAGATCACGTCGCAAGATGGCGTGCTCGACCTCGCGCACCAGAGCGCGTCGCAAGTCTTCCACGTACGTCCTTGAGCTCATCATTCATGAGTCGTGATGACGACCGACAGAGCTGACCATGGAGCTGTGCTTGTGCTGGTTCGACGCATGTGAGGCAGCGCTGGCAAGCGCTGAGCGACTCGGTCGGCATCAGCGTGCAGTTCAACGGCAAAGCTGTGAAGCTCGTCGACGTCGAGCGACCAGCGCAGCTCGACCTCGACCTCGTCGGTGCGTCGTCCTCTCACTCACTCTCACGCTCACAGACGACTGAGAGACTCTCTCTCTCTCTCGTTGGTACGACTGATGCAGTCGCAGCAGCGTCCGCGCCACCTGGGGCGTTCGTGTTTGACAAGGCGCGCAAGGCGCTCTGGCTCAAGTGCGCAGGCGACTCGTGGCTCCTCGTCACGAAGCTCCAGCCTGCAGACAAGAAAGTCGGCGGTGCGATCGACTTTGCGAACGGCTTGCGGCTCAAGCACGGCCAGTCTGGCGCGTTCGCGTCCTGAAGCAGTTGGGTCTGATCGCTCAGCACCTCTCATCGCTTAGCCACGTCAAGCGCTCGACTAGGACGTTGTAGCTCGGAGGCGTCACTACGACGCTCTCGAATGAATGCACCAGTGTCCACACAAAGAGATAGAGTTCATTCGACGGACGAACGGATGCGTCACGACGTCCTTACATGACAGCGCAGCCGGACGAGTTCTTCTCGACGGCGCCAGACCGGACGATGTCGCTCTCGCGAATGAACGCCGTGACGTGACTGCGCCGACCGTTCGTCGTGTTCTCGCCCCACTCGAGCGCGACGCAGTAGAAGCCGTCGACGCGGCGGTAGGAGAGCACGACGCCTTTGCCAAACGGCGTCTGGACCACGTCGCCGCGCGCAGCTGTGAGCGACCCCGTCACGCTCGTGGGCTGGAGAAACGCCGTGATCTCGACCGACGACGTCGTCGCGAGGAGCGTGTGGCGCAGCGTTACGACGTGCACGCCGTCGCGCTCGCGCACGTCCTGGAGCCAGCCCGAGCCGTAGACCGTGTCGACTGGCATGCCCACGACGCCGCGCACCGGTCGGTGCAAGCTCGAGGCAATGAAGTAGCCGCGCATCGCATGCGGCAAGTCGACTGTGTAGATGTCGTCCTCTGGACGGTACGCGCGCACGACGCCTTCGCCAAACGGCGAGTCGACGAGCGAGCCAGGTGGGAACTGTGGCGCGGCTTGGAACAGCGCGCTGCTCGCCTGCACGCCGTGCTCGTCGACGTTGCTCGAGCTCCAGCGCAAGTAGCTGAACGGGTTTCCAAACAGCTCGAGCGTGTTCTTGCGCGCGTGCGTCGGCGCTGCGACGTCTTCGACGCCATCGGCTTGGACAAACGCAATGGCGCCGCGCAAGTCCGGGTTTGCGAGCACGACCTTGTAGCAGCTCTGGTACGGCGCGGCCATGGCGGTCGTGCCTTCGCCAAAGACCGTCGCGACGCGCCGAGGCGTGCTGTCGTCAGCGTACGGCACGCGCACGAGCACTTCAGCGCTCGCTGTCGACGACGAAAAGCCGTAGCGGAAGAGCTGGAAGATGCCTTTGCCGCTCGTTGGCGGTGTCGCTACGGCGCTCTCGGCGACCGACTTGGTCGTGAGCGTCAGCGCTGGGATCTCGTCGATCGTCGGCGCGACGCGCTGCACCGACGCTTTTGTCAAGTACGCGACGACATCACTGCCACTTGCGACCTGCCAGTCGGTCAGCACGACTTCGTAGACGCCGTCAAGCGGTCGGACGGCGCGGACGAGGCCCTTACCGAACGGCGTCACAACGCGCGAGCCTTCGGTCGGCTCAGCAAGCTGTGGTGCTGCGAGCGCACTCGTGCTACCGTTGAGACTGTTCGTCGTGCTCCCGCTCGCTCGGCTCGACCGGAGCCCAAACATCGCGAGGAAGCTCCGCGGCGGCGACACGGTCGACTCGCGCAAGCACTTTTCCTGGACAAAGACGCCGCCGATCGCGACGTCGGTCTGGATGAGCTGGAGCTCGTACACGCGGTCGATCGCGCGGAAGCGGAGCACGACTGCGCGGCCGAACGGCGACTCGACGCTCGAGCCGATTGTAAAGAGCGGCTTCACGCCGCCAGACGACCCAGGGACGAACGTACTGAGCTTCTTCGTGATGTAGCCGATGCCCGAGCGCACGCCCGAGAACATGCGCGGCGACGAACCGACTGGGAGACCGTCGCTGCTCAGAGGAATCACCGCGTCGACTGCAAAGTAGCCGGTCATGTTCATCGCCGTGTCGCCGCCGTCGATCGCGACCATGTAGATCTCGTCCTCGAGCCGGAATTTGAGCACGCGGCCATTGCCAAACGGCGTCTTGACGAGCGTCTGCGGCGCCAAGATGCGCGCGAGCGGCGCTTTCTTGAACACGATGTACTTGACCGCACTCTTGCTGATCTGCGCCGAGTCGCCATTCACGAACGCGACGATGCTCTCTTCAGGCACGAACGCGCGCACGCGCTTGCGCTGCATCGTGCTCCAGTCCACGAGTTCGACGTGGTAGATCCCTTCGACGGCGCGGAACTTGCGCACAATGCCGCGGCCAAACGGCGTGCGCACCTGGCTGTTGAGCGCAAAGACCTGGGGCTTGGCGATCAAAGGGATCGGCGCCAAGCTGCCAGCGACGAGCAGCGCGTTTGCGCGCTCCAAGTCCGTGTTCATGAGCAGCCGCGCGCGCTCGCGTTCCGCAGGCGTCGGCCACGTGTGGATCTCGTCAAACGTCGCGATCGCCTCGGCGCAGATCTTCTCGAGGCCGCACAGCCGGAGCTTCTTCATCGAGTACGCCTCGACTGCGGCGCCGACGTACGTGTGGAAGAAGATGATGTTCATGCGGCGCCACTTCTCAATGTCGGCCTTCGAGCGGTAGCCAAACGTCTGCTCGATCGGGTGCACGAGGTGGAAGAAGCCGGCTTCGAGCACGCCGGGGCCGTACTTCTCGACAATGAGCTCCGCTGCGCGGATGTCGGCCTGGCCGTTGTCACCGACAAACACGTGCGTGAACTCGGGGTAGAGCTGGTAGTACTCGCAAAAGTTCTCAAACTTCTTGCGTGCCATCGGCTCCAAGTCGCCCTGGACCATGAACGCGCGGCCCGACTTGAGGTTCCCCGCCAACATCGTCGGGAGCGTGTGCATGCCTTTCTTCTCGTACAGCGCCGCGAACTTGGCGTACGACTTCTTCTCCGACATATCCTTGTACACGTGCGGCCGCGCCGAGAGGAACACGAGGTTCCCGACGCGGTCGTCGGTCCACTCGTCCGGGCCGGACACGCCCATGTCCATCTCGCGGTAGAACGACAGCACGCCGGGGTAGATCGTGTGGCGCGGGAACCGCGTGTCCAAGCCTGCAGGGTACCGCCCACCGGACGAGTAGAGCGTGTCGTCGACATCACTGAGGACTTTGCGCCACGCCTGCTGCCGTCGCTCGCGCGCGCGCTTTGTCCCAAGACGCATGTGCGCCGTCTGGACGCCCGCTTCGCGCTTGATGTGGTTCAGGATGTCGGCGCGGATCGCAGGGTCGCGAATGTCGTTGAACACGAGCTTGTGCATCGAGTGGAAGTCGCCCTTGGCGTCCGTGTACGTCTTGAGGTTGCTCAAGTCGTCGCCCGAGGTCTTGAGGATGATGTTCCGGACCCACTTCTCGCTCAGCGGGTGCGCACTGAGCTTCATGACCATGAGCGCGTCGAGGAGAATCGCGCGCGACGTGACCGTCAAGTCTGCGAGGCGCGTCGTGCAGAGCAAGTCGACGAGGAGCGTGCGGCTCTGGTCCGACCGGAGCTTCGAGTGGTCCTTGACTTTGTAGAACAGCAGCGCGAGGCGGACGTTGTTGAGAATGAAGTTGAGCTCGTCCTTCGAGGCGCCAGCGAGGATCCGAAAGATCTTTTGCTCGTGGCGGCGGACTTCCGACAAGTTGATCATGTTGTTGATCGTCGACGGGAGGTAGATGCGGTCGATGCGGCTCACCGAGTCGGTCACGAGCTGCGCCTTCTCTTCTGCTGTCGCTTTGTACTTGAACAGGTTCTGCGAGAACGCCGATGGCTACAGCGTCGCATCGAGAGGCATCAGTCTATCGGTACGCGTGGTCCACGAGCGCAGTCAGACAGTCAGACGTACGGGATTGAGTCGCGGCTTGCGGCTGATCTCTTTGCGGTGGATGAACCGGTCGAGGAAGTGGACGCCAGCGGTGAAGAAGAAGACGAGGAACATCCCGAGCGTCGAGTTCCAGCGCCCGACTGCGAACGGCGAGTCCTTGATGTAGAGCAGCGCAGCGCTAAACATGAACGCCGTGAACGTCCAGAAGCGGTTCTCGAACTCCTGCGCGTCGTGCCACCACCAGTTCGACTCGGTCGAGAGGTACAGCCCGACGACGTAGACGATCCCGAGCCACGATGCGCACAGCAGCGGCGCGTACGCAAAGAACGCCATCACGAGTAGCGCGACGAGGAGCCCGACAAAGAGCATGCCGACCATCACGAGCGCATTCGGCACTGGCTCGTTGTTGTTTGCAGTCGTGCTCGTTGCGCTATGGCGCTTGGCCGCAGCCGCCGCTGCAGCCGAGGACTTGACCTTCATGCGCTGGATCTGCAAGACCTGGTGCGGCGGCGGCGCCACTGCTGTTGCTGTTGTTGTTGCTGTCACCACAGTCGTGGTACTGCTGCTAGTGATGATAGTGCTCGTGGTCGTTGTTGTTGGCGGCATCTGACGCTCGAGCGGCATCGGCAATGGATGTGCGCTCGCGGGTCTGTTTCTGAATCGATGTGTTTGTGTATGTGTGAGTTGTCCGCTGGACCGCTCGTGCGTGCGTGTGTGTCCGGTCGGTCTGTGTGGTGCGTCAAGTCGTGTGCCGAGACGCAAGAGCGAGAGAGAGAGAGAGAGAGAGCTCGTTCACGAGCTGTAAGCGATCAGTTGTTGTTGCTGCTGCTGGCGATCGTTCGTTCCGAGTCGCGACCGTCGCTTCGTGCGCGTCGCGCGTTGCTGGTTCTCGAGCCACGATGAGAGGTGAGCGCGCAGACAGCGGTCGTTGTCGTTGTGGAGTGATGGATGTGTGTGTGTGAGAGAGAGAGCCGAACGCGCACACCGCGCTCGCTCTTGCTCTTGCTGCTGTCGCTCTTTCCACACCGCGGGCAGTGTGATGGAGAAGCGAGAGTGGCGTCAACGCGACAGCCGCCGGCTGTCACCGAGCTGTCCAACTCGGCGACCGGGTTACGACAGAATGGTGTGAAGAGTGAAGATTCAGAGTGACGCTGCCTCGCGCGAACTCGAGTGCTTGAGTGCTTGAGTGCTTGAGTACTCGAGTGCTTGAGTGCTCGAGCGAATGCTGTGCAGCACCTGGCGACTCGGTTGGACGCAAGCTGCAGTGGCGCGCGGACTGGTCGAGCATGCCGAGCGCTCTCATGCGCTCCTCTTGATGATCGTGACAGCAGTATACTGAATCGCTGTCATAATATACTGAGGTTTAACACACACTAACACGAACACGAACACTACAACAAGCGCGCCATCGGCCAGCCGTTCATCGCTCACAGCGTGGACGCACACCTGCCATTCTGCGACGACGCCATGACGCTTCAACTGCGATCATGACGCCGAGAGCTGTCGCTGCACTCGGTCGCGCGCGGCCAGCGGTTTGACCTGCGTGTGCACAGAGCCAAGCCGCGCAAGCGTTGTGACTTGGATCCAGTATGGCGACGAGTCTGCCTCCATCGTGACACGCCATCACCGACCGATGACGTCGCATCGCCCCTGCAGCAATTTGTACTGTTTCTGACAGGAAGGCGCTCTATTGAGCGCTCACCAGTGACGGATTGACAAGTAAGTTTGAGCTGGCTGCTGGCTGGTGACGACGAACGAGCGCACCGGTGCTGCGGTCATCGACGTCAGCGCCGACCGACCGAGCCTGCGACAGCGCTGCTCTTCGCACCAAGTGTGTGTGTCATGGCGCAGCAGTACGCCTCGTGCTGGTGGGTCCCTGCGCGCCAGAAGCTCGACCTCGAGTGGCAAACCGTCTGCGCACGCGCGCAGCAGCAGCTCGCAAAGATCGCCGACTGCGTCCAAAAGACCACGTACGTGCGCTCTCGTGTGCCTGCTTTCTCGGTGCACATGCACACGAACTCACACAGCGTTCGCCTGTCGTGGTCATGCGCATTTTATTCACTGTGACGCTTGCTCTTGTCTCTGCGTTTGCGTGGCTCTCCTTGTGCTTGTGCTTGTGCTTGTCTGCGTCTGTATAGGTACTTGGATGGCGAGCACTGGGGACCGCTGAGCGACTGCGACAACTTGCACGAGCGCGCATCGTCTCGAGTGCGTCGTCCATCTTGCACCAATACTCGAGTGCGACGCAGTTGCCATGCTGCGAGCTTCATCTACTCACGCTTACAGCGCTCATGTGATGCTATCGCAGCTATGGGATCTCGCCCACCGATGCCGCAAACGACTGCTCGACGACGTCGATGAGCTCGTACGTCGCGGATGCGCTTACGAGTGCGCTCTTTGTCCAGTTGCTGCAGTACTGACTCGCAATGACGAATGCGCAGGGTGACATCTACGCACGGATGAGTGCGCTGCTGCTCGACTACGACGCAAGCGCTGGCCGGAAGCTCGATGAGCGGACACGAGCACGCTACGGTACGATCTGCTCGCTTTCGTGGTTGCTGTTGAGTATACTCGAGGCAGTCAAGTCGCTGTGTGTGACGCTCTTGTATCTCGACAAGTGTGGCTGACTGACTGCCTGACTGGATCGCTCGATGAATGGACTCGTTGCCTTTCATAGAGTCGTTCTTGGTCGAGATCCTCGCGATGTACGAGCAAGAGCTCGTTGCCAAGGCGCTCGTCGCAGCCGATGCGTTCGACTGCCGCAAGCACGAGACACTGACGCTGTACCTCGCAGCGTGGCAGATGCAGCCGCACATTGACAAGAGTCGGATCGAAGAGCTCGAGAAGCTCGTGCTGAATGACGCGCACTACCACGTCTAGCGAGTGTATTTGCCCATGTACAGGCTAGGGCAAAGAGCTTTCTGGTGTTGTGTGCTTCTTCAAAGGACGAGAAATACGAGCATGAAGCACAGCATGAGCACGCTCAAGTGTGATGATCGCTCCAGGAAGCTGAGCAGCTCGATGATCGATCGAGTAGTTGATGTGACGCACATCACTTGACCTCTTATACTATATATCAAGCGACACGAAACAATTAGTAGTCGATATATTTTCTATTCAAAACACCTGTGAACATTTGTGCATGTATTTGACTGATTTCTGGAGCTCACATGGGTTCACTTTGTAGGTCACTCGATGCCATCGGTCCGATTTGCGATTCTTTTGCTATCGTATCTTGGATTTTCACAGACCGGGTGAACGCCAATTCTTAAAACAGAACGTGCGCCATGTCCTCCGTCCTCTTGCTGATACAGTTCCTATCGCAACTTGAGATAGATGCGGCGGGGTGCGCACCGATTTTTTCGCAGCAGCGGTTGTCTAACTGATCTGCTGCTGCTCACAACAAAAGCTCACAAAGGCTCACGCACGCACGAGCGAGTCTCATTGCTTCGACCGCGACAACCACGACGACGACGACGACTTGAAGCGCGCTCGACAGCAGCAGCAGCTCTTCCTCTTCTGTGACGACAACAACGACAACAACGACGACCATGGACACGAGCGACACGACCAAGACAAAGCTGCTCTCGCCAGGCGGTGGCAGCGGCTCGAGCGCCAAGAACATTCGCATCACGGCCAACTTTCGCACGGGTGCGCTGCTTGCTGCTCGTGGATGGCGTGTGTCTGATGTTGTTGCTGTGTGCGCTCATGCGACTACATGCTTACGACTTTGTGGTCTATCTCCCGCTCGCTTGTGTCCTCTTCGCGTGTGCATCTGTGACGAACGCGCAGAGGAGATCCGAGGTACCGATACACACTTGACTTGCTCTTTCTCGCAGCAGCAGCTACTGTGACGTTCACACACAAACCATGGGCTCATCATGCGTACTCACATACTCTGTACATGCTCTACCACACTCACGCAGGCTACTTGTTCAAGAAGACGCGCGATGGCAAGTGGCAGAAGCGCTGGTTCGAGACGAACGGCTGCTTCCTCACGTACTACAAGGTGCGTCTTGCTCTCGTCACTCTTGCCATCGTTCTAAGCGACGCATTACAGCAGCATCAGCAGCCACACGCACATCGACTCACAACACACGCTGTGTATGCGGTCGTGGCGATAGAAACAAGGCCAGAAGCTGCTCGCAGCGCTCAATCTGCCGCAAGTCGGCGCGATCGCACTGCTCGGCGAAGACTCGTCTGGTACGTCTCAATGTCACTCTACTGGATCAATCGCTGCGTCCTACGCAGTACATTGAGCTCACAGCTCACATATGTCTGTGTATTGATCTGTAGATGGCCCTGGACTCTTTACGATCGAGCTCAACGAGCGCGTGTACACGATCAAAGCGCGGTCGCACGAAGAAGCTGCGTTCTGGGTCGATGTGCGTCCCCATTGCGCTATTGTCTAGCGTCTCACAGACATCCGATCACAAGACTGACACGCTCTCTTTCGCTCACACACACTGTGATGATGATCTGCTCGTTTACTAGGCGCTGCTCTGGCGACAGGCTGGCGGCGTCGTGACGCAAAAGTCCCCAGGTACGCACTCGATACGCATACAACAGTCCCAACATTCGCATGGCAAAGTCCGCACACTAACGAATGTACGCACTAATACGCACAGCGGCGGAAGTGAGCAAAGCCGTGCAAGCACCGACGTCTGTCGACGACAACTTCGACACGCGCCGTAGCTCCGTGACCAAGAACGCGCCGATCAACCCGGACGACGACATGGAGCCGCTGCCGCAGGAGCAGCTCAAAGGCGGCGGCTGTGCGCCGTGCTGCGTCATTCAATAGACCGACCGACGACCGACGGAGCGACTGCTGCGTCGTCGGTCCATTCGACTGCGTCTTGCGCCATGACTCGTTCCCTTTATCTTGACGTTTGTATGATGCGCAGTCTTTATGTGAGCATCGGTATTTGATACTTCAGCTCGGACAGCTACGATCGCTCTAGGACTCCTGACCCTCTCTCAACTACACACCGAGCTCTCGGAGGTAGCTCTGCGGCGTCGGCGCTTTCCCAATCATCGCCAAGAGCATGTCGTTCGGGTCCTTGGCGCCGCCGTGCACGAGTAGCTCCTTGAAGAGCTTCTCGCCTGCTGCTGCGTTCATCGGGTCGTCGCGGAAGCACGTGTGCCAAATGTCGGACGCAAACACGCGCGCGTAGAGGTAGCTGTAGTACCCCGCGCCGTAGCCGACCAAGTGCCCAAAGCGCGCGTGCCAGAACGTCTGGTCGACGTGCGGAACGAGCGTGCTCGTGTTCTGCAAGTGCTTGAGCGCGCCAGTCGTTGTTGGTGGGTCGTACGGCAGCGGCTGCTCGCCAAAGATCTTGAGATCGAGCAGCGAGTAGAGGCACTGCGTCTGCGTGTCCATGGCGGCAAACATGTTCTTGGACTGCCGCAAGCCCTCCATCATTGCGTACGGAATCGGCTCGTTCGTCTCGTAGTGGCGCGCAAACGTGCGCACGAAGCGGTAGTCCCACGCAAAGTACTCGAACAAGTGCGACGGCGTCTCGACAAAGTCGAGCTGCGCGCGCGTGCCTGCCAAGTGCTGGAACTCGGTGCGCGACAGCAGCGAGTGCATCGCGTGACCAAACTCGTGGAAGAGCGTCTCGACCTCTGAGTGCCTACCATACAAGCAGTCTCTCTGTGAGTACCAGCGCAATAGGACCACCCAAACACCCAATAGACCAGAGACGTACGTCAAGAGACTCGGACTGCTCGGCGCAGGCTTGCTGAAGTTGCACACGAGCGCGACGATCGGCTTCTGGTACGTCCCTGGCGCGACTTGCTTGCCGCAGCGGATCGTAAAGTGCGCGGCGTTCGTGTACTTGTGGCGCCGCGGGTACAGATCAAAGTAGATCGTGCCGAGGATGTCGCCGTCTTTCAGGAGCTCGAGCTTGCGCACGTCTGGGTCCCACGACTCGTGCTTGGCCATTGGGACCGACTTGAGCTCCATGCCAAAGAGCTCAGCACATAGGATGTGCAAGCCGTCGAGACAGCGCTCGAGCGGAAAGTACGCCGAGATGACGCGCGAGTCGATCCGGTGCGTCTGCGCCTTGAGCATGCCCATGTAGTACGGCACGTCCCACATGAACACTTGGTCTGCGCCGCGGCCTTCGAGGCGCTGCTTCGCTCCCAAGAGGAGCTGCTGCTCTTTGCGCGCCTGTCGTGGTGATCATCGTCCCAGTCAAGCGCACTCGGTAGCGTAAGTCGCAAGAGTAGAGAGAAAGCAAGCGACTGGAGCTATCAAGACGCACGTTCGGCATGAGCTGGTGCGAAATGTCTTGGATGAACTGCTCGACCGCTTCAGGCGACCCGACCATGCGGTCACTAGCACCATACGCGAGGAGTCCGAGTCAGTCAACTGTTCAAGCCAGACCCAGACAAACAAGTCGAGAGTGCAGACGTACCTCGTCGCAAAGTGCGCGTACGTGGGAAAGCCCAAGAGTTGCGCGAGCTCGTGACGCTTGCTCTTGAGCTCGTCCAGCGTCTACACCATCCGTCGACACAACAATGTCAGTACTCACACTAAGTCTGCGCATCTTCCTACACTACGCACCTCCAAGTTGGACTCGGCGCACGCGTTCGCCGTCATGTACATGTCTTTCCGGACATTTGGGTCGCCGACCCACTTGAGCACAGTGTTCATGACGTGGAGGTCTGTCGGAACGCGCACGACGCTCGGGTCCGTGAGCTTGCGCTCGCAGAGCGACCGAATGCCGTGCGGCAGTGGCCGCAAGACCTTCTCTGGCACTTCGATGAACGCGCGCGCGGTGAAGAGCGTGCGCTGGAACGCCATGCTGAGCTGCGTGATGCGGTTCTGGAGCGCGATCACGTGCTGTCGCCCAGCAGGCTCAAGATGAATGCCGTCGCGCTCAAACTCGCTGCGCAAGAGCGTCGCCATGCGCCGCTGCTCTTCGCTCAAGCCGCGCGTCATGAGTGCCTCGTTGTCCGTGACGCTCGCAAGCGCGTCGTACAGCTCGACGTCTGCGTTGAGGTTCTGGATAAAGTCCGAGAGGTCCGTGAAGCACGCGCTCGCGGCGTTGCGGTACGCTCTAGCAAGTCATAGCGGCAGACAGTGAGTAGTCGTCACTTCGTACGAGTCTGTCGTAGCACATCGGCAATGTGATCAAGACGAACAAGCGAGTGAGAGACACGCACTCGTTGGGATGGACGTTGCGGCAGAGCTCAGCAGCGTCAATGACAGAGCAGATCGCATTCGAGATCTCGTCCAAGTGCAGAGCGCAAGAGAGAGAGAGAGCGCGCGTGATGTAGGCGACTAGCAGCAGGCGATAGACAACAGTACGAGAGAGAGGAGAGACATGGAGATAGAGGAAGGAGGCAGTGGAGGAGGATATCGATCGGAGCGTCTCGAGTCCTGGCTCAGTCGTCACGATCTGTGGATCGCCAAAGCGCACAGATGCGAGCAACGCAATGAGTGTGAGGCATTTGCAGTCACTCGCGTCCGATGTTCATGCCCAACGTGAGTATCATGCAGGAGCGAGACCAACAAGCAGGACGTACAGAGTGCTTGAGTGCGTCGCACTTGGCTTTCACTTCGGCTGTGAGGCGGTAAAAGTCCTGCGGCTTGTGCAGGTTCGGGAGCTGGAAGAGCCCCGGCGCGCCTTCGACTGCAGCTGCTGTGTCATCATCGTGCAGCAACGACGACGACCGCGCACTTGACGGAAAGAGCGACGAGAGGATCGAGAGCGTGCGCGTCTGCGATGCAGCACAGCCAGGAGCAGCACTGTGCAGTCGTTGCGCTGCTGCACGAGGCACGATCGCCGCTGCCGTGGCGCTCGTGCGTCCTGCGCTCCGACGAGCTGCGCGCGCGAGCGTCGACGAGCGCCGCATGTTCCTGTGACCAAATCTAAAATGCGCAGTCAATCCCTCTGTGACGCCACCCAGTGCGACAACATTATATTGAAAATTGTATACTTTGCGAACAGCTCTCGGTTCAACGTTGCTCCCTTTCAAGGCTCGATCGTACGTGGTCGCGAACTGGTGCTGGTCAATGACGTTGACAGCAGGAACGCTTCGAGCTTGCGCAGCACAGCATCTCGGTCGGCTTCAAGCACAAACACACCGGTCGAGCTCGCAACGAGCAGCTCGTCAACGCCGTCGCGGTTCACGTCGATGCGCGCGAGACTGTAGATCGCACCAAAGACCTGGACGCGCCACTGCGTCGCTGGCACCTGCGACCAGCGCACAGACGTCGCACTGAGCGTCCGCGTGTGGTCTTCTGTTGTGTCTTGAGCGCTTGAGGTGGCGACACTCGTGCTACTGGGTACGGTCGCGAGCTCTGAGAGGCTCTCTGGACCTGCAGCGTCTTCGACCGAGGCAGTCGAATGCTCACGATCATCAAGACGCACTGGCAGTTGAGCGCCACTGGCAGGTGCCGAGCTCTGCGATGGAGGCGCTGGAGCGACTTGTTTGTACGCGAGGACGTGCTGGTCGTCGGTCCCGAGCAGAAGCTCCACGTGCCCGTCCTAGACACACAAGCACACATACTCAGAGTCAGGGACGCTGTCTGCACCAAGAGGCACCAAAGCCAACGCGAGGTCGTCGCGTGAGCTGCCAGTCAGTCCCTCGAGCGTACGATGTCGAGATCGAGCGCAACGCCAGCAAAGATCGAGTCGAACTGGTCCGAGCCAGCGAGCTCGTGCGTCTGCGGACGCAGTCCAAAGACGTCGCTGATCACAACTGCGTGGCCGATCGCACACGTCACGAGCACGTTGCACTGCGTCCTATCGCAGTCCCAAGCAGCACGAGTACGTGAGCGATTGGTCCCAAGACGCTGTCAGCTCACAGCAGCGCACGTACGTGTCTGGGTGCGTCCCAAACAGACACACGGACGTCACGGGTCCGTCGATCTGGAAGCGCTGTGTTGTGTATGGACCGCAGCTGCTGCCGCGCTCGACACCGCCTCGGAAGACCGAGACGACGCCATCAGCGCAGCCAAATGCAAGGACCGACGTCTTGCGCTCGAGCAGCAGGTCGAACGCAACGACTGGGTGATCGAACCCTGCGAACTCGGGGAAGAACCGACTGAACTGCTCGCTCGAGAGCCGCGCGCACTAGACACAACGTTGTCCTGTGAGCGTCGTCGTCTGAGCAACAGAGAGGGTACGATCAAATGCGTAGCCGTACCTGTGGCAGCGTGTCCTGCGTGATGCCTGCTGCTGTGTCGAGAACGTAACCAAATGCGATGAGCGCGTCCATGCGGAAGAGCAGGGCACCAACGAACTGCTCGCGCAAGCCGCTCGTTGCGACTGCCGATACGCTCGCGATCGCAATTGGCGCGGCGACAAGCTCGAACCGCATCGACGACGCGGGTGCAGTCGCGCTGCTCTTGCTGCTCTTCGCAGTCGCAGCGTCACGAAGCAGCTCGTCCGCTGCTGCGACGTGCAGAAAGAGTTTGTCGTCGTCTGCGTACGCAATTGCGATCGCTTCGTGTCCAGGGAGCTCGATCACGCCGCTCGCAATCACGTCGACGTCAGCGCTCGCAAAGCGCTCGAGCGCGAGCTCTAGCAGCGCGTACTCGTCGCGCGCCGAGTCGTATTGCAGGACTGCGACCGAGCGATCGGTTGTCACGAGCACATGACTTGTTGGGTTGGATTGTCCACGAGCCGCAGACGCAGCGCGCGTCAGTGCAAGCGCGCGAGTGCATGAGAGAGCAGAAACACAGACGCAAGTACCTTTGCGTGCGGCTGCTGCTGAGCGAGCGGATCGTCGGTGCGCTGCCGTGTCCGAACGGCAGGAACTGCTTCTGGTGGTAGCAGCAGTCCATTGTGCTCGATTTGATTGAGACACTGATTGCAGAAATGCAAAATGTATAATGCGCGAGTATGGACCTCGTCCTTGAGCTCCTCGACGAGCTCCTGGGCGAGATCCTCGATCTCGAGCGCACCAGCTACTCGCAGGGCCAAAGCCGCACACTGATGCTGACGGTGTTGTTCGCCATGCAGTGGCCGCTTCGGACACACTCTGTAAGAGGTTGAGATGCGGAACTCGACGCTGTCCTTGAGCTGAGCGCACGCAGAGCGAAGGTCATGTTCGCGATCAAATCCACGCTGACGTGTTAGCAGCAAGATGCATCAGTGCGTCAAGATGGCTTTGCGTGACGACTTCGTCCACGACCAGCTCTTTCGGCTGATAGAAACGTGGACGAGTACGATGTTGGCATTGAGGCACACACTACATCCTTCGACCTGGAAGTGCACGAGGATGTCGACACCAAGTGACCAGTGCAGCCTCACTTCACCAACACAAGACGAGCAGACACAGACAGGAAGAGGTGCATCACAAAGACAATAAATTATTGAACACTCGGATCATCTTCACGCTCCGTCGTAGCTGAGCGCGTCGTCGTCGCCAAAGATGTTGAGCGAGCGGCCTTCGTTGATGAAGTAGTCCATGCCGTACGCCTCGGTCCACTCGAGCAACGACATCTCGCTCGGCTTGAGCGACGCCTTTGGCATCGTGTCGAGCTGGCTGAAGTTCGGCTGCGAGAGCAGACCGGTCGTTGGCGGCGGACAAAGCGGCAGCTCCGGGACAAACGCCGTAGTCTTTGCGCGCTTTGGCGCTGGAAGGTCCGTTGTAGTCACAGCTGCAGGCAGCGACGGCAGCATGGGCGACGCAACGGCAGGTGCAGTAGCAACTGACGCTGGCACCGGCGCTGGGAGCTTGTCCTGCAGGATCGTCTTGACGAGTGACGTCAGGTCCGAGAGCTGGCCCATGAGCTCCGACACTTGACCCTGCAGGCTCTCGACTGACGCCTTAAGCGTCTCGACCTCTTCACGCTCAGGCGACGTCGGCTCCGAGTACGTCTTGCGGCGGATCTGCGCCATGAGCTCCTCGCGCCCGCGCACAAACTTCTCGTGGTAAAACTCCCACCAGTTCTTCGTCTCGTCGTGCGCGCTCGTGATCACGATCTCGTCCTTCTTGTGCTTCCGGAAGCCGTAGAAGTTGAGTTGCCGCACAAAGCTGCTAAAGTTGTTGTGCTTGAAGTACCGCGGCAGCATCGCTTTCGCAAACTCGCGCGGCTGCTTGATAATGAACGACTCGCCCGTCTCGGACCAGCACGCGACTGCCGGCGGCGACGACTCGATCATGTCGTACGTCTTTTGGAGAAACACTGGCGCAGCAGCTGCGTTGCTCAAGACGCTGTTGTTGCGCGCGATCGTCGGTGTCGCTGCTGCTGGTGCGTCAGCACCTGCCGTCGCGCGCTTGCGGAGTTGCTTGTCGGTCATGCTCGTTGCTGCTGTTGTCGATGTGTTGTCGAAGTGCAAGTGATCGAAAGTGTGTGTGTGTGTGTGCGTGCGCTCGACACGACTGCTTCGTGTTGCTTAATGCTTGCTGGAAGTCCAGATCGAGCGCGCTCGCTTGCTTGCTTCTCTTGCGTTGACGCGCGTGCGTGCGAGCAAGCCGGGCTTTTCAAGAGTGCCAAGTCGCACAAGCGAGCTTTTGGTTGTTTGACAGAACGAACGATCCAGCAAGTATGACTTGCACTTTGTATGCTCGAGGCGAGACCAGGCGAGGCGACATACTGTAGTGAAGAAATCAAATCGTCGTTTCAGGCAAGAAACGTGGCAGATGCCACTTGTACTTGCGATTTGTATGCTGGCCCGCTCGACCGACTTTGGGCCAAGTCGGGTCTGGTTGCGTTTTCACACGACGACTGGTTGGCGATTGCAATCTGTCGGGTCCGTTCATTGTGCCATGTGTGTGTAAAGCGATCGTAAGATAGGGCGCGCGCGCGTTATTCCGAACCAAGCCACTACAGCACCAAGCAATGCTACACATTTACAATAGCGATCTCAAAGCATTGACTCAAAGCATTGACTCGAAGCAAGCTCAAGCAAGCTCAAGCAAGCTCAAGCAAGTGGTCGTACCAACTTGGCGCGAGCTCTTCGATAAGACTTGCGTTGCATTGTTATCTTGTTTTTTGTATTGCGCTTTGATAGAGTAATCTCTTGACCCCGAAAGTTCTTTTGTGTTCGCTAAGCACAGAGTGAATGTCTGTGTCGAAGCACCACTTCCATACAAAAACCAAGATACATCAATGGGTGGTCGCATAGACACGCGCTACTGTACGCTCATTGGCTCATTCTGTAATCCTACCCAAATCCGACCTTGCACGTCCCAGCTACCCTAATCCGACCACAATTTGGTTTTGAGTAGGAAATTATTATAGCATGTCACTGTACTTGCTCACTGCTGTTTGTACAGCTGATGCTTCATCTTCGACTCTCGCTGACGTACGCGAACGCTTCAACTTGACACTCAAGACGTCGAGTTGCACATAAGCGATCCGACCGAAGCGCATCGAACGTCGTCGCTGTCGTGGTAGTGCTGTGAGCGAGCGAGCAATGACTACCAGCCGCTATGGCACGCGTGCACATGGAGACAGCAACAGTCGTCGCAGCGCGCCTGACCAGCACTCACGCCTGCTGCTGGCCCACGACGACGACTGCCACGCTGACTGCGCAGCAGCAGTGGCCCGCTATGAGTCGCGCTCGGATCGACTCGGCAGCAACAGCAGCAGCGTCGAGAGCAGCAGTGACGACAGGAGCGACGCCGACCCCGACGACCTCGCATCCAAGCGCCTCGCAGACTGCGCGCAGCGGATCGAGCAGTGCCGCGCGAGTGTGCGTCGCAAGCGTATGCATAATACACAGCGCCAATCTGCGTGGTTGCAACCACACCGTCACTCTGCCGCCTGCTCATCGCTGCGGATGGATCCACGCGCTGACTGTTGAAACAGGACGCAGACACGGACGCTCTGCACGCAGCGATCTCGGTCCGAGAGCTCGAGGCGATTGTCCGTCGACTCGGTGCAACACACGGTACGCAGTCGACAGTCGATCGTATGTGCACGACCGCGCAGATCGACGATCCGCTGCGATAGACGAGCTCGTGACTTCACAACCGAGTATGTGCGCACAGCAACCGTGTGGCGCGACGCGCTCCGTATCCTTCACGCGATGCCGCTCCGTGGACACGAGCGAGCGCAAGCGCAGACGTTCTGTCTTCGCGCAGTGCTCGATGACGCGATGCCGCGTTCGCTCCTCGCTGCTGGTGTGCGGACGCTCTTGCGAGTGCATGCGTTCGACGCGGCAGACGCACTTGCGTCGCTCGTGCAGCGATTGAGCGACACCAGACGCTGCGAGCGTCGCTCAGACGACACGCTCTGTCAGTACGTCGATACGTAGTTGGTAGTCGACTCGCCAGTGCTGTGGTGCGCTGGTTGGACGAGCTCGGACGGAGGTCGTCGTGCAAGTGACAAGGGAGGGATGACAAGCGTGCTGCTGCTGCTGCCTCGTGCGCTCAACGACGACCGACAGGTTCCTGCGCGTCACTGTACGTCGCTAGGCAATCGCAAGCGAGTGAGCGAGCGAACTATGCGAGGACACTCACTGATGCGAGTGGCGGTGGCTCCAATGCGACGGCAACAGTCGCTCGTGCTGCAGATGACGCCGAGAAGCGCCGACTTTGCTGATGTGCGTCTGCCCACTCGCTTGCTCTTGCGAAGCTGTGTCATGTGTGGTCTTGTTGGCGCTCGCCATGATCACCCGTCAGATAGAGCGAGTGATCGCTAACACTGTCAGTCGTGACGCCAGCTCTTGTATTGCAAAGTCGACGCGTCCACGATGGACAGAAGGAGCGAGACGCGACTCGCAGACATCGTCAACTGCGGTCTCGAAGCAGTCGACGCTCCCACGCGTATCGAAGCAGTCAAAGTGCGTCTCGCTCTCGGTCGCGAGTGTGTCTGTGGCCATGAGCTTCACCGCTTGACACTGTCGTGGTAGGTCCTCCGATGCATTGCACCGAGCGTGCCGCAGTCCACAGGTGATGATCATCTTGTTGAGAGCTTCTGTCGCTCGCGACGGTCGCTCTGCTGCTGACCGACTGACTGACTGAATCGATGCGCTGGTGGAGCAGCGACGCTGATCCTCGACGTCCTCGTCGACTGTCTCCGCGACGAAGGAGACGCCAGTGACGACGTCGTGGCCGTCGCGCTGGCTGTGACGTGGGAGATCCTCTTTCTACGTCCAGCACTCGCGACGTCGTTCTTTGCGGGCGAGTCTGCTGCGCTCGTGTGGCAAGCGTTCGCTCACCGCAGCGTGTCCGTGCGGCGTGTGTCGATCGTGTCGGCAGCTCGCATGCTCCTGTTTGAAGAGCGTCGACAGACGTACTCAGTCCCGATGCTCCGGACGCTCGTGGACGTCTACACTGCTGGCAACGGTGCGAGCGACTCACTCGCGATGCAGATGCTCTTTGCGTTCTTTGAGACCGACGCGTTCGGCTCGCGCGCGCACCACCGCGCACTCGTGACGGCGACGATCCTCGAGATGAACCGAGACGCATGTGCTCTGCGTTGCTGCTCTTGACTTGAGCTCGTCTTGGGTCGCAGTTCTCACAAAGCAGCGCCGTGTCTGTGTCTGATCGATCGTCCACAGGCGTATCTGAGCGGATTGCCACTGCCGCCGACTGGGCTCGAGCCATCGCAGTCACAGACGCAGCTGAGCGTCCGCTCGAGCGAGGAGAAGCGCCTTGCGCGGCAGAACAAGCTCCTGGTCGCGACGCTCGATCTCGAGACCAAAGAGCTCGTGCTCGAGCAAGTCCAGCGGTGCGTGCGACTCGCAGCCTTAGCGAGACTGGCAGGCAGACTCTTCTGCTTCTGCTGCTGACGGTGTCGTTCACCATGTTCTGGCCGATGGACACCGCCTTACGATCTCCAGACTCATGCTGCGAGAGTTTGGGATGCGGTACTCGCGTGCGACTGTGACCGAGCTCCTCGGAGTCTGAGCACCCGCGCAGTAGGACGACTGCACAAGCGTGTCGTTGAGTGAGACTGCGCTACCATCGCTTCCAGGCAGCTCAAGCAACCAACGTGCGCAGTGGACGACGACGAAGCAAAGCACAGGAGCGTGGCGATTCTCACGCGTTCTCTAGACACAGCAGAGACTACAGCGCAGCAGCAGCAGTTGCGCGCTTTCTCTATCGCTCTCATCCAAACAGGTTGGAGAACACGACCTTCTTCTTCTTCCCTGACGACGCTGCTGCTGCTCTTGAAACGATCCTTTGTCGTGCGCTGAACAAGAGCGCAGGATGAGACCTTCTCCTCGCTACACCAAGCTCGACGTTCACACATGACCTGTTACAGATCGACTCGATACATTCGACTGTCATGGCCACTACACACTCACACATACGTTCTCTCTCTCTCTGGCGCTCGTACTCGGGTCCTACGCCTCGTACGCTGGCAGCGTCGCTGCTTTGTTGGCTTCGTACTGCCGCGCGCTCTCCGTGTGCGTCGACATCTGCGTGAGGACGCACCACGTGCAGAGGACCGAGAGCCAGCAGTCGCGGAAGCTCGAGCCATCGATGAGGTACTCCCCTCGCATGGCGCGCCGCAGCAGCGCGACAACAGTCATGAGCGCGAGCAGGACGAGCGCCAAGCCCATGAACCACTCGTTCAGGATCGATTTGCCGTATTGGTAGTAGTCGCGCTCACCATACATGTACCGCCAGCGGCCTTGCATGGCGTCGGCCATCTGAGCGGCAAAGACAATCGCAGCGGCAAAGAGGAGCAGAACGGCGACGCCGACGAGCCAGCCGCACGCGCAGATCCCGTTCGCCGAGTACCCAGCGCTGAAGAACGGCACGAAGATGGCCATGAACAGGTGTGATGGCGCACAGCAGCAGGCAGTGAAGACGCCGTGCTTCCACTCGCCGTACGGGTTTTCTTGAGATGATGGTGGCGTCGATGATGGCGGTGGCGGCGGCTGCACTGGGAGTGAGGATGGCTCTGGCGTTGGCGCTGGTGGTGCTGGCGCTGGTGCAGTCACCGGGATGACGTCGACTTGGATCGCGTACGGCGTGTCGGGGTCGCGCGGCGAGACGCAGGCGCCATTAGCTGCAGCCGCTGTCGGCGAGTACACTTCGACGTTCTTGCGGTTGTACGCGTCTGTGAACGATGGCATGTCTGAGGTTGTCTTGGTGTTGGAGCTGGTAGTTCTGGAGCTCAAAGTGCGCGCGTGCGTCGATGGAAGTTCGCAAGTGAGCACGAGCACGATCAGAGGCGCTCGAGTGTGTGCATAGAGCGCCGTGCAGTGTGTTGTTCTCGAGAGACGTCAGCAGCGTGCGGTGGTCTGGTGCTCCACGTCTTTGAGACGCGTCTGACGTCTGAAGATCCACCGACATACACACACACGAACTTGAACATGAACCCACTCGCTCGCTCGAGTCGCTAGAAGCGTGGATTGCTTGAACTGATACACTGTGTCATCACACAAACATGTTCAAATGACTCTGCGTAGAGCGATGCAGTACAGTTGCGACTCGCTGAACCGATCCAAGTGAGTGTCAGCACAAAGACGAGCTGACGGACACTTGCACTTCGTCTCGTGTCCGACGCGCCTCGGTCACTCGCACAAGGCGCTAGTTCACGAGAGCGCGAGCGAGCGAGCGAGGGCTTGGCGCTCACTTGGCGCTCACTCGGGATGACAAACACGACGACGCAAGCTCCGTCAACGCAAGGTTGATGTCTATGAACGACATCGTAGTAGGTGGTTGATCCTCACAACAACGACGACGAGGAGCTCACTATGCTGCGCGATACGCTGGGAGTGTCGAAGCACTCGTGCTCCGGTGCGGCTTCATGCGCTCTGTGTGCGATGAGAGCTGCGAGAGCACGCAGCACGAGCACCAGAACGACGCGCAAAAGTCCGTGATCGTCGAGCCAGGGATGTGGTCGAACGTCCGCACGGCGCGCCGCAGCACGGTCGTCGCGATGATGAACGCGAGGAAGCAGGCGTACGAGAGGTAGTCCCACGTCGTCGTGGGGACCCATCGCTCGATGTCAAACGAGAACGAGTCGTTCGACGGGCTGCTCGAGTCGAACCACTCGCCGCTGCTGTACTTCGGTGGCCCGATGTCAAAGACGACATTGAGCGTGTACGTCACGAAGACGAAGAGCCCGACGAGCGCGGCGGACCAGCCGATCCACTTGGCGACGTACCCGGCGCTCACGCACGGGCAGCAGAGCGCCAAGCAGCAGTGCGCTGGCGTGCAAAAGCAGCCAAAGAGACCGACTTCCCACTCGCCTTCAGCAGTCGCAGTTGCATGAAAAGAGCGCTTTGGCACTGCTGCGTGAGGTGATGATGCGCCATACTGCGTGTGTTTGATCAAAGAGACGTCTGCTGCGAGTGCTGCTGGTGCTGATTGCGATGGCACGGCGTCGACTTGGATGACGTACGGAGCGTCCGAGGCAGGAGGCATGGCGGCGGCGATGTCCTGGTCGATCGTATCGACAGAAGCGTGCTTGTTGGTGTTGAAAGGAGCACTCGATGTCATGGCGAACTGGTGTGCTGCAGTGACTGGAGTGGTGTCTTGTGATGTCTTGTGCTCGAGAGCGCGTGTTCCAGAGTGAGCGATCGCGAAGCAAGCAAGACGAGAAGCTAGCAATGCCGTTGTGCTGGCAAGCGCAAGCTGGTCAAGTCGGTCGGTACCTGGAGACTCACGTGAGTCGACTCGTGGATTCTGGATCGGGCAGAACGTTGGGCTAGATGTGCTTTGGATGCAAGCACGTCTGCCGAAGCAGCGTGTACCAGGTGCGCACATCGTACCAAAGCAATGGCGCTTGCTCCACTAGGGTATGTCTCTCGGTTGTTCTACTGCTTGCTGCAATGGTATCGCTAGATTGCCATTGATCCCAGGCGTCGCGTACGAAACAACGAGAGCAGAGGTACCACCGCTGAGTGCCACCCATTCACGACTCACTTGAGGCTCTCGATGCAGCCATACGCTCATCAGCTCCAGCGCCGTCTGCGCATGCGCGCTAGTCGACGCACTCGAGCTCGTTGAGTGTCTGCTGCTGCTGCTGCGATTGTGGCTGCTGCGAGGTCCTCGCCGCACACATCGATGTTGTTCGCGCGCAGCGCACCTCCTGCAACGAGATGTGATCGTATCTTGCGATGAACAGCAGACGCACCAGTGGCCAACGTCACCTCTCTCGACAGCATGGAGATGAACGATACTGCCATGTGGAGAGCGACAACTCGCTCTGCTCAACACCAGGAGCACGCGGCAGCATTGATGCGTGCTCTACATGACCAGACTTGACCAGCCTCTTGCGTTGTATCCGCAGCTCTCGCGTTGGCTCAAGCGCCACCGCCAAGACGCAGCTCATCGTCTCAACGCGCGCACTTGCAGCGCACGAAGCGAGACGCAGACGAACAGACACACACAAGCGCGACTTTGAGTGCAATGCAGCAGATCTATCGACATGCAGGCGCTCTCTCGTGCTTCATGGACGCAACACTCTCGACTGCGCAACCTTGAGCTAGGCTGGGCCTCCAAGTCGACTTGGACCTTGACACTCGACACTCGACTAGCTCAGTGCAGGATACGCTGGGAGCACGTCTGGCGGTCCAAAGCGGCACTCGCGCGGCTTGTAGCTCTTGACGTGCGTCGCCATCTGCGCGATCGTGCAGCACGGCAGCAAGAGCGACACGAGGCAGTCGAGCGCGCACGCCCCGCGGATCGCAAAGCGCTCGCGGATGTGCGTGCGCAGGCGCCAGATGACAAAGACGTACACGAGTCCGAGCACGAGCGCGAGCACGCCCCATGGACTCGTGGCCATGGCGTAGAAGTTGGCGCTGAACGCACGATCACTGGATGCCATGCTGGCCATTGCATTGCCATGGTCGTTGCTGTCGTGGTCGTCGGTGCTGTCGTCGCCACTGCCACCGCTCACGATGCCGCCAAAGCTCGTTGCAAAGAGTCCGCGCGGGTCCTTCGTGCGCTCGTACCAGTGCATGCGAAGGCTGCTACTACTACTCGCAACACTCGACGCGCGCTGGTACCGGTCGTTCGTGTACACTTGCGCGAACGCAATGACCGCGACCAGGAGCTGCACGATCGCGACCGAGACGAGGCCGCAGAGCACGGTCTTGAAGCGCACGACACCGAGGCGCGCCGCGATCTGCGCGAGCGAGACGCACGGACAGAGCGTCGCCATGCAGCAGTTCGGCACGAGGTGCTGACAACACGCACCGAGTCCAGCTCCCCACGCTGCGACGCGCACGCCACTACTGGGATCGCGGTCAGCGTACGGACCTGGCGACGCGACTGGGATCGCGTACGGGACGTCCGAGCACCCGCTCTCGCTCGTCGGCGTCATGGGCTCGATGATCAGGTGCACCGCTCGCATCGCGTCGAAGGATGTCGAGTGTGTGAGAGCGAGAGTGAGAGTGCGTGGTGGAGGTGTGTTGGACGTATGAGCTTGAGAACTTATGAGCTTGTGAGAGCGTCTTGGAGAAGCAGACGACGAGCTCGACGTGAACTTGAGCGGACGCTGACGCTAGAACGACTCTGTTGTCTCGAGACACACGAGACGAGCGCTCGACGATGACAAGAACGACGAGGTGGAGGCGGAGGATCGGAGCACGCGCGTGCGAGAGTGACTATGAGAGAGAGAGAGAGAGACTCGAGAAGAGCGACGGCGCGAATGACCAGCAGTCGTCGCCTATGAAAAGCGCCAGTGTCCGTTACGAGGCACTTCTCTGGATCTGCTGCGGTCATCAAGGACATTTGGACTTTGGGCACGTGTGTGTGTACGTGAGGCGCAATGGCCCAAGGCCCTCAGTGCGCCATGCGATGTCTGTCAATGGCCTTGACACGCGATTGGAAGTCTCTCTCTCTCTTGGTTGACAAGCGACTGCGTCATGGCGGCTCGATGTCTCGCTCTCTCACGACGCACTCAAGAGACCAACAGCGACTGTCACCAGGTCACAGGCGCTGTCCACCACACGCACGCGACGCCTCATGACTCGAGACCGTCCGAAGCGACTCGCTCGATCCATTGACGACAGTGTCGCACCGCGTCGTCACGACGCAAACGCTTCCGTCCCAAGTCGCTGTGTGTCTGTATGAACGTGAGTGCGCTACGACAGCGACAGATACGACACGAAGGAAGGAAGGAAGGGCGGCGTTCGCTTAGAGCGGGAGGTAGAACACTGGCTCGAGCGGCGCGCGACTCCCGTGTTCTTGACACAGGAGCGCGACTTGGCGCTTCTTCCAGTTCGCAAGCACGTCATGGCCAAGTGGTCGACGTGGTCGTAGGATGTTCATAGTACTAAGAGCGTGCGTGGATCGACATGGAGGAGAGCTAGACTAGCGAATCTATGGCTGGCGAGCGGCACTGACCGCGCTCTCGCCAGTGTCATGGCGCTGTAGCAGCGTCGGCGCTGCTGGCGACGCGCGCGTACTGTGCGCCGACGCTGTCGACGACGTCGATGGCGGGCGGTACCCGCCGTGGAGCGACGTGCGACTGATGCTCTCGTCCGTGACTTTGCTCGAGTGGATCGTGATCGGAATCGCGTCGGCGCTGTCGAGCGCGTCGCTGCTCTCACCACGAGCGCTCGGCGTGAGCAAGTTCCGGTCGAGTCCGTCTGAGAGCTGGCGCTGCGGGCGCTCCCGACGCGCAGCACGGACGTCCTGGAGCTGCTTGAGGAGCTTCCGTCGGCGCCACGAGAGGTACGCGACAACGGCGGCAGCGACGACGATCACGATGACGCTCACGACGACGACGTACATCCACCACTGCCAGAAGAAGCACGGCTTGCTCGAACCAATGGGGAAGTAGCTGCTCAAGAGACTGCTCTTCCGGTCGCCGTCCGAGACGCAGTCGCAGAGCGAGCCACTGAATGCTTCGACCGTCACGGTCTTGGCCGACGTCACGCCGTTCGGACACGTCTTGGCGACGCCAAAGCCCACGCGATCGCGCTCGCGGTCGTGGATTGTGAAGAGTCCGTCCATGAAGACGTCGCCCAAGAGCGTGATGTCGCCTTCCGAGATCCCAAACACGCGGCACGCGCGGACGCTCCCAGTCGTCGTCGTGACGAGGATCGGGCGCCAGATGTACTCGGGCGGGATCGAGATCGTGATCTGCTGGTCACTCCCGTCGACTGCGAACGCGATCGCAAGTGGCGGGAGCTTGTAGATCTTGGACGCGGCGTCCGTCGGGTCGCAGAGCGCCGAGCAGCACGGCACGTCGTCGCTAAAGAAGCTGTCTGCCGCAGTCGGGAGCACTTTGCGCACGTCCGTCTTGAGCTGCGCGACGACCGCAGCGAAGACCGCCGATGGGAACGCGATGTTGCTCGTGCCCGAGTCGACGATGCTCCGCGGCGTGTTGAGCGCTTTGCAGCTCAGTCCGAGGCTCGCGCCGCTCACGCGCACGTCCGTTAGGACGACGTTGTACCACTTGCGCTGCACGAGCGGCGTGTACGCGAGCTCGCCTTGGTAGTACCGCTCGCCGTTCACGCCGTCGGCGCCACCAAGCACGAGCTCACCGGCGTACATCTGCGACGAGTCGTTCGCGAGCGACGCGAGCGAGACGGTCGACTTGGTGAGCATCTGAAGCGAGCCGCACAGGAGCATGCTGAAGACGTTTGCGAGGCTCTTGGCGCTCTGCATCTTGTCAAAGTACGGCGTTGGCGCCTTCCCAACCGGCGAGCCGACGGCTGCGTACGAGAGCCCGACGATGCCGTCGTAGCCGGTCTGGACAAAGCTCGACTCGGTCTGGATCGCGACGACTGGGACGCTCGGAACTGCGGCGCCAATGCCCGCGCCAGAGAACGTGTCCTGCACGAGCGTGCCGGTCCACGAGCCGGTGATGTAGCTCACGCTCACGCTCGAGTCCTGCGCGGCGCAGGTCGAGGACTTGGCGCACGAGTAGAGCGCGGCGTTCGTGAGCGCGCAGCAGTCGGCCGTCACGACTGCAGTGTTGGCGGAGCCCGTGTCGACGAGGAGGCGAAAGTTGTTCTAGCAAGAAGACACGAGCGTGCGAGTGTGAGGACAATGGACGCAGTCGAGTAGGACGCACAAGGCATGCGGCGTACTGTTGTACTGGGGCTCGTAGCAGAGTACAGTGGTTGGCCAATGTTCATCTGGATGTAGTACGCAAGGCCGGACGTGAGGCCGTAGAGCTTTTGCTGGACGACGGTCGTCGTTGCTGCAGATGCAGTCGGTGCGAGCGTCGACGAGCTCACGAGCGCGAGCAGCACGCGTCGTCGCCATCGAGGCGTCCGCGTCGTCGTCATTGTACGAGCTTGATCGATCGACGCCGGGAGCGCGTGCGCAGCGACGTCACGTAGCGAGAATGGCGCGAGATGGAGGTCGTCGTAGGCGGATTCGCTCGGCACGCAGCAGCAGCACAAGGTCGTCGTCGTCTTCCTTCGTCGCGTCGGTCGAGCTCGTGCCTGAGCGATCGATCGATCGATACTGGACAGCGCAATCTCGCCGACTCTATTGCGCGACACTCCTGCATACAAACAGCAAGTTGCATCAAATATCATGAATCGACACTTGATGTTTGTATGGAGTCGTGAAAAATTGAAGAGTCCAACGCTCGGCATTTCTGCAAATTCAACTTTTGCGCTCCAACAACGACCTCCAAGTCGATCGATCGAGTGCTCTCAGGTGCTGCTGCTCATGCTGCTGCTTGTGCACGGCACATGCATGTGTGTTCATGTACACGTGCGCAACACAGCGCTCGAGTCACTTGAATTTCATTTCGTGCACAACGAGCTCACTCAGGAGCAGCGAGGATCCTAAATGCGCACCACATGCACGCGCTCGTTCCTGCTCTCTCTCTCTCTCATGGCAAACGCACCCACGCTCTAACACGACGATGTCGCGATCAACAGATCCAAAGTGTCTACAGCGTGATCGTGTTGAGCCTTAAAGCCGCACATGACTGCGCATGACTTGCTGGTTGAGCGTGTTGCTAGCGTTTCACTAGTCGCGACTCACGCTGTGTGTGGAGCGCACTGCTGCTGATGTCTAGGTCGACTCGGCACCGACAGCAGCAGCGTCGCTCCCAACGACAATCGCTTCGAGCGCAAGGAAGTCGTCGTTCAGCACTGTGAGCGCGTCGGGGTACGGATCGCGCCAGCACGAGCGCCATAGCGTACGATACGAGTAGCGCACGCGCAGGAGCAGGTACCACGCGACTTTGGCAGCGTATACGAGCGTCGCGAGGAACATCACAAACACCACGGCATTTGCAGCGGCGCTGAGCTCGTCGTCGCAGTTTGCAGATGACGACGCAAACGCCCACTGCTGTCCGACAAAGAGCCACGTCATGTGCAGGAGTGTCATGAAGAACACGCCGCATGCGACTGCGTTGCAGCGCAGATGGAGGTAGAACCACTGGCGCACAAGAATGGGCACACAAGCTGCGAACGGCGCGAGGCAGCCGAGGATGGCGAGGAACGCTGCGAGTGGCTTGGCACACGCGCGCGAGCTGTACAATACGCCGAGCACGAGACTCACGACTGCGAGGTTGCCCATGACAAAGCTGAAGCAGTGGTCGACGTAGTGGCGTGACTTGGTTTGGTGGAGGTGCCGGACTCGCTGCTCGCGGTCGTGCTTGATCGCTTGCGCGACGACTGCGCGGCGCTGCAGCCACGTTCGAAGTGCAGAGCGGTGGTTCTTGCTTTGCGCGTCGCGTGGTTGGCTGTTGTTGCTCTTGTTCTTCACACGAGAGTTGTCGCCATGATCACGAGCTTGAGCGGCAAAGTCGTCGTCGTGAACGTGATCGATCTCAGTCTCTATGAAGACGTCCGGATCAAGCTCTAAGTCGTCTATGGCTATGTGAGCCTTGGTCGTAGATGTAGCCGCATGCATCGAGCTCGTTGACATCGTTGAGCACTCGCGTTGACGTCGGCAAGAGTGGGGTTGCTGTCATCCGATGCATGTCAAGGCAAGCAAGAATAGCGATATGGTGTGTAGTTTTCGCAGCTTTTCATTGTAATATCACACAATGTTTTTGTATTGCTAGAGCACTGACAACCACCTAATAAGTACGCACACTTGTACTTGCATTTGTATGTGCGTAGTACTGTACATAACATATAAAGTTGCATGCGAATTTGATCGAATTCGTGCACTGGAGCCGAGACACCAACGAACGACCTGCAGACGCTCACGTCGCGCTCTTGCTCGCTCTCTTGCTGCAGCTCTCACGAGCGTCTGCGTGCACGCACAGCTCACACGCAGCTCACACATCGACACATCGCTTGTGCATCCGCTCTCGTACATCCCATCCCTGCTCTCAGCGTATTGCTGCCACGATGATGAAAAAGAGCGTCGTGAAGAACCGCGCGCCGGCGCCGATCCAGATCACGGCCGAGCAGATCTTGCTCGAGGCGCACGAGCGCAAGGAGGAGGGCGTGAAAGCGACGCGCCGGCGCATCGCGGACGCCGATGAGCTCAATGAGTACCGCATGAGCAAGCGCAAGGCGTTTGAAGACGAAGTCCGGAGCCAGCGCCACCACATTGGGACGTGGATGAAGTACGCGCAGTGGGAGGAGAGTCAACACGAGTTTGCGCGCGCGCGGTCGGTCTTTGAGCGCGCGATCGACATCGACTACAAGACGCCGACGGTCTGGCTCAAGTACGCGGAGATGGAGATGCGGCACAAGTTCATCAACCACGCGCGGAACGTCTGGGACCGCGCGGTCACGCTCTTGCCGCGCGTTGCGCAGTTCTGGTACAAGTACGCGTTCATGGAGGAGATGGCGGGGAGTGTGAACAACGCGCGGCGCGTCTTTGAGCGCTGGATGGAGTGGCAGCCAGACGACCAGGCGTGGTACTCGTACATTAAGCTCGAGCTCCGCGCGAACGAGATCGACCGCGCGCGTGCGCTCTACGAGCGGTACGTCGCGTGCTTCCCGAGCGAGCGCGCGTACATCAAGTTTGCCAAGTGGGAAGAGCGGCAGCAGCACCAGCTCGCACTTGCGCGCCGGATCTACGAGCGCGCGCTCGACGAACTGCGCGACGACGAGAAGACGCAGGAGCTGTACATCGCGTTCGCGGCGTTTGAAGAGCGCTGCCGCGAGACGGAGCGCGCGCGTGCGATCTACACGTACGCACTCGACAAGCTCCCGCGCAACGACGCGCCGCAGCTCTACACTGCGTTCATTACGTTTGAGAAGCAGCACGGCGACAAGCGCCGGATCGAAGACGTCGTGATTGCAAAGCGCCGCGTCGTGTACGAGCAACAGGTCGCTGCGAACGCGTTGGACTACGACACGTGGCTCGAGTACATCAAGCTCGAAGAGGCCGAAGCCGTGAGCAAGCAGACGTTTGGGCTCGTGCGCGAAGTGTACGAGCGCGCGATCGCAAACGTCCCGCCTGTGGCTGAGAAGAAGTTCTGGCGCCGGTACATCTACCTCTGGGTCAAGTACGCGCTGTTTGAAGAGCTCCTCGCAACGGACGACGACGCGCCGGACCGCACGCGCCAGGTCTACACGACGTGCCTCGCGCTCGTACCGCACGCGACGTTCACGTTTGCAAAAGTCTGGATCCTCTTTGCCAAGTTCCTCCTACGGCAGCGCGACGTCACCGCGGCGCGCCGCGTCCTCGGCGAAGCGCTCGGCAAGTGCCCGAAGAAGAAGCTCTTTCGGAGCTACATCGAGTTGGAGTTCCTCATGGGCGAGATCGACCGGTGCCGCACGCTCTACACGCAGTTCCTGCTCTTTGACAACCAGAACTGCGAGACGTGGCACAAGTGCGCGCAGCTGGAGGTCCAAGTCGGCGAGTTTGAGCGCGCACGGGCTATCTACGAGCTCGCGATCGAGCAGCCAGTGCTCGACATGCCCGAGATGATCTGGAAAGCGTACATTGACTTTGAGATTGCGCTCGAGGACGGTCCGGAACGCACGCGCGCGCTGTACGAGCGCCTGCTCGAGCGCACCAAGCACGTCAAAGTCTGGATCAGCTACGCGCAGTTTGAAGCTGCGCGGACCGACGACGCTGCCGACGGACTTGCGACGGCGCGCGACGTGTTTGAGCGCGCACTGCGGTATCTCAAAGACCACGACGCGAAGAAAGACGAGCGTGCGCTGTGTCTCGAGACGTGGCTCGCGTTGGAAGAGACGCGCGGCGACGCAGCGAAGGTCCAGAAGCTCCAGGACATGCTCCCGCGCAAGGTCACGAAGCAGCGCATGGCGTATGCGCAGGACGGGGTACGTTTGCTTGATGTTATAGTTGGTATTGTGGGTATGTGGTTACGTATGGTGACTCACATAGTTGATATTGCGATTGATCAGACCGAGTTGGGCATGGAAGAGTACATCGACTACGTGTTCCCAGACGACGAGCAGGCGCAGTCGCACTTGAAATTGCTCCAAGCTGCGCAGCTCTGGAAGCTCAAGAAGCGCGCGCGCGAAGAGCAAGCGACGCAAGAGACGACTGAGGAAGAGACCAAGTCGAGCGACGTGCAGGACGCTGCTGCGATCGACATTGACGACGAAGACGAAGATGAAGAAGACGACGACTGATGCAGGTGCTGCGACAGCGAGCTGTTCAAGCAATAGGGAATCGAGAGAGAGAGAGCGACAGAGTGCAGAGTGCATGTGAACGCACGAGCAGCTACAATCAGAGCGTTGCGTGCGAGACGATCGGAGTACTCAGAGAGTGCACTATTGTGGCTGGTACAGCGGCTACTATTAAAGATGCGACAGTTGACACACGAATCCATCAAATGCCACATTGGCGAGTCATTTGCTATTGCAAAGTGCCACGCACTCGATCAGCGGCTCACATCGCATCGACACCATTTCCGATTCTGCGCACCATCATGAAGACGATGACTTCGATGACGACAGCGGTCGTGCGCTCTCTGCGCGCGCATGCTGCGCTACGTCCAGCGCCCGTGCGCTGCTTCTCGAGCGCGACGGTGCCGCCTGCGAACGCTGCAGCGGCGCTCGGCCACAATGCCGCAGACACGAAGATCGGCATTGGGTACTTGCAGCTCACGCCAGAGGAGATGCAAGCCGAGCAAGAGCTGTTGCAGGTCTTGCCCGAGTTCCAGCTCGCGACGTCGATCCTCCACGGCACGCGCGACGAGTTCACTGCGCTGACGAACTGGAAGCGCGCGTCGCTCGCAGTGCCGCCGCTTGAGCGCACAGTCGAGATCTGCCGCTCGTCCATGGGCTTCCAGAGCGTCTACCTCGTCGCTGCGCTGCGCCACCTCTTCCTCACGCACTTTCTCCAGGGCAACTACGCCGCTGCGAACAGAGTCATGCACGAGCGCGGCGAGCTCCTGAACTGGCCCATGTACGAGCAGGAGCGCATGCTCCGGATGTTCCTGCGCGAGAACAAGCCAGAGGCGGCGCTCGCGTGGTGCCAGAAGGACGTGTTCACGTCGCTCTTTCCCAAAGACGCGACCGTGCCGCTCAAGTGGACGATCTACGAGCTCATTAGCAAGAGCTTGCGCGACGGCGCGACGGACGTGCACGACCCGCTCTTCACGCAAGCAGTCGAAGTGCTGCGGTGCAAGAAGGACGTCGTCGTGGAGCAAGGCGCTGGTGCGAACGCGTCGCTCCTGAGCCGCGACATCCCGTACTTGCTCTCGCAGTACGCGTCACTCTGTCTCGTCTCGAGCGGCGTGCTCCAATCGACCGACACGACTGAGCGCACAGACGCGCAGACCGTGGCGCTGACCCAAGCCGAAGTGCTCTGGACCGAAGCGCTCTCGTGGGTCGAGCAAAAGGCGAGCGACGACGCAACGGAAGAGCTCACGACTGGCGTCGATGCGCCGTTTGAGGCCTGGACGCAGACCAACTTGGGCGAGCTCTTGCTCCGGAAGCGCGAGCCCGAGCGCGCGATGGAGCACTTGGGCAAAGCGCTCAAGATCCAGCAGCAGGAGAAGGGCGGCGATGCACTCAAGCTCAGCCGTATCCTCGGCAAGATCGCAGAGAGCTGCCACGCAGTCGGCCAGGCCGTGTCGGCTGAAGGGCTCTTCACAACGGCCCTCGAGGCGTTTGAGAAGGAGAAGTTCCTCTCGATGCAGGACCAAGTCGAGTTTGCGCGCGTGCTCCGCGCGTACGGCGACTTGCTCGCGAACTGGGAGAAGCGCGACGCTGGCGCTAAGCAGCAGTACGCGCGCGCTGACGCAGTCGAGCGTCAGGTCGCGCTCCTGTGTCAAGAACACGGGAGTCGCGCGCCGCTCGAGCCAGTGTTCTACCTCCCGCTCTAAGCGAACGCCGCCCTTCCTTCCTTCCTTCGTGTCGTATCTGTCGCTGTCGTAGCGCACTCACGTTCATACAGACACACAGCGACTTGGGACGGAAGCGTTTGCGTCGTGACGACGCGGTGCGACACTGTCGTCAATGGATCGAGCGAGTCGCTTCGGACGGTCTCGAGTCATGAGGCGTCGCGTGCGTGTGGTGGACAGCGCCTGTGACCTGGTGACAGTCGCTGTTGGTCTCTTGAGTGCGTCGTGAGAGAGCGAGACATCGAGCCGCCATGACGCAGTCGCTTGTCAACCAAGAGAGAGAGAGACTTCCAATCGCGTGTCAAGGCCATTGACAGACATCGCATGGCGCACTGAGGGCCTTGGGCCATTGCGCCTCACGTACACACACACGTGCCCAAAGTCCAAATGTCCTTGATGACCGCAGCAGATCCAGAGAAGTGCCTCGTAACGGACACTGGCGCTTTTCATAGGCGACGACTGCTGGTCATTCGCGCCGTCGCTCTTCTCGAGTCTCTCTCTCTCTCTCTCTCTCTCATAGTCACTCTCGCACGCGCGTGCTCCGATCCTCCGCCTCCACCTCGTCGTTCTTGTCATCGTCGAGCGCTCGTCTCGTGTGTCTCGAGACAACAGAGTCGTTCTAGCGTCAGCGTCCGCTCAAGTTCACGTCGAGCTCGTCGTCTGCTTCTCCAAGACGCTCTCACAAGCTCATAAGTTCTCAAGCTCATACGTCCAACACACCTCCACCACGCACTCTCACTCTCGCTCTCACACACTCGACATCCTTCGACGCGATGCGAGCGGTGCACCTGATCATCGAGCCCATGACGCCGACGAGCGAGAGCGGGTGCTCGGACGTCCCGTACGCGATCCCAGTCGCGTCGCCAGGTCCGTACGCTGACCGCGATCCCAGTAGTGGCGTGCGCGTCGCAGCGTGGGGAGCTGGACTCGGTGCGTGTTGTCAGCACCTCGTGCCGAACTGCTGCATGGCGACGCTCTGTCCGTGCGTCTCGCTCGCGCAGATCGCGGCGCGCCTCGGTGTCGTGCGCTTCAAGACCGTGCTCTGCGGCCTCGTCTCGGTCGCGATCGTGCAGCTCCTGGTCGCGGTCATTGCGTTCGCGCAAGTGTACACGAACGACCGGTACCAGCGCGCGTCGAGTGTTGCGAGTAGTAGTAGCAGCCTTCGCATGCACTGGTACGAGCGCACGAAGGACCCGCGCGGACTCTTTGCAACGAGCTTTGGCGGCATCGTGAGCGGTGGCAGTGGCGACGACAGCACCGACGACCACGACAGCAACGACCATGGCAATGCAATGGCCAGCATGGCATCCAGTGATCGTGCGTTCAGCGCCAACTTCTACGCCATGGCCACGAGTCCATGGGGCGTGCTCGCGCTCGTGCTCGGACTCGTGTACGTCTTTGTCATCTGGCGCCTGCGCACGCACATCCGCGAGCGCTTTGCGATCCGCGGGGCGTGCGCGCTCGACTGCCTCGTGTCGCTCTTGCTGCCGTGCTGCACGATCGCGCAGATGGCGACGCACGTCAAGAGCTACAAGCCGCGCGAGTGCCGCTTTGGACCGCCAGACGTGCTCCCAGCGTATCCTGCACTGAGCTAGTCGAGTGTCGAGTGTCAAGGTCCAAGTCGACTTGGAGGCCCAGCCTAGCTCAAGGTTGCGCAGTCGAGAGTGTTGCGTCCATGAAGCACGAGAGAGCGCCTGCATGTCGATAGATCTGCTGCATTGCACTCAAAGTCGCGCTTGTGTGTGTCTGTTCGTCTGCGTCTCGCTTCGTGCGCTGCAAGTGCGCGCGTTGAGACGATGAGCTGCGTCTTGGCGGTGGCGCTTGAGCCAACGCGAGAGCTGCGGATACAACGCAAGAGGCTGGTCAAGTCTGGTCATGTAGAGCACGCATCAATGCTGCCGCGTGCTCCTGGTGTTGAGCAGAGCGAGTTGTCGCTCTCCACATGGCAGTATCGTTCATCTCCATGCTGTCGAGAGAGGTGACGTTGGCCACTGGTGCGTCTGCTGTTCATCGCAAGATACGATCACATCTCGTTGCAGGAGGTGCGCTGCGCGCGAACAACATCGATGTGTGCGGCGAGGACCTCGCAGCAGCCACAATCGCAGCAGCAGCAGCAGACACTCAACGAGCTCGAGTGCGTCGACTAGCGCGCATGCGCAGACGGCGCTGGAGCTGATGAGCGTATGGCTGCATCGAGAGCCTCAAGTGAGTCGTGAATGGGTGGCACTCAGCGGTGGTACCTCTGCTCTCGTTGTTTCGTACGCGACGCCTGGGATCAATGGCAATCTAGCGATACCATTGCAGCAAGCAGTAGAACAACCGAGAGACATACCCTAGTGGAGCAAGCGCCATTGCTTTGGTACGATGTGCGCACCTGGTACACGCTGCTTCGGCAGACGTGCTTGCATCCAAAGCACATCTAGCCCAACGTTCTGCCCGATCCAGAATCCACGAGTCGACTCACGTGAGTCTCCAGGTACCGACCGACTTGACCAGCTTGCGCTTGCCAGCACAACGGCATTGCTAGCTTCTCGTCTTGCTTGCTTCGCGATCGCTCACTCTGGAACACGCGCTCTCGAGCACAAGACATCACAAGACACCACTCCAGTCACTGCAGCACACCAGTTCGCCATGACATCGAGTGCTCCTTTCAACACCAACAAGCACGCTTCTGTCGATACGATCGACCAGGACATCGCCGCCGCCATGCCTCCTGCCTCGGACGCTCCGTACGTCATCCAAGTCGACGCCGTGCCATCGCAATCAGCACCAGCAGCACTCGCAGCAGACGTCTCTTTGATCAAACACACGCAGTATGGCGCATCATCACCTCACGCAGCAGTGCCAAAGCGCTCTTTTCATGCAACTGCGACTGCTGAAGGCGAGTGGGAAGTCGGTCTCTTTGGCTGCTTTTGCACGCCAGCGCACTGCTGCTTGGCGCTCTGCTGCCCATGCGTGAGCGCCGGGTACGTCGCCAAGTGGATCGACTGGTCCGCCGCGCTCGTCGGGCTCTTCGTCTTCGTGACGTACACGCTCAATGTCGTCTTTGGCGTTGGGCCGCCGGAACACGGCAACAGCGAGTGGTTCGACTTCGTGTTGGGAAACCTCTATGGACCTTGCACGCGCTCAGCACTTGGCACTCGAGGCGCCTCTGCGCCTCCTCGTACATTCGTGCATGTTGCATACAAGATCGTAAATAGCGTCGTCAGTTAGGAAACTGACGTCTCTTCGCTGCCTCTGCGCAGCAGGACCATGGTAGGAGCAGGAGACGCTATCACAATGGATCTCACTTCACATCTAGCCCTCAAGGGCCCAGAGACAGCACAAAGTATACTTTTGCCTCCGCAAGATCAGTCACCGGCCGTCATCAAGCGCACGACGATGTCGACCTTCCGCGCAAGCTCAGAGGACGTGGAGATGGTCGCAGCGTATCTCTCCGCGCCGGAGCAGATCAAGGCGCCAAGGCTCTCGTCCTGGAACCAAGCAACGCTCATACGATGGCACCGCGAGCGAAGCCAATACGAGCAAAAGCTGCACGAGCGTTGCGCGTCCGCTGGCGAGCACTACGAGTGCATTGCAACGAGCATCAAGGGCTCGCTCGACGCAGGGCTACTCGCGAATGTGGCTCTTTACGTTCTTGGCAAGAGGCCCGAGGACGTCACCAACGACGACATCGTCATAGAGGTCGAACGGCGATGTCAAGCAATCAAGAACAATCATCTCCCAGACCTCGACGTGCTGTTTGCGACCAGGCTGAAGATGGATCTTCAGGAAGACGACGTTGACGCTCGCGTCCTCTCCTATTTCATGTCGTTCAACCGCATCATCGAAGAGCACGGCTTGCGCTCAGTCCTCGGGCTTGACGGCATTAGCGACGCCGAGCGCGCTGCACGCTCGAAGGAGCGAGCGAAGTACCTGGTGGCGCATCTCACCCCCGAGATGCTCAAGCGAGAGGTTCATCGGCTGCTCAAGCTCGACCAACGGGCGCAAAGTCGAACGAGCTCGAGCTGTACAATTTGGTGCTTTTACGTGCGCAAGCCCAGCACCACTACCACCTCCTCGCACAAGAAGAAAGGTCGAGCCAGCGCCAGGCACCGGCACCACGGCAGCTTGTACGAACTCAGGGGGCGCAACTGCAGGCGCGCGAGAAGACAAGCAGCTCAACCCCAGTGTCTGTAATCGCACCGCCGCCTCCGCCGCGCGATGGCTGTCTGGTGTGTCGAGGCCCACACTGGGTAGCGAAGTGCCCGACGGCCACCCAAGCTCTGACGGACGAAACCCGACGGGCAGCACGAGATCGAAGCAATGCGCGTAAGCAGCGAAGCGTGCGCAGCTCGGTCGTGCGAACGGACTTGTCGCAGAGCTCGCTGGCGAAGTTGAGGTGCCTCTGTGCGCGGACTCCAGGTCCGACACGTCGATCGTACCACGGGCAATGTTGTCCAGGCTTCACAGCAGCCAGTACACTGTCGAGGCGCTGCCGAACAGAGTGGAAGTCCAGGTCGTCGGTGGCGCAGTGCTTCACTGCTCTGAGCAGGCTACGCTGGACGTGACTATGCGCACGGCCGCAGGCAGAGTTCATGTACGAGCAGTTCCATGCTTGGTTCTTGAAGGCGACGAAGACCAGTTCATCCTAGGGCGCGACATCCTCCAGTCGCTCGGCGTCGACGTTACAGCGATGATCGAGCGCCTCGCTAGTGACCTAGTCATGGGCGACGATGGTGACGACCTTGACGTGCCAGTGGTTGACGTCGGTCATGAGATCGACAGCGACATCCAAGTTTGTCAGAACAAGATGCGTGTGGCAGCTGTCGCAGCAGAAGACGACGACGACGGTCTTGGCGACGAGCTCTACAACCTCGCGGCTGAATACGGTGACGTATGGAGGACGAAGCTCGGCGGCGATCCGCCAGCCAAGGTCGAGCCATTGAAGGTCACTTTCCGTTCCGATGCGATTCCTGTGACATCCAAGCCTCGCTCGTACCCTCCCGAGCAAGCTGACTACCTGCGTAAGTACGTCGCTGAGCTTGAGCGCAACGGTCTCGTACGGCGCAACACGCACACCAAGTGGTCATCACCGGCGGGTACCAGTCCGAAAACGCTCAGGCTCGACAGAGTTCCGTACGACAGTCGACTACATGCGTGTGAACAGCACAGTGGTTCCCATCGCTGGCGCAAAGCTGGACATGAAGACCATCATCGCGCGCGTTGCCGACTCTCGCTACATTGCCTGCTTCGATAACCACAAGGGCTTCTGGCAGATGAAGCTCCACGAGAGCTGTCAGGAGCCGTTCTCCTTTGTCACGCCGGATGGAGTCTACACGCCGACTCGAGTGCCTCAAGGCGTAACGGATTCAGCGATACACTACCAGAACCAGATGCAGGTCGTCTACGGCGAGATGTACCTCGTCAGACTTCTGGTCTGGATCGACGACATGATCGTCTTCGCTGCTAGCCGTGACCAGTTCGTTGCGCGCCTTCGCCAGTTCATGGCGATCACATCGCCACAAGGCCTCAAGCTCGGCGGGACGAAGAGCGAGCTGCTGTGCAGAGAAGTTCTCTGGTGCGGCAAGATCTTGGGCGCAGGAGGAGGCCGACACGATCCAGCACGACTCGCAGGTCTCACATCGCTCCCACCTCCTGCCAAGGCTGGTGAGCTCCAACGTCTCCTGTGCGCCGCAAACTGGTTGCGCTACTCAGCCGTGGACTACTCAAGAAGTGCGGCCCCTTTGCATGACAAGATCAACGTGGCGCTCTCCGGCCGAAGCAAGAAGAACAGAATTGCCTCTGCGATTGGCCTCGAGTGGAGTGACACTGAGCTGTCCAGCTACAGTCAGTTCCTCGAGGCTCTACGAACGTCAGTGGCGGTGTCGTTCCCACTGGCAGCGGCCACCGTCTGCATCTTCACCGACGCATCTGAAGTCGATTGGGCTGTGGTCGCAACGCAAGTACTGGCATACGACAACCGAGCCGCAGGGTCGGAGCAGCAGCACCAGCTCATCGCCTGTATCAGCGGCATGTTCAGGGGCCCACAGCGCAACTGGACAGTCACTGAGAAGGAAGGATATCCAATCATCAAGGCGTCGCTGCAGCTCAAGTACCTCTTGGCTCGCAAGAACGGCTACAGGCTTTTCTGTGACCACTCGAACCTCGTACACTGGTCGCCAAAAGAAACAGAACGATACAAATATCACAATAACAAAGTCAATTTTCACGAATGAGCGATGCAAGCGGCACAGTTCGCTTCGTCTGTGAGAGGCGCGTTTTGTGATATTTACAGATTCGCCAAATTCGACATCAATCGCAAATGACAAAAATTTGCTGACATTTCGACGCGTCAAAAGAAACGAAACGAGTCGACAATACAAAAATCAAGTGTATTTTTACTGGCGTAGAGCGAAAAGCAATGCGAGCTTGTGCTTGGTTGGAAGCACATTACGATTGGCACTCTCAGCAGCACAGTAACGTTCAAGCACTTGACAAGCGAGGATCGATAGGAGATGCGAGGAATGCGCGCTGCTCGCATGAGCATTGGTGCGATTGCGAAGCTGACAAAGCGCTCTAAGGGCACGGTGTGGCGTGCGCTGAACCACGTCGAGAGAGAAGAAGGAAGAGGACGCAAGACTGTGCTCAATGAGCGCTTGACGCATCGTCTGTTGCGCGATGCCAGCTCGCGCGGCGTATCGGCGCCTCGACTCAAGAAGGACAACGATCTGCCGTCCTCCGTCCGGACCGTTCAGCGTGTTCTCTAGGACACAGACTGGCTCGCCTACAACAAGCTCTCCACTCGCCTCCCACTCAGCGCTCGGCACAAGACAGAAAGAGTCGCTTGGTGCGAAGCCGCACTCACCGATCGGCGCGGCAGTGCGTACTGGGACGCTGTGGTGTTCAGCGACGAAAGCGCTGGAGCCTCGATGGCCCCGACGACAGACGCATGTGTCAAGACACCAGACAACCACTGCTGTCTGTCGCCCGGCGGCAGATGGGAGGAGGGGGCGTCATGGTGTGGGCGGCCTTTTCGAGTCGAGGCAAGAGCGACATCGTGTTTCTCGACGGCAAGCAGAAAGCAGTCGACTACGTCGCTACTCTCGAGCGCTACCTCGTCCCCTTTGCTCGAGTTGCTCATCCTGATGGGTTTGTCTTTCAACAAGAAAATGCATCAATCCACACAGTTCGCTCCACGCGCGACTACTTCGCTGCGAGTGGCATCAACGTCATGGACTGCCTGCGCGCAGTCCTGACTTGAACCCCATTGAGAACATTTGGGGCGCGATGACAGAGCAAGTCTATCGAGACGCGCGGCAGTTCGCCACTGTCAGTGAGTTGAAGCAAGCCATAGTGCGCGAATGGCTGGCGCTCGACGGATCTCTCTGTAAATATCACAAAACGCGCCTCTCACAGACGAAGCGAACTGTGCCGCTTGCATCGCTCATTCGTGAAAATTGACTTTGTTCTTGTGATATTTGTATCGTTCCGTTTCTTTTGGCGACCGGTGTACGTACTCGTCATGAAGGACGCCTTCACGCACTTCGTCGAGCTTGTGGCGACCGACACGGCAAGCGCGATGGTCGCAGCTGATGCCGTGCTTGCGTGGCATGCACGCTACGGCCTGCCTCGTGCGATCATGACGGACAATGGGACGCATTTCCGCAACAAGATCATCAAGAGCGTGTGCGATCGGCTCGGTCTCGCGCATCGGCTCTCGCCGGTGTATGCGCCGTGACTGAACGGCGCAGCAGAACGAGCAAACAAGAACATACTCCAAGTCGCACGCGTGATGCTACTCGAGGCGAAGCTCGATGTACGCAACTGGGACCACGTGCTTCCAGTCATCCAGTCTTGCCTGAATCTGACGCCTGTGATCAGCCTGGGCGGGCTCGCGCGTCTTCGTGACAAGCTCGAGCGCCTACACACCGCCACCGCAGAGCAAGCGAAAGCGCGGCAGGAGCGAGCCAGATCGAGCAAGGCGTCTCGACCGGCGAACTTTGAGATCGGCGACTTTGTTTTGTGGTCACGCGCAGACCCACGCCTTGGTGGCGGAAAGCTGACCGTGCGCTGGGTCGGGCCGTACGTCGTCTCAGACGTCACCGAGCACGCGATCGCGATCAAGAGTATCCTCACCGACGCTGCACACGTAGTTCACGGTTCGAGACTCAAGCGTTACTCCGAATCCAGCCATGACGTCACCGACGAGCTGCGCGAGCACGTGTCCTCTCAGGGCCACATACTTGGAGTTCGAGGTCTACTTGGCGTTCGATACAACAGCGGTGCAGGAGCGTGGGAGATCAAGGTCTCATGGATCGGCCTCGAGGATCATGAGTCGTCGTGGGAGCCCGTCTCGACGATCCAAGCCGACGTGCCCACCATCTTCGACGAGTACATCCAGTCGAACGCGAACGACAAGGAAGTCAAACGCATGTTGGGCGAGCTCGGCCTCCGGGAGTAGGGAGTGTTGGGAAACCTCTATGGACCTTGCACGCGCTCAGCACTTGGCACTCGAGGCGCCTCTGCGCCTCCTCGTACATTCGTGCATGTTGCATACAAGATCGTAAATAGCGTCGTCAGTTAGGAAACTGACGTCTCTTCGCTGCCTCTGCGCAGCAGGACCATGGTAGGAGCAGGAGACGCTATCACAATGGATCTCACTTCACATCTAGCCCTCAAGGGCCCAGAGACAGCACACTTCAGCAGCAGCCCGTCGAACGACTCGTTCTCGTTTGACATCGAGCGATGGGTCCCCACGACGGCGTGGGACTACCTCTCGTACGCCTGCTTCCTCGCGTTCATCATCGCGACGACCGTGCTGCGGCGCGCCGTGCGGACGTTCGACCACATCCCTGGCTCGACGATCAACGACTTTTGCGCGTCGTTCTGGTGCTCGTGCTGCGTGCTCTCGCAGCTCTCATCGCACACAGAGCGCATGAAGCCGCACCGGAGCACGAGTGCTTCGACACTCCCAGCGTATCGCGCAGCATAGTGAGCTCCTCGTCGTCGTTGTTGTGAGGATCAACCACCTACTACGATGTCGTTCATAGACATCAACCTTGCGTTGACGGAGCTTGCGTCGTCGTGTTTGTCATCCCGAGTGAGCGCCAAGTGAGCGCCAAGCCCTCGCTCGCTCGCGCTCTCGTGAACTAGCGCCTTGTGCGAGTGACCGAGGCGCGTCGGACACGAGACGAAGTGCAAGTGTCCGTCAGCTCGTCTTTGTGCTGACACTCACTTGGATCGGTTCAGCGAGTCGCAACTGTACTGCATCGCTCTACGCAGAGTCATTTGAACATGTTTGTGTGATGACACAGTGTATCAGTTCAAGCAATCCACGCTTCTAGCGACTCGAGCGAGCGAGCGGGTTCATGTTCATGTTCGTGTGTGTGTATGTCGGTGGATCTTCAGACGTCAGACGTGTCTCAAAGACGTGGAGCACCAGACCACCGCACGCTGCTGACGTCTGACGCCTCTCTCTCGAGAACAACACACTGCAAAAATGAAAATCTTCTACCTCGTTTTTGTCACATTAGAATCTCAAACCTACTTGTTCGAGTCGGACATGTACCGTTTTGAAAACTTCTGAGAGAGAGAAGTACATGTGCGGTTATGTATCCCAGGTTTGTACCTGGTATTATATATACTTCATGAAGACAAAGAAGAACCTCTGCAGCAGCAGCGGTAGGTTCTTGCTGAGCGATGTTATCGCCTGGCCGCTGCGGGCATTTGCTGTATTGCAGTTGTTGTGTACTACGCAATTGATCAACCGAACTGGAATGATCAAATTTTGTACTCTCTATCTCAAAATTTGACTTTCGAGTATTTATTGCAATCAAAGCAAAGCTGCAATCAAAACAAGCGAGCGAGAGAGGATAACACTCAAGCAGTTTGATTGAGTGGACGTGCGCCCACAAACGACGTTGTTGTTCTAGTATGAATATCTGCCGGGAAGTGCCGCCTTAAAAGTAGAGTTGGTAAAACGATCGATTCTTGATATTACGTCTCACATACAAAAAATGAGTATGTATAAAAATACTAGTTCGCGCGAATATAATATATTAATGGAGAATGACTTTTGTTTGAAGACTTCAGCAAGTTAAATTTGAACCCATTGGCTGGCATAGTTGCACCTCTCCCTCACATCATGTGATTTACGGTATTGACTTCATGCCGTACCATGTTGTAGCACAACCAAATGCACACAGATCAAATCGCCTTCCGCCATCAGCATCACCACCACTCCAACACCTCTCCAATCCGTCATGCTATTCAGGTACATTGAGATTGACATTCCGTCGAGCCAACATCCCCAAGCACCCCATACTCGTCCGACTTCTGCAGACGCTTTGGAGCCTTGCAGCAGGGACACTGACGTTGGTGTCGATGCCACTCCGCAGCAACGTGGCGGCGCGATAAAAGGGTGTTCAAGCGTGTGTCGTTGCACTCGACCGTCGATGAGGAGAAAACACTCAGTGCAAGACTTCAACCAGTTCGACTGGCGCGTGCTCTACAACTACAGCGCTAAGGCCAGCAAAAGCAGGGTGTTCGCTTGCGCTTCGCATTCCCCGTGCGACTTTCGGTACCACATCAAGACGTGCAAGACGTCTGGCCGTGTGATCCTTGAAGAAACTGGAGAGTATTAAGACACTCAAGTGCGTCGGCTACGGTATGAACAGGGATTAGCTCCCTCCTGAAGCGTGAAGTGGACGACTTGCTTCAAAGTGGGGTGGGCCCGGAAAAGTGCCGCCGATGCTGACCCAGCGGCAAGCGAAACACAACGTCGCTCTCAAACGGATAACGACAGCGAACCAGTTAAATAAGCGATGCAAGGCCAGGGATCGCGCAGCAGCAGTCTCTGCGGCGGTAATGATTTCTGCAGACCAAGATGGTTTTGAAGCTGCTCTTCTCGCCCGCTTTGTCGCCCACACGCCAGTTGCTCCTAGGGGGTCCGAGTACCCGCGAGTCGTCGCGAGTTTGGTCGATCAAGACCGAGCGGCAGTCGAGAGCGCGTGCATGCGACATCCAGACATGCCAGAGACGTGACTAGATTCACGACGGCGATTGACATGCCGAGAGACCTCGGGGGAGCGAGTCGTGATGCATCAAGATCGCGCCAGAGTGAAGTCCAAGAGGCGTGCAGACTACGCCATCGTGACGACAGCGCTTGACTACACCACCAAACAGTCCAGAACCTGCCACGCGCCTTCACATCAAGCGCAACGAATGCCTGAGGGTCGACGGGTAGGAGTACTCCTTGGTAGTCAGACCCCAGGGGCACGCTCAGAGGCGAAGTGCCAGTTCGAGTATCCGGGCAGTGGGACGGTGAACCCAAGCGAACCCAGCGCGCGCGCGTGGAAACGCAAGCCCTCGTGTGTGTTCAAGGCTGCGCGCCCAGCACAAGTGTCGACACTCAAGCATTCATGCACCCGAGCATCTCCAAGACCCATGGTTCAAGGCACTCAAGACAGTATAGAGAGTAGCAAAGCGAACGACCCTAGTCTTTAGAATACCTTTATCAATACGGGTTCGCCAATTTGCCAGCTACTGCTCAAGTCCCAACTCGGCTCTCCACAAACTCGACCGTTCAGCGGATACTCTCGGCCTCGACGCTCGTACACGGCACAACGTCGGCAGTACCCGCGGGGTTCGGCGAGAGTTTACCTGCGGAAGTGTAAGTGGAGTGTGGTGTGCTTGCATCTTGTGGTCTCAAACCCCGATATATTTACACATACACCTTGGTGCTGCGCGTGTGAGCGCGAGGCCAACCGTGGAGTGTGTACTCCATATTGTATGTGTGCCCTTGGAGATCGGCCGGAGCTTGGATAACCGCCATACGTCGACGCTCCTGGTCCCCAGGACTGCCACCAAAATGACACAAAAAGAGACGAAGTCCCGCCGACATCGAGGTGAGAGAGAACCCTCGAGTCTCAGGTCAAGAAGAAGTACCCCTCCCCAAGGGTCGCGGCAATTTAGACTATCTCGCTCGACCGACCGTCCAGCGAGTGCCCGAACAAGCGGGACTCCTGTTGACACTCTAGGTCCAGTCGCGCACCCGCTGTTGACCACTGTCGTTGCCTGAGGCCGCGGTTACATTGGACCTACGCCAAAGGCGTGAAGCCCAGGAATGGCCCGGCGACGTATCTGTATACGAACAGCTATCGCCGGTTAGGTCTCGATCAAGACCTCAACAAAACCAATATCGACGAAGGCAAGAAGAACACGTGCCTCGTCACCAGAACCGAAGACTCGCGCACGATCCTCACCCCAGCCCGAAACTCCTCGTCGTCCGAACCCCCAGGGCCGTTGAAACCCCCAGGCGTGCCGACTAGCTTGAAGGCGGGCTACTTCGCTGTATTGCTACGATCCAAAGAACGTTTAAGGGTACACAGTGCGAGGTCTAACCAACCGAGTCCAGACAGAGTCCTTCTCCTTGGCTCCAACTATAAGACCCCATTACTACTGGCAAGGTCGATCAAGTCCCATAGGTCCCAGGCGCTCCCAGGTCCAAGGTCCACGAAGATTTAAGATCCCAAAAGGTTCGAGGTCCCAGAAGACCCCAGTCACCCTCGGTTTTGCGTGCCACATCGTCGCGGGGGTACTTCCGCTTGACCTGAGACTCGAGGGTTCTCTCTCACCTCGATGTCGGCGGGACTTCGTCTCTTTTTGTGTCATTTTGGTGGCAGTCCTGGGGACCAGGAGCGTCGACGTATGGCGGTTATCCAAGCTCCGGCCGATCTCCAAGGGCACACATACAATATGGAGTACACACTCCACGGTTGGCCTCGCGCTCACACGCGCAGCACCAAGGTGTATGTGTAAATATATCGGGGTTTGAGACCACAAGATGCAAGCACACCACACTCCACTTACACTTCCGCAGGTAAACTCTCGCCGAACCCCGCGGGTACTGCCGACGTTGTGCCGTGTACGAGCGTCGAGGCCGAGAGTATCCGCTGAACGGTCGAGTTTGTGGAGAGCCGAGTTGGGACTTGAGCAGTAGCTGGCAAATTGGCGAACCCGTATTGATAAAGGTATTCTAAAGACTAGGGTCGTTCGCTTTGCTACTCTCTATACTGTCTTGAGTGCCTTGAACCATGGGTCTTGGAGATGCTCGGGTGCATGAATGCTTGAGTGTCGACACTTGTGCTGGGCGCGCAGCCTTGAACACACACGAGGGCTTGCGTTTCCACGCGCGCGCGCTGGGTTCGCTTGGGTTCACCGTCCCACTGCCCGGATACTCGAACTGGCACTTCGCCTCTGAGCGTGCCCCCTGGGGTCTGACTACCAAGGAGTACTCCTACCCGTCGACCCTCAGGCATTCGTTGCGCTTGATGTGAAGGCGCGTGGCAGGTTCTGGACTGTTTGGTGGTGTAGTCAAGCGCTGTCGTCACGATGGCGTAGTCTGCACGCCTCTTGGACTTCACTCTGGCGCGATCTTGATGCATCACGACTCGCTCCCCCGAGGTCTCTCGGCATGTCAATCGCCGTCGTGAATCTAGTCACGTCTCTGGCATGTCTGGATGTCGCATGCACGCGCTCTCGACTGCCGCTCGGTCTTGATCGACCAAACTCGCGACGACTCGCGGGTACTCGGACCCCCTAGGAGCAACTGGCGTGTGGGCGACAAAGCGGGCGAGAAGAGCAGCTTCAAAACCATCTTGGTCTGCAGAAATCATTACCGCCGCAGAGACTGCTGCTGCGCGATCCCTGGCCTTGCATCGCCACAACCGTCCCTTGGGGAGCTACTGTTGGCGTGGCACAAACTCCCAGTGACACATCAGCTGTAGTGCCAACCGGCGCTCCCCGGATTGTCGTCGCTCATGTTCTGTGCTGGTCTGTAAGTCGTTCCGCTGACCGCACTTTTCAATCCGCATCGCTTCACAATGTCGACTGCTTCGAACACTTCCGCACCCGCCGCTGCGGCGCCACCGATAGCTACCAACGCTCTTTCGGCTGCTGCGCCACCCGTGCCACCGTTTAATGCTTCTGCGCATGCTCCAGCGCTCCCAGCGCTTGCGCAATCGCCCGCTCTCCTTTGCTCGCCTCAAGTAACGCTCCTACGTCTACTTCGGCTGCACCTGTTGCTCCTGCCTCGATTCCTTGCATGTCTGCTGCCGTTCCTGGTGCTCCCGCTGCGACTGCTCATCCTGGGTCAGCGCCGACGTCGACTTCTCCTCCTGGGACGACGACGATACCTACGGCGATGGTACATCCAGGGTCGACTGCACCCTCAGACGCGCCTGTTGGCGCTGGGTCTGCTGCGCAGGAAATGCCTCCACCAGGATCGCCTGGGTCTATGCCGACATCGCCGACTCTGGATCGTGCGCTTCAGCTTTTGGTTCCTGACGTCTTCGAATCCGACGCTCAGTTTGTCAAGGCGATCTCTGAGGGTGTCGACATGCGGTACACCGTGGAGAATACGTCGGATCGCCGTCGGCGTGGAGCTCATGAGCCGTTACGGACCGTACGACTTGCTATAGAAGGTCGTGTACTCGCTCGTCGTGCTCACAGGGCCGAGCTTCCAGAGCGCGCTGCAGTCGTCGAGGCGCGCGCAGTCGAGCTCGCTGCGTCCGCCGCCCCAGACCCAAAGACCTAGGAGCGCGTGAACGAACTCGAAAAGGAGAACGCTAACCTGCGTGCGTTTGTCGCGTCACTGGAGGCGAAGGTCGCGTCGCTCACCGCGGCTGTGGGTGACGCCCCCAGGGTCGTCGTTGGCGACTTCGTGGCTCAGCGTCGGCGTTGGTGCGCGGTCCACGACGACGCGGGGTTATTGCCCGTCTTCGTCGAGTACTTTGCCGTGGGCACAGCGCCTGAGGTCGTCGGTGTTCTGATCGTCGCTTTCTCTGGGGTCCTGCAGTCGATACCGACCCTTGGGGGTGCTGGTTCCGCGCCCTCAGGTGGCCGTGGGGCTTCAAACGCTCCTGCGCCGAGCTCTACGCTTCCTGCTTGTCCGTCGTCTGCGCCGAAGTCGACCCAAGCTCGAAGTCGAAGTTCAAGCGCAGCACGCCCTCAGGGAGTGGCTCGTCGTCAAAGCGTCAGCAGCCTTCTTCGGGTGGGCACCCTAGGATCGCTCTCGTCGCAGCGTCGACTCCGAGAGCTGCGTCTCTGCCTCCGATCGTCGTTCCTTCTGCTTCTGCCGTCACGCCACCGGCTTCGACCGTCGCGCCAATAGTCCCGAGCATCACGCCACCATCTGCTGCTACGATGTTACACACCCTGAGGATGTCGTCGATTGGCAAGGCCAAGCCCTCGGTCGCGTTGAATGTGGTGACGGCGTCGTGACTTGGTCTCAAGCTTCTGACACCGGCGTTGCCTCCTACAAAGGTGAAGCTTCCTCCAGGGGTCGACGGTCTCAACGATCTACCGCTCGGCGTACTGCGCCTCCTGTGCCGTGGCATGCCCTTCAGTTCTCCGCTTGACCTTGTCAACCAGGACTGGGACCTGAGCAAACTGTATACGCTCACGCACCTGGAGGCGATCGCGACGCAGGCTCTCGTTCAGGAACCAGAACGGCTCCGTAACACCTGGTTGCGTTACCTTCCCCAGTACAACCTGAAGTGGTGCAAGACCGGATTGATGACGCGGCGGCCGGAGATGACGCCGTGGATGACGACGACCTCAACGCCGACGGCGGAGATGTCGCAGAAGTCGGCGACGATGACGACGATGACAACGACGCCGACGACGATGATGACGGCAACGAGACATACTTGCCGCCCACAGGGTTGCCGCCTTCGGTGACGAAGGTCCTAGGGACGGCGAGCGAGCCGATTGTGGTAGATCCGGAGGACGACGACGACGACGCTGAAGACAACGACGATGACTAGACCGACGACGTCGAGGTGGTGCCCCGCAGGGCTCCGCCACGGCAGACGCCGCACCAGACCTTGAACGGGAGCTCGTCACCTCTCAGGGGATCCGCCTTGCGACTTCGTTGATCCAGACGCCTGGGTTCTCGTCACTCAGCATCGCTAAGCATTCTTCCTTCGCTTTGATGCGCCTGATGAGGTTGCGGAGTACGAGGCGATCGAAGCGGCCGCGCGGTGGAATGCAAAATGGTGCCAGTGCGAGCGGTACTTCTGGATTTTTCGTTCAAGCGCGCTGACCCCGGAGGTGCATCAGTTTGTGCAGACGATCGTGATGCACATGGAGCACCATTGTTGTGCGGCCTGGGATCGCAACCACTGGGTCCCGCTACCGGGCTACCTGGACACAGTATTGGTCGCAGTGTCGTCGAGCCACAGGTCGCTTCCGGTGGTGCGTGCCTGCACATGGTCCACATCGCGGTACAGCCGAGCCAAGGCGTTCCGTGACGCTTCGGCTCGATTCAAGATGCAGTCCCTGGTAGTGCCCGGCTTCCACCCGATCTCTGGTTTGAGCCTGGACTCTGGGTCTGCCCAGAGAAGAACGTGTACTGGATGCCAGTGGTCGGTTCTCTCGCTGACCTGCTCGAGGCCCTAGATCGCGCCGAGCCAGCACGCGTCGGATGGGTGGGATCTGACTTGACGCCCCTGAAGCAGATCATCGCGCCAAACGGGTTAAAGTTGCTCAAGTCCGCTGAGCTGCGAGCTGAGCCTGACGAAAGCCGGATCTCGAAAATCGGTCCGTCTCCGATCTCTCGCGCTCCTTGACCCTGGGGGTCGAGTGTCGCACCATGTGCCCCTCAGGTCATCGCGTCGCTCTCGCTCGTGGTCTTCTCGTAGTAGTGCATGTGTTGTTGCCTAGCTCTGCTTACTTCTCTTGGTAGTCTTGGAACATAAAGGTATGTACCTTCGCCTTAAAGAACTTGTTCTTTTTGCCCGTGATCTCGCTTGAGCTGTCAACACCCATAGGGTTGCCCCCATGGTGCTCGGCACCCTCAGACTGCATGGCACGGAACCGAACCGTCGCCTTGGCGCTCTGGTCGAGCTCGATGATCGTTCGACCGCGCTTCATCTGGCCCACGCGTTTCCAAGTCGGTTCTTCATGCCCTTTCCAGAGCAAGAGGTACTGCTTCGACCTGCCGCTGGTGCATGTGACTTGGGCCCACCGGACGTCCAAGACCTTTTCGACTTCGTACACGTCGGCATTCTCGTCGGCCACACAACTGTCCTCAGGCCACGGCGCAGCGTCAAAGTCGTCCTTCTCATCGACTGACCCCGGGGGCTCAGTCGGTCGCCTGAAGGTCTGGACCCTGGGCTTCAGACGGCTGCAGTGCACCCAAGGTAGCCTGTGCCTTCGACGTACAGGCGTACGCGGAAGTCGTCCTTCTGCTCGACGATGCGGAAGAGGCCATGCTACAGATGAACGATCTTGCGCGCCAAACCTGGCTGGACTTGTGCGAGGTAGAGCCAAACCGCGTCACTGACCTCCCACCCTGAGGTGAGTCGCCCTGGGAGTGACTCCTAACGTTCGGTCCGAGGTTGAGCTCGTCCTGTCTTCGCTTCGTCCTGGAGCTTCACTGCCCACGCTTTAGCGTACTCCTACTGCCTCTGGATCCGCAGTCGCCACAGATATGCCACCCTGATGTCCGCCAACCCCGGGGTCCGACTGAGCATCGCATTAACTGTGGTCCTGGGGTCCTATCTGTGAACGAAGAAAACGGCGTGTCCCTGTGACTCGCATCGTACCACGTGTCGATCGCGAACATCAGGCGCTCCACGAGAACGTCCCAGTTCCCTTGTGCTGGGTCTTCAGTGTACGCGCGGACTGTCTTGATCACAGTCTGAACTGAGCGTTCTTGCTGGTCATTCGCCTGAGGGCGATACGCCAGGGTCGCACGTTGTCGGCTGCCGACCATGTCCCGAAACGCCGAGAACACCTCACTCATGCCCCTAAATCGCTATCGTGAAGGATCAGCGTGCTGGCGCCAAACCTCCGGTAGACGACTTCCTCGTACACTTTGGCGACGTCCTGGGCTGCCGTGGAAGGCATTGGTTTGCACATGCAGAACCCCTAGAACGCGTCCTGGAACAGCGGCAGAGCCATGTCGCCCTGGCTAGTTCTGGGGTGCGTGATCACAAAGTCCATCGAGAGCACGTGGAATGGGTACGCCGGCAGGATGTTCTCTGGGGCGGCACTTGGTTCCGTAGTTCGCCACGACTAACCACCCAGTCTACACACTCACGAACGTACCGTTCAACGTCTGCATACACGCCAATCCAGTGGAAGCCCTTGCGAACACGTTCGTACGTCTGGGTGACGCCCTTGTGACCGGCTTGCGCGTCCTCGTGACAGTGGTGAAGCACATCAGCACGCAGAGTCTGGGGACTACTAGGTCTGCTTCGTCTCTCCGAGGGCGAGGTCGGCCCTGGTCTCTGGGGACACGTACAGTAGAGCTCTAGGGCCATCGAGAACGTACTGGTCTGCGATCATCGCCATGTTCCACGCTTTGCGTTGGCCCAACCCGTCGAGGGCGTTGCGCAGGAACGCTTTGATGCGCCTCAGTTCTGGGTCCGTGACTTCGTGGTTGCGAATCCGCCTCCATCGCTCATAGACTGCACCATCAGGGTTTGCAGAACTGACTCGCCCTGGGGGGGGGGACCGTTGTTTACGGGCGTCGCTTGCTTGGTTGTTGTCGCGTGACGACTGCGTACCCCGGGCTTGGGCTCGCGTAACCGCAGCCACTGCAACCGCCTCGGTGCGCGTATCTTGTACGAGGGTCTGCCCCCAGGGGTGGACGTGATCTGTTCCATGATCCGGTTCAAGCCTTCGACCTGGAGCAGTTTCTCGGCGTGCGCGAGTTCTTGTTACGCCCCAGTCCTCAAGACCTTGCTGGTCAAGTAGTCTGCGGCTGCGTTGAACTTGCGCTTGACGTGGACGAGCTGCACCGTGGGGATGAGCTCGACCTTGGACTCGACTTGCTGGAGTAGCAACTGCAGTTTTGGCTGGTTGCAACTGATGAGTCCTTGGACCTGCTGGATCACCATCCTGGAGTCTCCGACCACGACAAGTTCATCGACCTTGGAGGTGATCGCCAGGTCCAACCCTCGGAGAAGACCCTTCGAGGCACCATCAAAACTGAATAGGTACCCAGCAAGCATCTCGAGACTGATCGGTGGGACCTTGACTTTGATGCACTTCCTGGGGATTCGATCGGCGACAACTTCGTCAACCTTCACTCGCGGCGTGTCGCTAGTGTCGAGGATCGCCGCCAGTCCGTCTTCGTCGTGCTCGACCTGGAACACTTCGACGACCCAGGGTGACAGTATCGTTGCCCACAGGATGATTCGCCTCTGTACGATGCGAGACTTCATCAGCCACTTCAACGTCGAGTATTGGGTGTAGATCTTGATGCGCTGACCGACGACCAAGGTGTAGAACGAGTGGAACAACGCGGAGCAGAGCCAAGACCCCCTTCTTGAACGCGTTGTACCGAAGTTCACCTTCATGGAGGACCCGACTTGAGAACCTCCCAGGGTGGATGTCACTGTCGTCCTCTTGCCCCAGTACTGCTCTTACGGCCGAGTAGTTCGCGTACAGGATCACGACAAACGGCCTTGAGCGGACTGGGTGCTTCAGCAGAGGGGCCTGGTTGATATTCTCCTTCAGGATCTCGAACACTTGCTTGGCTCGCCCCAGGTCTACGTCTCTGCGCACTTGGTCGTCCGGCAGCTCGTTCAGAACCGACGTGATCACTGAGTAGTGCTCAAAAACGTTGTGTTAGTAATTGAGACTCCCCAGGAACGACTCGACAACCTTTAGGGTCCTTGGTAATTGGAGTTTCTTGAGACCCTTCAGGTGTTTTGGCCTCGCGACGATCCCTTCTCGGTTGACTTGGTGCGACAGGCACTCAATCCACTTGGTTCCAAGGACACTTTTAGGGAGACTCACAGAGATGCTCCAGTACTGAAGGCGGTAGAGGAGAGCATACAGGGCCGTACAAAGCTCGGTTTAACTCGCCGCATCGTAGGCAATGTCGTCGATGTACGACCTGAGCTTCAACACTGGGTTAATGCTGAATGCCGCAGGACTGCCGACCTCATAGACTGTCTTCGTCGCCTCTTGGGGATGATCGACGTCCTTGAATCCTTGGCGGTGTTCGTCCGTCAGGGAGACTACCAGGTCCAGAGCGCGGAGGCTTCCGACTCGTCCTCAGTCTCCTGGCCTGCCAGGAGACGCTTGAATCCCCGAAGCCAGTTGTTCACGACTCGTTGGTAGATGAGCGGCGCGTTCTTCAGACTAAACGGCACCCGGACGCACTGGAAGTGACCCAGGGGACAGATGAACGCCGAGATCGCCTTCGCGCGCTGCGTCATCGGAATCAACCAGAACACACTCGCCATGTCGAGACTCATCACCGCGCTGAAGTTGTCGAAAAGCTCGTCAATCAGGGGTTGCGGGTAGTTCATGAAGGAGCTTGTTGACCCTGCGGTAGTTGATGAACAGTCTGATGGTCTTGCAGTCCTTCTTTATCACGATCACAATCAGCGAAGCCAAGTCAGAGCATGTGAAATCGATGATCTGAACATCCAGGAGGCGCTTCAGCAACTCGTACACCTGTGGGAGCAGAGGCACTGGGACCCTTTGGGCCTTCTGGGCAATCGGCGTTGCACCCTTGACATCGAGCTCGCAAACCACGCCCCTGGCCGGGGTGGTAATGTGTTTCCATGTCCGAGGAAGATCGACTGTGGCAATGTGCTTCTCCATGAGAGTCGGGTCGTCCGGCATACCAATCACGGCTTCATCGAGGTCGACCTTCAGGTCGAGGTCCTTCTGCTCAGGCAGAACTGCAAGTTGGTCGTTGAGTCTGTCGAGCGAGAAGTGGTCGCTGCCTTTGTGGTAGAACACCGTCGCTTCTTGTGCGTCGTTTTGACCGAGGGTCGAAACAAGGCGGTACACGAACGCGAGCTGCTTCACTCCCCCGTGCCTCGGCTCGTCGAGGTTCTGTGAGGGGTCGTCTGACGCACCTTCACTCCGACCATGTTCAGAACCGTCCTGGGATTTCCCGCTGGACACGCCGCTACTTCCGAAACTTCAATGGTTCGAGCTGATCCGTTGGTGCCGACTCCGGGTTCGCGTCACGTGAAGTCAGGTCTTCGGACGCACTGCGACTGGGGACAGTGTCCTGAACTCCTCATTGCATGCGAGGTCACAACGACTCTTGGTCCTTTCGTCCTTGGTCGTAGCGTGGCGACATTCTGCCAGCGCACTGCGGCATCCAGAGCCCGCAGATCCTTCTTGGTTGTACGCAGCGCCTTGCGTCGGCGCTTGCGGATGCTTCTCTTGGTCGGCGTCTCACTGCCAGAGTCGGATCGCGAGTATGTCAGCGCACCCTGGAGGTTGTCACCTTCACTTCCAGAACACGTGTCGTCGACCTTGCCGTCAGATCCCGCGCCTTCGACCAGCGCTCGTCCAGACCCGAGTGGCTTCCGCCTCATGCTATAAGATTCACTCGGTCGCGGGGCTTGTCGAAGTACTTTGGGGGTCGTGCCAAGATCGCTATTGGCAAGACGTACACACGTCGCTCGCGCGCAGCGAGACTGGCGCATTGGTGACGTTCACGATCTTCACAGCGACAGGTACGCCATCAGGGGTTCGCCTGACACACGTCACTCACCCAGGCCCTCGGCCCGACTTCAAGGTCAAGCCGTCTCCCCTGGGGGTGTCACGCATCATCTTGACGACCTTCGCTTCTCCGGGACTATGGGTTGCAAAGTCTGAGACACGAACTGAGATCTCGAGGATTAACGGCGCACGCGCTCCTGCCATCGGGAAAGGCTCTTCGTCTGGCAGAAACACGGGTCGTTCCTGAGTACACAGTCGGACCCCAGCGGCTACCATGAAGTTCATCCTCAGGAGGCAGTCGATGTCGTTTCCGACGTTCCAAACCCAGAGGTGCATGGAGTAGAGGACCTTCAGTCCGATGGTGATCTTTTCGTTTGCGCGTGGATCGACGTACGTCGCCACGCCCTCCAATGCCACTCACGCACAACTTCTCCCCACTCCTCATATTCAGTCTAAATCTGCGCGCTAGGTCGAGGCTGACGATGCCCGTGGTGGACCCAGTTTCCAGGAGGATCGCCCCTTGATGGTTGCGATTGCGTGACGTTCAGAGTCGGCTTCAAGGTCTGCCACCATCCTCGGCGTTCGCCAGGCTGATGCCGCAGCTCCAGGACGTCGTCAAAGTCGACGGATGAGAGCATGCAGAACGACTGGGACTCCTGAGGGTCTTCGCGCAAACGTTTTTTTACCAAGGATATCAGTTGCGGGTCCTGGGCTCACAAAGGCGAGCGCGCAGACGGCTTCGGTTCTTTGCCCGTCCGTTTCCAAAGCCGACTGGCCTAGCAGTTTATCTGCAGAGCGTCGAGCCGATGCTAGACGCTTGCTGGTAGTTCAGAACTGCTTGCTCGGTTCTGGGAACACTACTTGATGAGCTCAAGCACCTCTTGGGCGTCACACATTCCAGGGTCGTGGCCTTTCCCGCATGTCGCGAACTTCTTCAAGCACACCTCCTGGGGGCGTCTAACGTAGCCGCACTCACGGCAGGTGATCTGTGTCCAGCACTCAATCGCTGCACGACCAGTCCGGCCATACTTGGCACAGATCTCGGGCCCTCGATGCTTCGCCGTCCCTGGGGTCGCTGCAGATTGGGCCACAGACCGTTGCTCGTTCCTCCGGCTGGCTCGCGATGTACTTGCGACTCCCCACTATTCCGGGCTTCTCTAGAGGCGCAGTTCCCTATACGTGAGTCGAAGCGTACACTTTAACGTACTCGCCGTCGCCGTCCTGCCATGCTGACCGGGGGGTCGGCGAAAGGTTCGGGGTCTAGGGGCCGATCATGCGACAACTGGGAAGCCCAGTGGGTGTTAAAAGGCTCGTAAACTTCGTCGTGATGATGATACAGCGGTGGCGCGTTGTTGCAACGTTCGTCGATCCAGGTCGTCGGTTCGTAGTGCACTCTGCGTTCCGCAGCGGGTGCACCCTGGGGGAAGTTGAGATCTTGGGAGTCGTGATCGCTCACACAGACGTACGTTCTGGCACCTGGGTACTGCCGCGGCTCGAACCTATTCGTGTCTTCGCGCGACTCTGTCACCATCGAGTCGGTCCGCGGAGTGTATATGTGTTTGCGCAGTTTTTTCAGCAAATCCTCGGGGTCGCTGATTGCTCCGGAGGACCGCCCCAGATATGACTTCTGCGTCACGTCGTCGTGCTGGCTCTGCACAACCGTTTCACGTGGGTCTTGAGGCTGTCGTACGAGTGGAACTGGATTTTTGCGGCGCGCGCCAGAACGTTGAGACGCTATAGGTAGTTGAGCGCGGACTCCGACCGAGACTGTCTCGCGGCGAAGTACCGTTCGTACGAAGTCACTCTGGGGGGGGTGCAAAACTCACCAGTGAACGCGCGCTCGAGGTCCCTTCGGGACATGCAGGTTCCGTGTGTGCGAGGTCCCTTTGGGACTTGCGGGTTCCGTGGCCGAGCTGCAAGAGCCACGGCTCGGCTGCACCTTTGAATCACATGTCGAGGTTACCGCACTTCTCAGCACCAGTCCGCCCTCCATGGTTCGCATTGTACTGGTACTGCTTGAGCCATTTCTTCCCGTCACTCGCTGACTCCACACCCTCGAAGTGTGCTAGGGCTTGTTGCATGATGAACACACACTGGACTGCCGACTGCGTCTGCAACGCTTTAGAGTGACACAGGGATCCCTCCAGGCAAGCTCGTCGGCGCGACGTGGTGTCCGCCAAGCTGCTGGTAGGGGGTCGCTGAGTTCACGAACAGAGATACAGTCCCAGGGCCAGGTCCAAAGGCGACTATTTCTGATGGTGGTGTGACTTGCGCTGACTCTTGAGTGTCAACTGGGATGAACCCCGACGCAGGCCGTCGAGGAGGACTCGATGCCGCAGCTGCGGTGTCGACATCGGCATTCTTGGCATCAGACACCACTGGAGTATCCCCTCACGGCTGTCTTCACGACAGCGGTCGCGGGGACCGACACACGACTGACCTGCGAGACTGGACTGTCGAAGATCGCACCATCGACACTTAGCTCGTGTTGTGATAGAGTGGTCGTCGACCCTCGGATACTCGAGATCGTCGCTGGGACTGCGTGCCACATGGCGTTCAGAACTTGGACTCTGGACGCTGCTCCCGAGGTTTGGGTGTCGCTTGATCGCGAGTCAAGTGTTGTACCCTAGGTGCAGCAACTCTCGGTCTCGGTTGACCGTGCTGTGACGACGTCATCAGGAAAGATCATGACTCCAGGGTGTCGTACTAAGTTGGTACGAGGTTCACGAACGAGTACCTGAGGTGGTCGAGCCACCCCTAATGGATCGCATACCGCCCGTACTGCGGCATCGCGCTGACGTCGATTCGAAGACGTGGGGGTGCACCTCTCGCGCGAAGTGAATGCATCTCACAGCGAGATGGACAGTCCACGTCAGCAGAGCACGGCCATGGTAGCGCGACTCCTGAGGACAAGCTCGGAACCCTAGAGGCCAGGCCACATCACTGGGTACGCCTACACCTGGGGAACTGGCGTGTCGACCCTGCAACCATTCTATGATCTTCTTCTCTCACATCTCAACCACGTCCACGAAGTGCTGGCGCTCACGCGCCTGCTGTTACTTCGGGGTCGGTAGCACGACACGCTGCTGGGGCTTTACCGGGGTCGGCATCGAGTACCGAGGGTCGACCCTGGGGGTCGGTCGCGAAGGTGACGCCTTCGGGAGAGTCGACACAATTGGCGATACAGGAGTAGGAATATCTACGACAGGTACAACTGCGGACAATGGCCGTTGCGCAGGTTCGAGCCTTGAAGGGATCGCATACCCTGGGAGTTGCCCCTCTGGGGTGCGTTCGCGAGACGATGGCACCCAACCCTAGAGGCCGCGCGCTGAGCTTGAGCGAAGCCTTCTGCGTACGCACGCGCAATCGCTTCGTGCGAAAGCCCATGTTGCTGCTACGCATGTGGTTAGCACGTGCCAGCACTCAGTAGCGAATTGTCCTCCTTCCGCGCAAGTCCACCAGCTCTTTCCAGTAGGGGAAGGGAGCTGACGCCAGTGGTACGGTGCATCGAACGTGGCCAGTGTCGTGTGCGTGTGTGCGTGCGTGCGTGTTGTGTGAGCTGATCTGCGTGAAACAACTGCCATCCCGATCGCAAGGTCTTCCATATTGACTACCCGCCGGCGCTAGTGTGAGCGCCAGCTTCCATATTCGAAAGGAGTGTCTGCATGAATGTGCGTGTGTGACAGAGGGCACGAGTGCGCGTGTGCGAGCGACAGAGTGTCAGAAGAGAGCATAAGAGTGAATACATACATTGACTTAAAGCTCCACGTCTTGGCGATTTGACTGTCGGTACAGCTAGCCCCGCTTAACCAAATCTGAAAGGACTCAGCAAAGGAATCACATTGCGAGAAACTGTCCGAGAGAGTCAGTGTGCTTGACGGTGTGTTTGTGTGTAGATTGGGTGCATAAGTGTGCTGTCGTGCGTATCTGATTCAACCCAGATTGGCGTTTCCATTCACCTTTCTAGTCGTTATGTGCACAATCTACATTTGCTTTTTCACTTATACGCCCATTTCAAGTGATTACGGATTGGTTTTTAGTGCACACACTCGGTTTAAGCGAGTGCACACCGGGATCAAATGATTCACACACAGAACAAGTGACACACATTAAGTTCTGGTGGTTTTGACTCGGTCCAAGGGATACACACTTGGTCTGATTTACTCATGAGTTTGTTTGAGCAGCTCAGGCATTCGACATGTACAAGTCTTAGTGAAATGGTTCGAAGTGGAGTTTTTAGTCAGTTTGACTGCCAAGATATCGCCCTCTACAACTGATCTAACAAGTCGACCTCGTTGGGGTGGCGATGTTTCGCTTGCAGATGATGCTGCATGTGCACGTTTGCCATGAGGAAAGCTCACACTTACCCTCCGCTTGTTCTCGCTTGCGCTTATCAAATCCTACGGCAGCCTCAGGTTTCGTTTTGCACATTTATTGGTGGCGCTTCAACTCAGGTCCTGCAGCGTGCGAGTTGAATTCGAAGAAGTCGCACTTGTACATTTTGATGTGAGCCCGGTCACGAAATATAAAAATTCTTTGTCGCCCTTCACAGACAAGTATCAGTGCAGCCGTTAGTTTTACTACGGGTACGAGACAACACTGAGAACCAAATCTCCGCGGATATCCACGCATTAAGCGGGCTGGATAGTGATGATATTCCCGTTGCTGTCTCTTGCCGCCAGTGCGAACGAGGAGACACTTGTAGTTTCGTGTTAAGCTCTAGAGCAAAAACTACGCTGCCAGGAACTAAATTCGGGTGCGACTCCTTGGTCCAAGCGAGGTTCTGGATCCGGTAATAGGCAATCGGTTTTTGCACGACCTCACCTCTCCTTGACGGGAGCACCGTCAACGCCTTCGGAATTCACACTCGATTGAAACTTTGCGAGGTCCGCGACAGCTTCGGCGATGTCAGTCATCGCCGCGGACAGAAGGCCAAACTGTGACTGGAGGCGATGTGGATCACGAGTTCTCTCATTTTCGGGTCAAAGAAAATACGCTTGAAGCGTCTCTTCTTAGCCCCTTTCGGTGCCATGACGAGCACCCACTCGCTTAACGGAAGTGCGGCGAGGACGTAGGCGTCCCCTGTTAGTGGACCAGACTGGTTGACTTAGTTCAACTACATTACGATTATGAGGATTGCATTTGTATCATACAGATGAGATTGTGTCCCACAGACGTTTTCTGTGCCACACAGATGATGTTGTGTGCAAATGACAAAACCAAATTTTTCATTACAACTGCCGAATGACAAAACCTGAAGTTTGTGACATAAACCGCCTATCTGGAACGGCCAAAATGACAAAACAAGTTTTGACATATTTCTGCCTGCTTGGGACGCTCATATGTCAAGAACTGCCTGATTGGGTCACGGTGTAAACGCCTGCAACAACTAAGCACGCACAGATATAACAGACATTCGCGAATTAGACGCCACTTCTTGCGCTGAAGCGAACGAGCCGTGTTGCGGCTCGTTCAACTGTCCATGAACCAGGCCATAATGACTGAATGGTGCTATAATAATGCGTGCAGCGAAGGGCGCGAAGACCTACAGTGAGAAAGCAAAGAAAGACAAGAATGAGGAGGCGAATTTCTACTCGTGGCCGACCGCCAAGTCGCGAATGTCACGCCGACTGAAGGCATGCGCCAGTCCTGAACTCCAAGCATGTGTACTGCGCACCGATCATGCGTGCGCGGCCGATCAGCGACTATCGTCAACTTCTGCAGCCTTCTGCCGCGACACAAAGCAAGCCACTGTCATTGACTTGGTGAGCGGCAGCAAGAGTGGCAGCAGATTTGACCTTGGTGTGCCGCGCATTGGAGACGACGCCAAGTGGCCTCAATAAATACTTCGTATCAACAAGTGCAAGAACTCCAATGACAGATATTGTGTCGACGCATGAGCTTCTGACCGGTGCTCTTGCATGTACCTCTGCGATCGCGACGTTTGCGCAAGCGCGGTCACCGGTCACTACTGCACTGATCGGTGCTGCCGCGTCAGAACAGGGTGTGACAAACAGGCTTGAAGACACATCTGGTCTTCAGCTTTGCGTCGATCGCTTTGGGATTGGCGTTTTCGCCACGAGAGCCATCGCACGGGGGAACCCTTGTCGGTGAATACAGCGGCATGCTGATCTAGCACGACTCTGGCGCAGCAGCAGCGATCTGGCGGCTATGCGCTCTTGGTCGGTGGGTCAACGTTGTCTGACAAAACGGCCTACGTTGACGCTCGGTAGCGCGGCTCAACGGCCAGCTTCATCAATCACTCTTGCGACGCCGACTGCGATATCTTCCATGTCCAGAATCACCGTCACCAGCAAGTTGTGGTCCACGCGACACAGGACATCATTAGCAGCAAAAAGATCACTGCCGACTACAAGGGATTTTGTTCCAGTGCTGCTGCAACTCGCCAAAGTGCAGTAGGCAACAGGACGATAGCAACGAGGAGTAGTGCGTACGAATGAAGTGCATGAATACGTTTGGAATTGAATGAATGTCCGACACAGCAGCGCGCCCTCATAGCCGTTCAGCTCTTGCTCACAATGTATACTAAGTTCAAGTGTAAGAAGTGACCTAGCGGTGTTGCGTTGAATTAGAAGTCACAGTTGAGTAAGACCGGCTATTGCTTCCACATCCACCACACTTCCTACACTTGTACACATTCGCTATTCCGTCTTCGCCAGTGCTCCGGAAACGACGCTTCACTGGGCGTCTTCTGTTTGGTGCGCATAGAGTGGTGGAAAGGTCGCACGATCTTCAGCGACTTCATCCTCGAGAGGAATCTGGACGTCATACGCGTCGAACGCACTTGCGTTGTTGGCGATCTGGTACACGTCGCCAAAGCCACACTTCTTCAATTCTGTCCATGTGGTTCTGCGCAATGACGTAGTGCCTGTAGAGGATTTGCCACTGGTCCAATACTATTCACCTACAAGTGTTGACTCTGATTGTCACCCTATGGATGACTTAAGGGAGTGCAGTTCTCGAGATCACGTACACGATGTCTGCCGGGGATGGCGTCACGCTGTCCTCGCCCATCCGTTTGTTCTCGGTCAGGTACATGGTTTCGGTGTAAGGAGTGACGAGGCGACCTTTGTCCATCCACGTCCTCGATCACCTAGAGCGGTGGTACACGTAGGTGATCAACGCCACCATTGCTTGGAGGTACGTGTATGGCTCAAGGTCGAGAATACGGCAGGGTCGCGCCAGATTTGGGCTCGTCACAGTTGGACATCCTAAATCCGTACATTGGCGTTGACCCAAGGTTGCAGAAGACGAACCAGTAAACTGGATCTATCTTGCGAACGTACACAGCAACGTCTGACCCGCAGTTGTTGCTCAAGATCAAGAGCTTACTTTCATACTCGTGCACACTGGTACTTCTTTACACAGCCACATCATGTCCTTGTGCACTGGAGTGAATGCCTTGAACTTAGCGAGCACATTATGGATGATGCGAAGTGTCACATGAGTGACTTGCTTACACTATGTCAGATGATGCTTGAGTGTAACGTATGTTTTCCACTGTGAGGGTTTTTATTTGGTTTTAATAGAGAGCTCTCCACTAAAGTACGACAGTACTGAGAGCCACTCAAATCTAGGGCGCTTCTAATAGGAGTCCCTCTCAATAGAGATCCCTCGCTAATAGAACACTTCCTAAAGTTTATATGCAAGAGTGAAGGTCTGATAGTCGTAACTAATAGAGTGTGTACGGTGACCCTGTTTCACGAAATGTGCAGTACCGACCCGAGATCCCCTGCTCCCGCAAACAGCGAGCAGTGCGGCGTAGCGATCGGACATAGCAGGGACGTCTAAAGCAATGCCGCCATTTTTGCATTGATGGAAGTACCATTTATAGTTTTTGATCTTCACTTTGTAGACGATAATCACAGAAGAAGAGGTTGGCGGTTGGAGGTATGTGGGTGAGAAGAGACCAACAGCGATGTTTTCGTTGGGTATGACCTCCTGGATAATTTGTTACAAAGCCCTGGAGTAGACTTGGAATGAGGCTGTGTGATGCGTCGACATCGCCGCGCGACTGCAACTGGATTGCGTCTACAGCTTGGTACACGATGCGCTTGCTGTTGCTGACGTCGATCCCATCGTTGCCTTGGATCTGACCGATCACGGCTTTGGTCGACACTTTGGTGTCAGACGTAACTGCGGGACGCACTGTTTGTAGCTCTATGGCTTGGCGCAGCGTTGGCTTTGGTTGTGACGTGCAATCCACATGGTGCAGGTCGCACGACGTTACAAACCACGCGAGCGAGCCGCGACCATTGTTCTTGTTCTTGCGCTTGTAGAACCGCACGGTGAAGCCACAGGCAGGGCCAGGGCAGGCGACGAACATGTGCGATCCGCCTTGGCTCTTGACGCGCACGTTCATCTTGTGCTTCAGTGCGATATGCTGCCCAGGTTGCAGCGCTTCCATCGACGTCACGAACTCCATGCAGGGATTCATTATTGCTTAATTGAGCGGCATTCTGAATGTGGGCTCCCTTTTGCTGTTCGTTTTTTGCTCGCGTGATGGACTGAGGATGGTTGGATGACAATTGTCAAGACCTATCTGCTGGTGCGTGGCATTTGACCAGATCTGCCTCCTGGTGTCGATATTGACTGGACCTGAGATATTGGAATTCATTTTGTGAAGAAACGTATTTTGCACCAGGGGTCGCTCGCTCTATCAATTGATGGAGCGCGATGTGAGAGCCATTCACAGAGCCACTGCAAGACGAAACAAGTGAGATAAAGCAAATGTAGATTGTGCACATAACGACTAGAAAGGTGAATGGAAACGCCAATCTGGGTTGAATCAGATACGCACGACAGCACACTTATGCACCCAATCTACACACAAACACACCGTCAAGCACACTGACTCTCTCGGACAGTTTCTCGCAATGTGATTCCTTTGCTGAGTCCTTTCAGATTTGGTTAAGCGGGGCTAGCTGTACCGACAGTCAAATCGCCAAGACGTGGAGCTTTAAGTCAATGTATGTATTCACTCTTATGCTCTCTTCTGACACTCTGTCGCTCGCACACGCGCACTCGTGCCCTCTGTCACACACGCACATTCATGCAGACACTCCTTTCGAATATGGAAGCTGGCGCTCACACTAGCGCCAGCGGGTAGTCAATATGGAAGACCTTGCGATCGGGATGGCAGTTGTTTCACGCAGATCAGCTCACACAACACGCACGCACGCACACACGCACACGACACTGGCCACGTTCGATGCACCGTACCACTGGCGTCAGCTCCCTTCCCCTACTGGAAAGAGCTGGTGGACTTGCGCGGAAGGAGGACAATTCGCTACTGAGTGCTGGCACGTGCTAACCACATGCCAGCTAATGCTGGAGCATACAAACCCCTAGTCAAATACCTAGAAAACCTACGAGCCTACGACTACGAACTACACATCTGGTCCGCACTGGCTAAAACTGGATACCAGCACCTAGCACTAGCTTGGATTCTGTCTTGAATATTCGATTGAGAGCCAACGGAATCCGGACCTTGCGTATCTTCGTGCTCGTCACCATGTCCGACCGGAGCGGAGTGCAATCTTGGTCTTTATCGCTGGCACTGACTCGCTGTCGGCCGTTGTAGACCGGCGTCTTGGGATTCCAAGACCGGCGTCCTGGGATTCCAATGCTGGCATCCTGGGATTCCAAGACCGGCGTCCTGGGAGCCGCAATGCTCTCGCCGGGTTTGCCGTGAAGACCGCGGAGTCGAAGCCAGTGCAGTAGATCGCCAATGTCCGATGACACCTTGATAGTCAGAAAGCTGGCCGCCACATGTCGCTCGAGTTCAATATCACACAAGCACAACACGCACGCCGACAGCGTCGGCAGCCCTCAACTGAACACGTTCTGCTCATGATCTGCATCTCGCGGTTCAGGGAGGCGGTATTCACTTTTACTTGCGAGTGTGTATTTGTGTGATTGCAGGCGTCAAGATTGAGGCAATAGCGCAAGCGACAACGACGCAAACAACAATAACGCTAGCAACAACCGCGAGAGCACCGCGAGCTACAAGAGAGAGAACACAGTGAGAGAGTGTGCGCGATCGCTAACTGCCCGAGCACCAGTAATACAAGCATCAACAGCGCGGAATATAAGCGTTGGAAGAGTTGGATGGGAAGAACATGGAAGTATGCTGCCACCACCAGACTGAAGAGCAACAATCGCAACAAAAGTAACAGCGTCTCAAGGTACTTTTCTTAACAGCACGAGTGGAATTCCATCGTATCGATCACTCGATGAGCGACATTCACGACACCATTGTCCGCTACAGCAAACGTGAGCGTCTCGATGCACTTGTGTGCGCAAATGAATATGTATGACTGTTTGTATAGGTTTTGCCTGTACGCGCCAATGACAAGCAAAACTGAGGTGTTGCTGGAAGCCATTGAGAGTGCATTAGTGCATGTGTATTCGTGGCAACATATGCGTTGTCTTGCGTGTGCATTTGACTGTCAACGAGCAGCATAACAGCCGCACACAACTAGTGCCAAGTCAAACTCTCACGCTCGCGCTTGAAGCGCGAGCAATGTCGATGAGACTGCAAGTCCACTCGCCGATCGAAGCGAAATGAAGTCCGCAGAGCGAGTGCGTGGAAGTACAGCGCGTCACTGCCGCGAGTGCGTATTTGTGCTTGTGAGGCTGAACCTTGTGTACGAGTGCGATCTTGAGCGCCTGGACGGATACAAGTGCCACTTCCAGACATAGAATATGAGCAATATGTACAAGAGCGTCGCAGCAAATACCGACCTCGTTACGCTTGAGCGTATTCAAGCAAGTTTGTCAAGCAATCTCGAGTGAGCAAGTGCACTGAGTGAATTCTGGCAAACTCGAACGGGCATTGAGTGTGTGCGAGTGTGTGAATCGACAGTGGGGTATGTGCATGTGTGTGCGTGTGAGCGAGTACCTCCGATCGAGAACGAGTGGTTAACTGAAACGACCGAGCCGTGCGAGCGAACCTGACGTGGAGACGACAGCGGCAGCCAGAGCAACAGCGAGATGGCACACAGCACATCAACAGGACGAGTGTGTGAGCGGATGCGAGTGTAAGCAAATCAAGAGAGCGAGTGGGCTTGAGCGAATGAGAGAGCTCGTGCTAGCAAACTTAGCGTCAAGGGTGAGAGAGTGGGAGAGGTGCAATTGGCGATCAAGAACGGCCGAGTGTGCAGCACCAGCGTGTTGGCGAGCGCGACGGTGTGTGGCCCAAGCCACTACGGTTGGCAGCGAACTTGGGTCAAACAATCACAGGTATGTTGCACGAGAGCGGGACGCGGTCAGTGGCGAGTGCCTGAGCACCCGCAACGAGCGATGTGAGAACAAGATCAGCAAGAGCAGACGCAAACGGGCAATATGCACAACGTGTTCGACAACGCACTGGACGACTAAGGTCGATTCTGTGCAGCCTTGTGGACAACGTGCAGCGCCAAACTGTTATGTGACGCAGGAGATGCCGAATCGGTGATGCGCTCAGCGCCACGCAACACGTGGTACCTGGCGATGCGCTCTATAGGGACTTCAGCGCGGTGGACCTTGCGCATTGCTTTTCATTGTACCGCAGCATTCCGCAATGCTGCCGTGCTGGCGCAAGAAGGCGAACAATCCTGCCGATGTCGACGCACCGGTCGCGCGCACATCTTCTTTGAAGCTTGGAGCACTCCCTTGAAGTACGAAGTCGTCGTCTTCGAACACATCATGTACGCTGTGAACAACTGCTCGTCCGAGCGCCGCTGCCTGTCGCCACCATCATACAGCCGAAGCACCCGTGTGAACCACTCGTACCACAACACGGCTGGACTCGTCGCAGCGCTGTTCTTGCGCTTCTTCTTTGTCTTCTCGGGCTAAATCGTCTCCTCTTGTACTTGTTGCGAAGGGTTGGCTGGCTGACGTCGCGTGCGCGCGCGCTTCGACGACGCATCGAACGTGTTGGTCTCGAAAACGCTCGGTCGCTCGGACTGCTTCCTAGCGATCGTGAGCAAGTCGGCAACCATCGCTGCGTTGTGCTCGCATGCTCAACACACTCTCTCGCCAACGTGCTCTAGCCGTGTCGTCTCGAGGGCTTCGCCCATGCCACCTCCATCTTGGGCGGGCCACTTGATCGCTGTCGACTGTGCAATTAGCTGACAGGGCGTGGCTCTGTGACCTTGGCTTTCACGTAGGTCGTTAGAGGAATCGTGAAGAATCACAGTGGGGCGGCCTGTGTTGAACGATGATTGTTGAACTCTTAGGTTGTAAATTTTGGGAATGAGGTAGTGATAAATGTAAACGAGATGTTCTGTGCCTGTCCAAAAAGGAGACCCCACACTAAGCTGACCGTCCCGCGTAATCTGCAAGTTTGAAAGAATACAGAACACAGGCCCACAGGGCCTCCGGAGGGTCCACGATAGTTGTACCTACCGTGGAGTTATACTGACCCCGCTACACGATCCGATCGTGCCCAGCGGCGACTGCGGACTCATTGAGGCGTCGCACCAGCGGTGCATCGTCGCCCGCCATTGCCATGGAGAATGGGTAGTGGCGCGCAAGCGGACTTGTGAGTGCACCGAGTGTTTGCGCTTCGACGTCGAGATCGCGCTGCTGTTGGCTGCGGCAGCCAGCAAATAGCTGCACCTGCAGTCGGTCGAGTCCCTTGCGAGCGCAGGAGTCGAGGCGCTGTGCGCTGCTGCAGTTGGTTGCTCGGTCTGGCGCGTATCTTGAATGCACACAAGCGCCCGCGCGGTCCTCCCTGGGGTGTTGCAGAAATAGGCAAAGCACCTGTTTGTCGCACTCATGATCCAGCCCCCCCCCGGTAGAGTATCCACTACGCGGCGAGGCGATCGTTGTGGTTCGCGTGCTGTGCGCCGCCACGTCGGAACGATTGGCTGGCCAGAAGCTCAATGTCGGGACTAGGATGGTTGAGCCTCTTCAGGAGCCGGGTATCGGTGGCGTGTACGCCCACTTCTGCCTTCGTCGTCTTGCCGTCGTCGTCCTTGCTCGTCTTAGTCTTGCTCGTCGCCTCCTCCGTTGCTCTCGTCTTTCTGTGAATTACAGCGTAAGTTTCAAGTAGCGCGTACAGCGGCGCCGTGTTGTCCACAGCAATTGATGCAGGCGTCACCAGTGCCGGTAGCTGGCTCAGAAGGGCGGGTGTTGCAGCGGCATGTAGTGCGAGCGCGGCCGCGAGCGCAAACAGCGGACCCACCGCGAAAGCGGTTCGGAACCAGTGGCTGGTACGAGGTACACAATCAATTATTTTTATCGAAATAGTCTAGCTTTGCGGAAATATTATTTACGCACTTGTTTTAGGGCGAACCTGTTGGCGGTCGATCGTATTGGTAGATATTGTTAGAATATTAGCCAATATGCGGTTTTGAGATCTGAGAGCCAACCACATTTTAGATGATTTTTGCTTTAGTATCTAACACTTGACTCCTGTCGTAATGTGTCCGTTCGTGTGTGCGCGCATCTGTACGTCCAAGGGACAGCCAGAATGTGTCACACTTTTTAGTGCAAGAGACAACCTTTGCCTGGCATTTTGATGGGTGATTTTCGAGACATGAACTTGAGGTGGATTAGGGACGTGTCCCCCGCAAATTGTCAGATTAGGTAAGCTGCTCTAGAACCTTTTCGCATTTCCATACAAATCACACTCGGTCAAAAATGGCGATGAGGTCGTCGACGAAAGCGTCTGTAGCGCAACGAGTTTTGGTCGTTAGCGACTGCGGGTTAGTGCATTCGATTCGCATGATGTAGACGTATCCGAGCATCATACGTACGTTGTGCAGCGATTTTTTTTGGTTGCATGGCACTCACACGCATGCGCTCACTGTTTGAGTTTTGATACATAAGCGCAAGTGTCGTTTGCATGACAGTCATGGTGCATGTGTCGACAATCAACTTCGGGTGTGTGGACATGCCACTGGTGCGTGAATGCGTGCAGTGCTCTTTTTTACTATTGGCTTCATTAGGAGCCGGTTTTGAGTTTCCCTATATATAGGGAGAGTGTTGTGCGAGGTCAGAGCTTTTGTATCGGAAATACTGTGTGGCGCTTTTGCGCTGCTTATGTATTGAAATTACAATAGCAAGCATTTTAGTATGGCATTCGGCTAATGGCGAGTTTTACTGTGGAAATTGCTGTATAAAGAGATTTTTTTGCCGAGCATGCTGTTTTGCAAGCGCGCTTATGTGAGAATTATATCAGGCGCGATTTTGACTGTGGCGTTTGCTGTTAGTGAGTTTCATTATGAAGTTTGCTGTTTGAGGCGTTTTTTTGTGGTTCGCCGCCGTGTTTACTATGGAAATTGCAATTGGCAGCGATTTTTGCGGTAGACTGAAATATTGGGGCGCTTCATTGTGGAGTTTGCTGTAAACCGTTTTCTCCGATGCATTGTGTCTCGCTGCAGTGTTGTGTGTGGAAATCGTGAGCGATGGCAGTTTACTGTGGCATTTCTCTTATACGGATAATGGTGTGTTTTCTATCAGAGCGTCAGCTTGTTGGCACTTTGTGTGGGAAATTCATTGGGCGAATATAGTCTCCTTGAGAAGATTTCTGTTTAAGCGATACTTTCCTATGTGCAGTGGCTTTTGCTGCTGTGTTATGTGTAAAAATCATCAACGACAGTTTGTATTGTGAGAGTGATCTAGGTATTGCCATCAGTGCAGTTCACAAATTCGCACAATTGCTTTTTCGGAGGCGAGATGTGTGTTTGTCTGGGATTTGCATTAGCAACACGTCCCGTTTCAGTACACTATTAGCATGGCATGTTTCGTGACTTAAGAGTGAAGTCGTCAAACAGAAGCGGAAAGCACGACATGGCGTCTTGGGATTTTGGATGCTGTTACGTGCAAGTACAGACTTAGTTCCACAACCAAACCTTTACACATGGCTCCAAAGCCTTTTGCTCGAAATCCCCATTAAAGATGCACGAGCGAGTAGGTTCTGTGCCGTAAACTGTTTTACACTGTGCGCATGAGGGTATATTCCTGAAAACTCGAAGAAATTTGAGCTGCACATGGCTGTCGAATCGGTTGGGATTCATCCTAACAGGCGAACTTAGCAGCCTGGCGGCGCCTTGCGTTGCATTTTGCCAAAGCGGCTTTGCTGTGACCCTTGGATTATCTTTTAAACTACGACTCGCTATTTTTGATGCAAAGGATTGGATGACTGTTTTACGCTTTTCGAGTTTGATGTGTGGTTCGTAATCTGCCTTCGGGTCTCGACAAGTCCAATAATTTGCATCAGAAATAGCACAACTTGACTAGATGAGACATTAACGAGAGTTCGGCGTGTACGGAACACGGAATTGTTCCCTTTATTGAATACTCACGTAGCATTTAGTCAGCATGTCCACAGCATTCCCTTGCGTGTGCCACCGAACAAACCTTCTAAGTGTTAGACCTAATAGTTGATACAACTATCGCCGTGATTAGAGCGATCCAACGGGTTAATACCTACACTTCGTCCTTGACGGCACGACATGTTCCGCCTAACATGTTCGTCAAAGGTTAACGGTACTTCGTGCGTTAGAAAATGTAAATATATCCCATGCAATAGCATGGTGTGCTATGAAGGGACTGTCGATTTTGGGGCGCCTAATGAAACATTTACACTACACTGTGGTGTTGGTAGTTAGCGTCTTTCGAAAGACACATGTATCGAAGAAGCTGGACTGTCCCTGTTGGTGTGTTTGTCCCTTTGATTTGTTTTTTGTCATTTTTCTTTTGTCGGGCGTTTTCGTTCGTGTGTTTCGCACACATCAAAGAAAATATCAATTTCAACATCCCTCATGACGCTAAGTAGCGTTCATACACTGTGGCCACTTCGTTTTTATCAAAGGGACTGAGGAGTTAGAGGAGTCTGACGAAATGTGAGCTCTAAGTACACGTCTCCCGTGCGGATACAATACAGAGAACTACACGGGACAATTGCGAAAGCGGGTGAACAGCGATTACGAGCCACAAGACTACAAGACTTAAAGACCACAAGACCACAAGACCACAAGACCGAGACCACCAAACCACTTCGAGGTAGTCTTGCCCAGTGGTCAAGAACTTGAAGCAGCTTACGAGGCCATCGATCACGCCAACCCAGAGCTTCCAGGCAATACACCTGCAAACAAACTCGAAAGGTTGAACCGCATATGACAGGCTAAAACCCGAGCTCGGAAACGCATCGCACTTAGCGACAACCGTACGTTACCTCCACCTGCGGCAAGTTCGGGCGCCGTTGCGTCTGGTGGTAGTTAAAGCACGCTCGAGGGCATAGCGGCTCCAGGGCGTCGGAAGCGCACGACTCCCCCAGTTGATGAGGAACGAGAACGCCAACGGACATGTCGCGCCGACACAACCGAATGCGACCGAACGGTCGCAACGGAAGAGGACATTCGACGCCAGCAGGATAGAAGAACCAACATGACTCAGGAGAATCACATACGTGTTCGTGAAAAGGGGCGCCGCTGAGATCAAGTACGCCAAGCCGGCGCGAGCCAAGAAAACCAAGATAGGGTTCGCCAGGAGCAACGTCTCCGCGAACGCGAACGAAGATCCCAGAGGTGTCAGGCGGAGCAAGTTCACATCCGCGACGTCCAAAGAGCGCGCCAGCAAGATCGTCGTAACGACATGACTAAAGAAGAACGAGAGTTAATGAGGCAGGTACAGCGTACGCGCCAGATCAAACGCCGCGAAGAGATGAGCACCGAAGAAGTTCAAGCGCACCGCGAGCGTAATTGATTGCAGCGAGCAGAGTGACGGACAGCGATGACCGAGGAAGGACGAACTCGAAACCTCCATCGCGTTCAGTATTGAAGCAGAACAAGGCAATACGGCAAAGCATTTGCGCATCAGTGCGACTTCTTACCGGACATGGTGACTGGCGTAAACGTGCATCCGTACGACCCGATTTTTAATTCAGCGAGCATGACGCACCGAGTTCACGCTCAATGACCCGCACGATCTGTCGTGTTGGTGCCTTTGCATCGACTATCACGTCGATCCTGTCGGCAACTGCGTCCAAGGCGACACGCGCGAGTTGCGTCGTCCACACCTCAGCCGTCAGAGGGTGTTGTGTCGCGCGAACTAGGCATCCATGCCATTCTTAATGTTGCGCTCACAACGCCACTAAACTCGCACTTGACTGCATGAACTTGGCTGGTCACGAAGACTTTCCAGACGACGATGTCGTCAATCATGACAGGGATGGCCTGTGCTGTCAGTGGCGCATCACACCCTGTGAAGTGCACGGAAGGTCGCGAGCGCTAGCCGCTGCTTCGACTGTCCTGCATGCACCCATGCGTGCATCGGTATTGGACTTGCACAGTCTGCATGAAGCTTGGAGCGTGAGCACGCGAGAAGCTACAACATCAATGACATGTCGAACCAAATATAGTTCCCCAACAATATACGAAACCGCACATAGTAAAGTTGATCAGCAACATAACACGCGTATATTCGCATGCGTACTTCTTTGCCGCTGTCTGCGTGTTCCAAACTGCGACCGACGTCGAACTTCTGCGAAGTTGGTTTGTCGTGTGCTCAGCGCAATACGCTTCAAGTGCAGCCTCGAACTGTGCCAAGTGTCGTAGAACACCGGGAGCAGGAGCGGCTTCTCTTCTGCACAGTCCTCACGCCCTTTAACGATTGCCTCACACCTTGCCCACTGTGCATTCTTGCGTTGTTGAGGCGGCTTTGTTACGTACATTAAACTACAACCACGTCGCCAGCAGTATCGGTGTCAATCGTCTCATGCGCGCACTCCTTGGTACAGACGGCGAGGGTCGCAAGTACACACTGCCTTGTTTGGGCGACATGGAACCACAAAGCGCGCTACATCATCCTCGGGCTCGTCATCTGCAGGTGGCAAACGGCACGCCACACAACAGTGAGCATGACGTCCATACGCGTGGGCATGGAAATTGCGGTCGCAACGCCATCGAGACGCACGGCTGGATGACTCGGTGCACTGCACAGCGCGCTTGCGCTCACACAGCATCCTGTACGTCGGGATACAGTCAAACATTCGGGTAACGCCGGTCTCGAGCTTGCGTGTGCGTGCTGTGCGATCCTTTTGCAGCATTCAAACATTCACACGCACAACATTTCGTTTTCTGTAGCTCGCGCCATGTGTCGTCTTCGCCCTCGGCTCGAACTGTGTGTATCGTGTACATCGCAAGCGCGCACGGCGTGTCAGTCGGCCACGTGCGGTCAACCTAGCACAAAGAGCGGCGCAGACGTACGTTTGGTCTAACCTGCAAATTCTCAAATTATCCTTCTATTGAATTGCGCAACAGCAACAACATCCTTCGACCACCTCACGATTTTTGTTAATACGAAAATCGTGAGTTGTATCCAGTTCAGCGTCGAGCTACTCGAGCGTCTTGCAAGTCACGAACTCGAAGACGACGAGAGGAACACGTACGTACACGAATGAGTTGCTCGAAGAAATCATCGCACGCACCGTCGACAGTCCGATGAACCGCGACCAGCAGATTGTCTTCGATCAAGTCGTCAACACAGTGAACTGCCACACTCTGAACCGGTTTGCGTTTGAAGGTGTCGACAGGATGTTGCAAGACATCCACAGCAGCAACGACGCGTCCGGTGGCAACGTTGTCGTGATCACCAGCGACTTTCGTCTGATCCTTCCAGTCATCAAGCCTGGCGGTCGGTTTGAATCGATTGACGCAAGTTTGAAGAGGTCAGAAGTTTGGCCGAAGTTCCAGACGCTGCGACTGACCGAGAACATGCGTGTACGCACGGCTCCAAACGCTGAAGAGGGCTTTAAAATTGTCGAGTTCTCCAATTACTTGCTCCAAGTCGATGAAGGTCGACAGGAGCGCGATCCTGAGCTCGGATCGGACTACATCAAGTTGCCTCGAGACTTGGTGATCAACGAACCAGTGCAGAAACCAGAACCGCAGCTAGTAGACGAAGACGACGAAGACGAACATCTTTCTCGTGTGCACAATAACGTGAGCAACCTCATCGCCCACCTCTACCACGGCGACAACGAGCACACGACAAACGACGACAACTTTGCCGAGTGAGCAATTCTTTGTCCGACGAACAGAGACGTACATAGAATCAACGACGAAGTGACCAAGCGACTGACCAGCGACGCGCGCGAATACCTCTCTCTTGACTCGATCAGCGACGAGACAGAGTTGACAGCGGGTTTGTACGAGACGGCGTTCCTGAACTCGCTCAACTTTTCCGGGATCCCGCTGCACAAGATCACGCTCAAGATTTGCGCTCCAGTCATGATGGTGCGCAACCTGAACAGCATCGTCAGGTTGTGCAACGGCACGTGACTTCGAGTTGTGGAACTGCGCGACAACTGCATCAAGGCGACGATCATGGCAGGACCACAGAAGGGCGATGTCGTCTTCATCACTCGGATCAACATGGTCAGCAAGGTGAACGAGCTCCCGTTTCAAGTGCGACGCAAGCAGTTACCGATCATCCCGGCGTTTGCTATGACGATCAACAAGGCCCAAGGTCAGTCGCTCCACCACTTGGGCCTGTATCTGCCTCTATCAGTGTTTGCGCACGGACAGCTCTACATCGCTCTTTCAAGAGTTACATAGCGCAACAACATCAAGATGGTCGTTGAAGACCCAGAGAAAGAAGACGACGAAGGTGTGTACACGAAAGGTGTGTACACAAAGCACGTCGTGTATCGCGAGATCTTCGACTGAAGAACTCAACAACACTACGAAGACAAACGCAATTAGGACACAGAAAACAATCATCAGAATAAGATAGGATGCGTGAGAAACCAAGTAGGCACAGAAACAATACACACAAACACTTAGGACTGCATAAGACAACCAGACATAGGATAGGGACACAATGAAGATATCAAAACTCCAGAAAAACGATATATGAAGAGCCAGGAAATAAATACATACTGCTTGTGAAAAGAACAGGACAGGTCCACACCCAAACATTTCATTTCAAACTCACAACACAATACCAACACAACAAGGCCAGCAACTATGATAGCTTTTACAACAAAACCAAACTATCCGCCTGCGCACAGGGCGGCACTTGGCTAGATGCATATTTAGACTTAGTGACTCGCACCAAAGGGTGGAGTCCGCACAACCAACTGAAATGAACACTTGCGAGTTAGACTAACAAAACTGTTGAGTATACTATCTCCATCTTAGCGACTGGAATCCTTGCAGAAGGTGTTCGTACACGCTTTCTCACAAAGGTGCTGCGTAACTCGGGAACGCCCAGTTACAGTAGCAGACCTTGCTCTTGTGCTATTTTTACTCGCAACAAGCGAATACGAAGCGTTCTGTCGGCCCCTATCGCAACATGGTATTTACGAGAATGCACAAGGTCGGACGAGCGTCCAAAGCACTGCCACATAAGGCACAACAATGCGGCATCATGATAGTCACGTTCATTACTTCCATTCACATGCATGCCTTCCATTAAGGACTCCAAGTCATACTTCGTGCAAGGTGGCACAGATTGCACAGACTCGCCATCTTCTATTTTCATGTATGCACGCTGCAGTACATTCGTCTTTCCTACCATTGCACTCTCAACATACACACGCTGACGAGGATGCATGTCGTCAACCAGGCTTTCACGCATCAAAGTATGCCGCATATAGTTCACGCGCAAGTCACTCCCAATACCTACGCTTTTTCACGCCAACAAAGCAAACCTGTCCAGCACAGCAACAAGACGCGCACCCGACTCGTCCGCGTCGATGCAAGTGTGGACATACTCCTCACTCACATCTTGCTGCACAAAAACGAGTGAACGCGGTGCGCGCCGAGCCGCGCGCCTTGAGCGTGTTGGCAGGAACCAAGAGCTTCATGCGGCCAATTGGAAATAACTCAACATGCTTGCGCACTTGAAAGTAGAAGCGGTCCACACAATGTACACGCAAATCACCCCAAGCGACGGACCTTAGACGGTATTTTTCGGACCGCGCATATCACTTGACCTCAGTATGCCAGCACGCATATCTGGCAAACCGATCCAACCAAATATTTGTGAATTGTTGGAACAGGAGCCTTGTATATCCACTCCGGTAATTGGATAAAACAAACTCATGACACGAATCATTGGACAAAATTCGACGTTCAAGAGTGCCTATCAGCACCGCTGTCAGAACAGTTAGTATATTCTACCATGTCGTAAATCAGCCGACGTGGGCGATACCACCTGAACTGTTAGTTTATTCTACCACACAAAAATCGCAAAAAATGACATGATTTGTCTCGATTAAAAAGCTGGCTTGTAACGTCTTGTTTCGTGAGTTTTGAAAAACATGTCAGATCGACAGCAACTGATTCAAGGGCAACAGTTGTTTTTTAATCAGATGGTTCATCCATTCCGAAGTACCAGGCGTTCGCTCGTAGTCAAATTCTTGTGCTCGGTGCGGGTTATTGCGAGGGGAGAGGCGACGTGTTCTTAACTGAGGCTGCTTTTGTACGTTTGCCGTCGTTGCTCAAGATCGGTGGCCAGCAGCGCGTAGCTGAACACACCAATCGATCGAGCTTGAGTTGATGATTTCAGTTATACCCGCGTTGTCTTGTAAAATCGTAAAATGAGCTATACAAATCGGAAAAATACGATAGGCGACAATCATTTTGGGACGGAGTTGTAACTCAAAAATTAGACCTTTTTATCCCCATTTTACTCAGAATTAGTCCGCACCTGCTTCTGCCTGTGAGAGTGCTATCAACGTTGAGCTGAACGTTCTGTTGTTCTTCCCACCACTCAGCGGCACAGCAGCACTGTGTCGCAGTCCGAGAGAGGCGATGTCGGACACTGATGCATGTGGCACGGACCTCGTGCAGCCACAATCGCAGCAACAGCAGCAGACGTTCAACAATCTCGATGCGTCGACTAGTTCGCATGCGCAGACGACGCTCGAGCTGATGAGCGAGAGCCTCCAGTGCGCAGGAACGGGTGGTACTCGGCGGTGGTACCTCTACGCCTCAACTCGTTGTCTCAAACGCGCCGCCAGTGAAACGAAGACGAAGACACACGCACCACACACGCGTTCGTTCGCAGTAGACAGATGCTCCGCGTCGATGACAATTCAGTGATGGTATGATGGTAGTAAGGAGAACGAGAGACACATCGACCAAGCGAGTCGCTACGCTTTGCTGCTGGTGTTGCGAGCGCAACTAGTACCACGTCCTGAGACCTGCGTGCACCCACAACACGCTGCTACAGTATCCGATCCAGAATCCACGAGTCGACTCACGTGAGTCTCCAGGTACCGACCGACTTGACCAGCTTGCGCTTGCCAGCACAACGGCATTGCTAGCTTCTCGTCTTGCTTGCTTCGCGATCGCTCACTCTGGAACACGCGCTCTCGAGCACAAGACATCACAAGACACCACTCCAGTCACTGCAGCACACCAGTTCGCCATGACATCGAGTGCTCCTTTCAACACCAACAAGCACGCTTCTGTCGATACGATCGACCAGGACATCGCCGCCGCCATGCCTCCTGCCTCGGACGCTCCGTACGTCATCCAAGTCGACGCCGTGCCATCGCAATCAGCACCAGCAGCACTCGCAGCAGACGTCTCTTTGATCAAACACACGCAGTATGGCGCATCATCACCTCACGCAGCAGTGCCAAAGCGCTCTTTTCATGCAACTGCGACTGCTGAAGGCGAGTGGGAAGCCAGTCTCTTCGGCTGCTTTTGCACGCCAGCGCACTGCTGCTTGGCGTTCTGCTGCCCATGCGTGAGCGCCGGGTACGTCGCCAAGTGGATCGACTGGTCCGCCGCGCTCGTCGGGCTCTTCGTCTTCGTGACGTACACGCTCAATGTCGTCTTTGACATCGGGCCACCGAAGTACAGCAGCGGCGAGTGGTTCGACTCGAGCAGCTCGTTGAACGACCCGTTCTCGTTTGACATCGAGCGATGGGTCCCCACGACGGCGTGGGACTACCTCTCGTACGCCTGCTTCCTCGCGTTCATCATCGCGACGACTGTGCTGCGGCGCGCCGTGCGGACGTTCGACCGCATCCCTGGCTCGACGATCGCGGACTTTTGCGCGTCGTTCTGGTGCTCGTGCTGCGTGCTCTCACAGCTCTCGTCGCACACGGAGCGCATGAAGCCACACCGGAGCGCGAATGCTTCGACGCTCCCAGCCTACCGCTCAGCCTAGTCAGGCGCACAACAGGTGCGGTCCGTCTATCGCTCCATGATCTGCTCTTCTTCGTCGACGTCTTGAGGATCGATCGACTATGTACCTACTTGTATGAACGCACCTGCCTATAAAGCCTTCTCATCGCCGTCGTTGCTCTCTCATGTGCATGCGCAAGTGCTGACGTGCCGCTCTCGAGACACTCTCGGCTAGGACACATCTGGTAGCTCCTTGTTGAGGCGCCAGCTCGTACGTCAGCGCACTAGAGCAACAGTGTTAGCAAGTGTCGACAGCGGACTCGAGCACGGAAGACGTGAGGGTCTTTATAAGTTACGAGGCGATCGACAGTGGAGCTCACGAGTATGCTGGCAGCGTGTCGACGGGCGTGTCGAGCCCAAACTCGTGGCGATTGTACTTATCAATGTGGCGCTGCGACTGCGCGAGGACGCACCAGCAGCACGCGAGTGAGAGCGCACAGTCGACAAAGCGCGAGCCAGGGATGTTGAATCGATGACGCGTCTTCGTGCGGAGAAACGCGACGCCGACGACAAAGAGAGCGAGGAGTACGAGTGCGACGTGCGCATACAAGTGCGCATTCAGCGGCACTGCGCTCGTATCGGGTGTGTGCGTGCTTGGGTCGGCGTCTGCGTCGAAGTAGCGGTCGTCGTGACCTGGTGGGTACGTCCGCGGCGCGCCGCTGGCATTGCTCACGGCGCTGCTCGTGTTTGAGCAGCTTAGTCCAAGCGCAACGAGCATCGCGAAGACGAGGCCGCCAAAGTAGAGCATTCCAGACTCGAACGACGCGCCGAGCAAGCCGTGGATCTTGGCTGCTGGGATGCACGGACAGCACACGAGGACGATAGTGTCGCTCGCGTTGCAGTTCCGGCAGTCCAAGCAGCTCGCCAAGCCCGTGTTCCAAGCGCCGCGCGCTGCGTTGCTGTTGTACGAGTTACTCTGCGTCGACTGGTTCGACTCGGCGCGCAGGCTCCGCGTCTCTGGGACGCACTGGAGCACAGCGGTCTTGTTCCGGAGCTTCTGTGTAAGCGCAGCGTCGCTCGATACATTGCTACTGTTGCTCGTGTCGTCGACTTGAATGACGAACGGTGCGTCGCGTGTGGATGCGAGCGGCGTGAGCGTCGCGTCGGCTGCGAGGCTCTGTGTGTGGAGCTTTGTCGTCATGCTGCTGCTCGTTGTCGTGCTGCACGAGCACTCGGTATGCGACTCGAAGCCTTGAACGAGTGTCTTGGTCTGCGCGAAATCACAAGTGAGGACGGAAGGGGGAGAGCAGTCGGCGGACGATCGAAGCGCGAATGCAACGCGGTGATGACGCGAGGCGGGAGAAAGCGCAGGTGCGCAAGTGTGAGTGGATTCTCGCCATACTGTGGTGGTGTCTGGTCATTGCTTGCCGTCGCCAGCTTGCTTGCTTGCGCGCCAGTCGACTGCGAATGCACCCAGCGCTTTGAGGCTTTGGACGGACAGCCGCTGCTGACACTGCTGAACGCCTCACAACGTGTACTGTATCCATCTGGTCGCTTGCGCAGTTTGCAGTGAACACGCACCACCACGTCCTCGCTGAGTGCAGTGGCAAGCCCTGTTGCTGCTGCCAGCACTACCAGAAGTAGCAGCGCTTGTGGGCATCGAGGCGGTCATGTGCGTGTGTATGTAGAGGACGGCGCGTTGTGCTACACACATGTGCGCGTGAGGCTCGTAAACGCCATGCAATGCGCAGAGGCGCGGTGCAATGAGGCAGAACACGTCGTCGGCTCAGCGAGGCGAGTGTTACTGCTTGAGCCAGTGTGTGGCTCCTGGTTGCACTTACCTTCACTCTGTTCAATGAAGGGACACTCCGGATGGACTGGCTCTCTGAGAGCCAGCCACATACAAACACCAAGTGTTTCATGCGATTTGCCGATTGTAGAAAGGCGTCGATTTGGTGCCAACTTCGACACTTGCTGGTGCTGGTGCTGGTGCAAACAACCCAGGAACTTGTCGATAGACAAGGTCGAGTTTGCCGCAGTTCGTTGTTCTCTGACAGTGTCGAGCTTCACTACGACCTCTGGGCGCTAGTCTATCAACCGTCTTACACCCCGAACAGTGCAGCCCTGTCCTAGGCTCCAGAGTCCCTGGTGAACACGTTCAATCTCTCGAGTAGATAGCTGCGCTTGCATGGCAACTTGTCATGTCATTCAGGGCTCTGAAGCACTCGCGATTCGAGAATCCGTCACTTGTGAAGCGAGTAGTGACCACGCGAACGAGACCAAGTCAGACGTGAAGTGTGTGAGTGTATGAACTATAGGATCTTAGACTTTGGCCATACCAATGTTGTCTACGCCTCGGTGTACGCTGGCAGCGTCGCTTGCTCGTCCGCGAGCTTCTTCGTTGCGATGTCGGCGTGGAGGTTGGCTTGCGCAACGACGCAGCAGCTGCACCAGAACGCGGCGCAAAAGTCGCTCATCGCGTGTCCTGGGATGCGAAAGTGGTTGCGCACGGTCGTGCGCACGTTGCCCACGACGCAGACGTACATGAAGCCGCATACGAGCGCGCCAAGGAGGTACCCGACCTGCGGCTCGTAGATCTCAAAGTAGTAGCGGTTGTAGTAGATGTCGCGGATGTAGTGCTCCTCGCGACCTTGCGTGCGGTAGAGCACTGAGAGTACCCAGCTCGCGACGTAGAGCGCGAACATCGCGAGCGCGACCGCACCGGACGACTTGCCAATGCGCTGGAACGCGTCGCCCGCAGCAAAGCACGGGAGGCACCAGGCGTAGAACGCAGTGCACGGCGACGAGCAGCAGCCGCAGATGTCGACTTCCCACTTGCCAACATTGTCGTCGTCGTCGGCAACCTTCTTCGGCGTGATGTCGGTGTCAGCAGGGATGTGCTGCGGCGCCGAGTTCGTTGGAGCGTCGACGTGGATCACAAACGGCGCGGCCGGAGCGTCGACTGGAGTCTGGGCGGCAGCAGTGGCAGTCGGGAGCGACATCGCGGACGACAATGAGGAAGAGTTTGTGGTGGAGGTACTGGAGGCCGTGAAGCGTCGAGTGAGCGAATTGGAGAATGACAAGACTGCGGCACTGCGTTGAGACGAAGGTGCTGAGCGCGAAGCGAGTCACTACGCTCGGTGCGGTCGAGCGAGTGAGTGGTTGGCGCGTTGACCACGCAGTCAGACCTTCACTGGACCTGCAAGTGACGAATTACTGCAGTGCACAGAGCGTCCACATCAGGCGGGACTCGTGCACATGACTGGATGATTGATGGTGTCCCTCACTTCGCTTCTCAGCGAGGTCCTGACTGTGAGTGGCGCTCCGAGAGGGACAAAGCAAGACATGTCGGTCAGGTCGTCGTCGCTTTCGCTTCCAGGACATCGATTTGAACGACCGAGAACGATCATGAACGACCACGACACTTGTCTGCATCGTGGTAGCGACAAGATGTGCATGTGCTGGGGCAGACGTCCTTCAGACCCGCGTCACTCTGTCGACACGAAGCTCCAACAGCACAAAGTGCGTCGACACTCACACCACACACCATCAGATACGATCACAACCAAGTCACTCACGCTCTCGATTGCTCTCGTGCCTCTCTTGCTACTGTACATCCACTCCATCAGTCCCTACGCGCACGAGTTCGCTACTGCTACGAGCTCTTGCTCTCTCTCATAAATACTGCGAGGCTTCTCGCTCTTGGTCGTGTGCTGCGCTCCGTCCTCTTGTCCTTGGGCTTCGACATCAGTAGCACTAGCGGTAGCCTGGGAGCGTGTCGACTGGGACGAGCGCACTGCTGGTTGTGCGAGTGGCGCTGCTGCGCGCGTACACCGACGGCCCTGCTTTCTCAAAGTGGCGCGAGATCTGCGCCATTGCGCACGGCGCGCACGCGGTCGCAGCGACTGCGTCGAGGCAGCACGAGCCAGGGAGGCGGTAGTAGTGCCGCGTCATGTTGCGGAACGCAAACACACCGGCCGCGTACATGGCGCCAGCGGCGCACGCAGCGATGGCCCACATGTTGAGTGTGAGGAGCTCGTGGCGGTACGCAGTCGTCCACGCCGCGCTCTCGTGCATCGCCATGTCGATGCTCTGCGTCGCGCACACGACGACAGCGAGGAACGCGATGCCGAGGAAGAACGCGCCGAGACCGTACGACCCGCGGTCGATCATCGCTTCCGTGTGCGACGCGATTGCGCACGGGAGCAAGAGCGCGAGACAGCAGTGCCACGGCGACGCGTCCCAGCACGTGAAGAGACCAGTCTCCCACACGGGCACGTGCGCGTCCAAGCTGTCGATGTCGATGTGCGCAATGTCGACGGTCACGCCGAGCACAGCGACTGCCGAGCCTGAGCGCGTTGCGCGATGTGCTGTCGCTGCGCGCGAGTGCTTGCGCGGCCGGTCGAACGCCGCCTCTTTCCTGTCGATCTGCATCGCGTACATGGCGTCCGAGTCCATCGTAGCTGCTCCTGCTCCTGCTGCTGCTGCTGTCGTTGTTGTTGTTGGCATTGCACAAGCGCGTGCTGCTGGCAATGCGCTCGAGCGCGAGAGGCTGGAACTGGCGCTGCAGGCACTCGCCCTCGCACACACACACACACACACACACGTGCGGTAGCAAGCAGCAGCAGCGGCTTACGCTCACGCAGACGCCGCGAGTCGTGTAATGCGCGCGAAGTAGCGGCAGGCGGCTATCAAAGAGCGAGCTGTCATGGCGTTGTGTGTGTCTGCGCAGTCCACGCGTGGCCACTTTGATTCCTATGATTGATTTATCTTTTGTATGTTTTGACAGGAATATGCAAGATGGACATCATTTAGGCGGATCCAGAGACTGGACAGCTCCGAGTACTATGCCGCTGCGATCTCGTCAAGCGAGCGAGACCCATCGATCGATCTGCTCGACCGACGACGAGCTCCTGGCGCTCATGCGATCGCTCGCATGAGCGCGCTCGAGGTCGTCGACGGCGTCTTGCGCGATAGATAGCCAAGTGAGAAGATCCGCAGAGTGTGGGACCTCGTGTGATCATTCAGGGTGTAGGCAGCTGCGAACAAAGACCTCCTGCTCGTTGTCGTCTCCTGGATCGCGCACTCGCCGATCTGCGTCGACCTGCTCAAGCGCGCGTTGCTCGTGTATCTACGATGGCAACCCCACCTCCTTCGACAGTGCGAGCGAAGGCGCCGCCACCGCCGCGGTACGACCCGCCAGTGCCGCGACAGGAGCGCTACCCGATCTACGCTGGCTCGGCGCCAGAATGGAACCCGCGCATGAAGTACCCGCCTCCGCAGTCGATCTACGACACGCCAGTGATCCAAGCGACAAACGACTGGGAAGTCGGGCTCTTTGAGTGCCTCTGCACGCCGATTCACTGCACGTGCGCGCTCTTCTTTCCGTTCCTGAGCGCAGCGTACACGGCGCACTGGGCAAACCGCTCAGCCGTGGTCACAGGCTTCTTCTTCTTGGTCCTGTACGCTGCCGACGTGATCGTCTCGGTCGAGTCCGAGTTCAACGTCACTGTCATCATCTCAGCGTTCTACCTCGCTGGTGTCCTCGCGCTGCGCCACACTGTGCGCGAGATCTACCGCATCCGCGGCTCGAGCGTCGGCGACTTCGTCGCAGCGTTCTGCTGCTCGTGCTGCGCGCTCTCGCAGATGTCGGCGCACACGTCACGGATCAAGCGACTGCGCGAGGCGCAGTGCGTCGCGACGCTCCCAGCGTACCACGTCGTGAGCGGCACTGACGATGGCGACGACAACGAGTGGCTCCGTCGCGACGAGCAGCGCGACGTCGAGCAGTCGCATGATCACGACGCAGACGCAACGTACAAAGCGCTCGTGTAGCAACACCTACAATCGTCATGGATTGACGACCAGGTAGTCGGTCGCTGGTCACATCGCTGGAAGAACTGTCCACAGCATACTGAAATCAAGTCTATTCTGTGTCCTCGAGAGAATCCACTCACTTGCTTGACGACGCGGCAGCCTCACTTCGCGACGCGTCTGCTCAAGCTCACGCCCAAAGTCACGCGCGTACCGCTCGCTCGCTCGCTCGCTGCGATGGCGTCGACTGCGGCCTACAACGACAAGAACGCGCCAGTGTTCTCGCCCGTGTCGGCGCACCGCGCTGCGCCGACCGCACCGGCGTACGACCCCGACATGGCGGCTGCGAACGACAACATCCCGTACGCTGTCCAAGTCGACGCAGCAGCGCCGCCGCAGCCACCAGCAGCGTTCACAGTCGTGCACCTCCCGCCTGCGCCGAGCGCGCAACCGCCGCCGCACGTCGCTATGCAAGCTGCAGAGAACGACTGGCGCGTGGGTATCTGTGGCTGCTGTGCTGTGCCAGCGCACTGCTGTTTGGCGTTCTTCTTCCCGTGCGTGAACGCCGGCTATGCCGCGCACTGGATCGGCCGGTCCGGTGTGCTTGTTGCGCTCTTCTTCTTCGTCACGTACACGGGCTGCGTCGTACTCTCGTCCGGTCCATCGGCCGACGGCAAGTCCTGGTTCACGTCCGACTCGTACGACAGCGCCGACACGGCGTACACCAAGTGGGACGGCATCGCGACGCTCTGCGCCATCGCGTTCATCATCGCGACGACCGTGCTGCGGCGCGCCGTGCGGACGTTCGACCACATCCCTGGCTCGACGATCAACGACTTTTGCGCGTCGTTCTGGTGCTCGTGCTGCGTGCTCTCGCAGCTCTCATCGCACACAGAGCGCATGAAGCCGCACCGGAGCACGAGTGCTTCGACACTCCCAGCGTATCGCGCAGCATAGTGAGCTCCTCGTCGTCGTTGTTGTGAGGATCAACCACCTACTACGATGTCGTTCATAGACATCAACCTTGCGTTGACGGAGCTTGCGTCGTCGTGTTTGTCATCCCGAGTGAGCGCCAAGTGAGCGCCAAGCCCTCGCTCGCTCGCGCTCTCGTGAACTAGCGCCTTGTGCGAGTGACCGAGGCGCGTCGGACACGAGACGAAGTGCAAGTGTCCGTCAGCTCGTCTTTGTGCTGACACTCACTTGGATCGGTTCAGCGAGTCGCAACTGTACTGCATCGCTCTACGCAGAGTCATTTGAACATGTTTGTGTGATGACACAGTGTATCAGTTCAAGCAATCCACGCTTCTAGCGACTCGAGCGAGCGAGTGGGTTCATGTTCAAGTTCGTGTGTGTGTATGTCGGTGGATCTTCAGACGTCAGACGTGTCTCAAAGACGTGGAGCACCAGACCACCGCACGCTGCTGACGTCTGACGTCTCTCGAGAACAACACACTGCACGGCGCTCTATGCACACACTCGAGCGCCTCTGATCGTGCTCGTGCTCACTTGCGAACTTCCATCGACGCACGCGCGCACTTTGAGCTCCAGAACTACCAGCTCCAACACCAAGACAACCTCAGACATGCCATCGTTCACAGACGCGTACAACCGCAAGAACGTCGAAGTGTACTCGCCGACAGCGGCTGCAGCTAATGGCGCCTGCGTCTCGCCGCGCGACCCCGACACGCCGTACGCGATCCAAGTCGACGTCATCCCGGTGACTGCACCAGCGCCAGCACCACCAGCGCCAACGCCAGAGCCATCCTCACTCCCAGTGCAGCCGCCGCCACCGCCATCATCGACGCCACCATCATCTCAAGAAAACCCGTACGGCGAGTGGAAGCACGGCGTCTTCACTGCCTGCTGCTGCGCGCCGTCGCACCTGTTCATGGCCATCTTCGTGCCGTTCTTCAGCGCTGGGTACTCGGCGAACGGGATCTGCGCGTGCGGCTGGCTCGTCGGCGTCGCCGTTCTGCTCCTCTTCGCCGCTGCGGTCGTCTTTGCCGTTCAGATGGCCGAAGTCATGCCAGACCACACGTATTACACGTACTCGGGCCGTGCGTACGTGTACGAGGGCAAATCGATCTTGAACGAGTGGTTCATGGGCTTGGCGCTCGTCCTGCTTGCGCTCATGACCATTGTCGCGCTGCTGCGGCGTGCCATACGAGGGGCATACAGCATCGACGGCTCGAGCTTCCGCGACTGCTGGCTCTCGGTCCTTTGCACGTGGTGCGTCCTCACGCAGATGTCGACGCACACAGAGAGCGCGCGGCAGTACGAAGCCAACAAAGCAGCGACGCTGCCAGCGTACGAGGCGTAGGGCCTCTCGCAAGTACCCCAGGGAGAGCGCATGTAGGCATGCTAGCATGTCGTGGTAACGCATTGGTATACAGTGGATTCGCAGTTGCAGAGCGTATGAAGCAGACACATGAACGCAGTACATACTCACGCGAGCGCTTCCTCGTCAGCGCCAAGTGGTGACGGCGGCAGTGGTCTTCAGACGCATCAGCTGTCATCACGGTGGCCTTGCGGCGTTGGGAACGGACAGCCAAACGCGCGCGTCATGCGCTCTTTCCAGTACGCAAGTGCCATCGTGTCGACTCCGGAGCGGATCTCGTCGACGATGGTCTTGCAGCGCGGATGACCGGTGACTTGGAACGCGCGCCGGAACGCATCGGTGTAGTCCTGGACGCCGCCGAGACACTCGTCTTGGAACAGACACGCCATCTTCTCTTGCTCCTCAACTTCGTCAATGTCGGAGCCAATGCGCGCTTGCAAGAACGCGTCCGTGCGCGCGACGAACGCTGCGACGGCCTTTGCGCTCGTGTCGAGTGTCGTGTTCACGGCTGCGACGATGAAGAGACTGCGCGCTGCTTCGTTGTCGTCGAGGCGACGATCGTGGTGCACCATCGTGGTCACGAACGACAGTGCGGGCGCTTCGAGCGGTGATGCGACTGTCAGCACGCGTGTCGGCGCTCTTGTCGTAGGTGCTGGCGACGGAAGGAGCCACAGGAACGGCGGTCGCGTAGTCGGAGCAGCGGTTTGAACTGGCGCCTTTGTCGTCGGTGCTGGCGTCACCGGTGCTGCTGTCGGTGTTGGCGTCACCGGTGCTGCTGTCGGTGTCGCTGTTGTGATTGCTGGCGTAGTTGGCGGTACAGTTGGGGCGCGCGTTGTCGGAGCTGGCGTGACTGTAGCGACTGCTGTCGGAGGTGGTGTTGGGGGCTTTGTCGTTGGCGCTGCAGTAGGAGCTGCAGTCGGAGGCTTTGTCGTTGGCACCGCTGTAGGTGCTGCAGTCGTTGGAGCAGGCGTCAGTGGCGCGAGTGTCGGCACTACACTCGGTGCTCGTGTGATAGGAGCGAGTGTTGGAGCCGGCGCCAGTGTCGTGACTGCAGGTGGCACAGATGTCGGTGGAGGCGTCGTCGGAGCTGCAGTCGGTGCGCGGGTCGTTGGAGCTGGTGTGAGCCACATAAACGGCGCTCTCGTCGTTGCCGTGGGTGTGATCGGTCCAAGTGGCACGGTTGGCGTTGGTGTTGGCGTCGGCAACATCGTGGTCGGAGCTGGGCTTGGAGGAAGTGTTGGCGTCTTTGGAGTTGGTGTTGGTGTTGGTAGAACCACCGGTGGACTCGTCGTTGGCGCTGCTGTAGGTGGTGATGGCGGTGGGAGCGTTTGTGCTCTGGCCGTCGGAGGTGGAGTTGGAGCAGGCGTCGGTTCACTCGTTGAAGGAGGCGGCGAAGGAGTTGGGGATGGGACGAGCGGAGGCCGTGTCACTGGCGTTGGACTTGGAGCTGGCGTCGGAGCTTGAGTCATTGGGACTGGTGTCGGAGCAAGAGTTGGCGCCTTTGTGGTTGGAATAGGTGTTGGAGCCAACGGCGGGGCAAGCGTTGGCGCTTGAGTTGGCACCCTCGTTGTAGGAGCTGGCGTTGGCGCCGACGTCGGAGGTGGTGTCGGAGCTGGAGTTGGCACTGGTGTCGGAGCCAGTGTTGGAGCCTTTGTTGTCGGGGCAGGCGTAGGTGCCGACGTTGGAGCAGGAGTTGGCACTTTCGTTGTCGGGGCTGGTGTTGGAGCAGGAGTTGGCGCCTGCGTCGGAGCCTTCGTTGTCGGGGCTGGTGTTGGAGCTGACGTCGGAGCAGGAGTTGGTGCTGGAGTTGGTGCAAGAGTTGGAGCTCGAGTAGTCGGGCTTGGCGTCGGAGTGGGAGCCAGCGTTGGTGCCGGCGTTGGAGCCGACGTCGGTGTCTTTGTTGCTGGCGCTGGTGTTGGTGCTTGTGTCGGCGCCAGAGTAGCTGGAGCTGGTGTTGGGGCTTGTGTCGGCGCCAGAGTAGCTGGCGCAAGTGTCGGCGCAAGTGTCGCGGGAGCAGGTGTCGCTGCTTGGATCGGCACGCCTTCGACACTCGTGCTGCTGTTGCCGCACTTGGTGTACATCTCGCCGAGCAAGCCCTGGTACAAGTAGACGTAGCTGCTCGCTCCGAGGTCGTTGTGGTCCATGAGCGCTGCAAACTGCCGCGGCAAGTCGCTAAAGTACTTGCCAATGAGCGGATCGAGCGAGCCGTTGATCGGGTTCACGCCGTACATGCCTGTGCGCATCATGACGCTGTCCGTCGGACTGAACTGCGTGCCGTTCTGGCGCTTGCACGAGTTCCAGCCGATCGGACTCGCGATCTTCTCCTCGACCGTCATGAGCTTCTCGCCAACGCGACACTTGTGGAAGATCGTGTGAAGCAAGTCGACCATGGCGTGGTGCGACCAGAAGATCGGGTCTGCCGGCGACGCGAACGTCGCCATTGCGCCGTCAAGCGCCGCGTGGATGTTGTTGTGCACGCCAGTCTCGATCGCAGTCGACATGTCGTCGATTGTCTTTGCGGCAAAGAGCTGGCTCCGCACGGACGCGTAGCTCGCAGACGCGGGGAGGAACTTGGTGTCCCACGGACCGCGCGTGACGCACCGCACGCACTTGCTCCCAGTGGCGTTGCCAGCGTGGCAAAAGTGGTCGAGCGGGTACGTCGTCGAGCAGTTGCCAGCAGTCTGGACGCCGTTGATGCGCAAGAAGACTTTCTGTGAGCCCGTGACGCCGCCGAGCGCCTGGAGCGCGTACGAGCAGCTGAGCATGCTCGTGCACTCGCGGTTCACGAAGCGATTGTAGTCGCTGACCCAGTCCCAGTACGGCACGGTGAGGCACGCAAACTGCGGTCCTTGGTCACGGAGCATGTTCTCAAAGACCGTGAGGAAGAGACGGTGCCAGTAGATGAACATGCATGACTTGTGCGCCTCGGTCGACGACATCATCTCAGTGTGCATCTCAATGAACTTGACGTACGCGCCAGAGTCCATCGCGGCTGCGAGTGCGTCCTTGTACAATGTCTGGTCACTCAGCGGTAGCGCCGACCACGCGCGACGGATGCGCAGTCCGCAGCTCTGCTGCGCTGCCACCGGTGCGACCACCGCGCTCGTGCAGAGCAGCAGCGCGAGCGCGGCCACGACCGAGAGAATGCGCTCTCGAGCACGCATCGTCGAGCGCACGAGAGACAGTTTGTCTGTGCTGCGCTGTCTGCTGTTCTGCTGTTCCCAGTCGCGCAAGTGTGTGTATGCGCGAGCGGCTGCTCGCGTCTGGCTGCTGTGTGGTAGTGGCTGGCGAGACGCAAGCGTGAGCGAGCGATCGTTAGTACGACGACGCGTGCAACGCCCGCGGCGCTTGGCACGCTCTGGTTCACCCGACGCTCCGCACGACGTGCAGGACACAGCACACACGCACAGACACGGTCATCAAGAGCACGAGGCAAAACGACCGACTGTGTTGACCACGAGGCGACGTCGTCTCGTGCTGTAGCAAGGAGAACCTGAGACGGGCAGTCGTGTTGCTCAGTTTGTCAGGTCGTACTCGAAGGCACAAGGACGTCTGAGAGAGATCGAGATGGATACAAGTAGCCATCGACAGTGTCGGTCACGTGTTACGACGTCTTCCTGCTCTTCTAGTGCTCCTACTACGACGACGAGGACGACACTCGTATAGACGACTGCTATGGACAGACCGAGGTCGTCTTTCCGCTGGCAATACAAACGACGAGAAGGAGGAAGATGGTGATGGAGAAGGAGAAAGAAGGAGCGCTGGAGCGGCGGCGTGGCGGTCGCTAGACAGGCGCTGCAGAGAGAGAGAGAGAGCGACAGTGTTGGTCCAAAGCGCTTAGATTATAAAATGAAAGAGCAATAAAAAGAGAGAGCGCGCAAGACACTAGCAGTGGCTGTCGATGGCGTTCCGTCTCGTTGACGACAGTGGCGCTCACTCGGTGCCCTTCACCTCGACAGCCACGTACTCGGTCGTGATGTCCGCACCTTCGTCGCCCGTTGGGCTCCGCACTTCACCGTCGGTCTCGTCGTCGCCACTCACGCCAATGCACGAGATAGCGCAGCAGATGAAGCACAGCACGAGACCGGCCTAGGACACATGGCACACACGCAGCGGTCAGTCGATCAAGAGAGCGAGTCAATACAGATACAAAGTTAGAGAGACGTACAATGATGAACCACGGCAAGAGGACGTAGAACGCCGAGAACGAGCCGTCCTGGAGACGCGACGTGAGAATGAAGTACGGCGACGCGACGATCCCAATGCACGTGATCGTGCAGCAGACGTCGAGCAGCGGGAACTTGGACCCCATGTCATCGTCGTCGTGCTCGCCATGGACCGACTCGCGCGTGTACGCGTCGTGCGTTGGGAGCGACGACTCGGCCGCAGGCTTTGGGTCCTTGGCCTTGGCGCGCACGCGCAAGTACCGCTTAACTGGGAACGACGCAATGTAGCCCAAGTAGATCCAGATCGGGAGGAACACGAGCCACCAGCTCGTGGTGCCGAGGTCGCCGTCGATCTTGAGACTCACGAGCACGCCCTGGACAAGGCGCACCACCGTGAGCACGAGCTGGAGCACGATTGCACCGACGAAGCGCGTGCGCTGCTGCTTAATCGCCTCAGTAGTCGACACGCCGGCGCCGGCGCTGTCGGTCGTGAACGCCTTGTAGCCCACGACGCCGCTCGCGAGCGTCTCAATGAACGACAGTGCGTCAAAGACAAAGTATGGGATCAGGACTTCGCGCACGCTCCAGCTCACGTCGTGGTTGAGCTTCATGGCAATGAAGATCTGGAGCACGAGGAGCAAGAGGTGCTTGAGGAACCGGTAGAGCTTGTACAGCCCCGGCTTCTTCTGCTTGCGGTCCTCAGGGTCCATGCCGGCGTCCGACGAGAGCGAGACGCAGCCGAGGCAGCAAAAGTACACGGCGTCGAGGACCCACATGGGCAGGAACACGAGCACCCAGTTCCACGACACGGTGTTGTCCACGCGGAGGCACCAAAAGACTAGCGAGAGCAGAGGGACGACAGTGTTAGTACAAGAGAGAGAGAGAGAGAGAGAGAGAGACTGGGACAGAGACGCACTGAACGACGAGAGCGGACGTACTCGGGATGATGAGGAAGAAGCTGAAGAGCAGCGTGACGACCGAGATGAGCGCGACTTTGCCCTTTGTGCCAAAGGCGCCGAACGACCGGAAGAGCGTCGCAGTCATCTCCTGTTGGACAGTAGAAGGCGTCGTGTTGGGAGAGAGCGAGTCAGTGTGTGAGCTGCGGCTCCAGCACACTCATGATCGAAGAGACTGCGACGTACGTCAGCGCTCATGTTGCCGTAGTTCTCCATGAGCTTGATGCCGTCTTCGCCCGCTCTGTTTCGCGTCGCAAAGAGAGAGAGAGCGAGAAGGCGTTAGTGCGCGTACGTGCGTGCGTCGCGTACGACGTACGCAACAGACGCGAAATAGGGACGTACTGGTCGTAGACCTCCTTCTTCTGCGGGTCCGAGAGGACGTCGTACGCCTGCTTCATGTGCGTGAACTCATCCTGCGCCTCCTTTGTGTTGCCGCGCTTGTCTGGGTGGAGCTGCAGCGCCTTCTTGCGGTACGCTTTCTTGATCTGCTCCGGCGTCGCGTCGGTCTCGATCCCGAGGAGCTCGTAATAGAGCGTGTGCGCGACCTTCTTCTTGCCCATGATGCGTGCGAGCGTCGAGCGTCTAGTCAAGCAGCAGCAACGACGCCGAGCGCGAGGTCGAGAGCGCGGCGGCGGCGGGTGGTCGTCTGGCGACCCGAGTGCTTGTGCGCGGGCTCATTTTGGAGATGGACGATTACGCGAATGTACTGAACATGTTGTTTTAAGTACGAATCGTTTGAATCGACTGGCAGCAGGTTTGATTAATTACTGAACTGATCAATGCAAGCACAACACAGCTCATACAGCTCACACGCGTTTGCGCATGAGCACATTTGCGCGTACGCTTTCGCTTGCTTCACGTAGCAAAGCGCGCACATAGGTGTGAGAACATCGCGGTCAGTGTTGCGCTCTCTCTATCACACACACACATCTTGAGATTCATCACTTGACTGTTTTTGGATTTTCTGGATCTTGACTTTTGACAATTCGTTTCTAGTTTTCACATCGATAAGCTCAAATATAACAAACGCGCTTCTTGACAAGATTGACTTGCAAACATGCTCGCAAGACACACACACACGTGTCTGTGTATTCACTCGCTCGTTGCCGGCGTGACGTACGCAAAGACTTTGCTGCCGAGGAACGTGAGGAATGGCGGCGCAGTCGGCGTCTTCGGGAGGAAGTTCTTGCCGTCCCAGTAGTCCGCTTGGCACCACGCAGCGAGCTGCGAGCACCGGAGCGTCCACTGACCGTCGTCAGTCTGCGCTGTTTCGACGCGGCAGAGCACGTGCGCAGCGCAGCCTTGTACTGCAATGCACTTTGCAGCAGCGTCAGCGATTACTTGGCGCGCGAGCTCTTGGCGCGAGAGCTTGGGTTTCTTCGGGTGCGCTGGAGCACTCGGCCTCTGAGCTTCTGCGTCTGCTGCTTCTTGACGCGATCCAGCGTTCATCAGCGCTGTCGCACTGCCGTCTGGCGCACACGTGGGGATCTTGAGCGTTGCAAACTTGTCGACGCTGGCGCCAGAACAGCCGCCGATCGCGAGCACGAGGTCCTCCATGCCGCGCACAGGGACGTTCAGGACTACAGGCATTCGTATTGAGCATAAGAGAGGTCGATGTTAGAGCCTGGGCGCGAGTAAGTTGCCTCTACTAGCAGTGTGATCGGACGAGTGAGCATGCAAACGCACCAAAGACGTCGCCTGGTGTGTGAATGAACTTGGCCGTGTGGCGATTGCAGTTCACCGAGCAGATGAAGCCGCCCTGCACACAGACAGAGGAAGTACGTGAGCTTCTGCTCATACAGACACTGTAGCAACAGCACATACTGTTGACAAAGAGAGAGCTACAGTACAAGCAGACCTGGTTGTTGATCGGCGTGAGCCACGTGATGGTCATGACGTTCCCGACGTGCTGCTTCGCGTCCCAGACCGAGAGCAAGCACACTGGGTTCGGGTACAGCACGCGCGAGAGCATGCCTCGCTCGACTTGCACATACGTCTTGCAGCGCTGCGTCGTCGTCGCGATGGTGGCATCGACCGCCGCCGCTGCAAGAGGTGCATGATGATCATCATCGTTCGAGTCGGTCATGTTGGTTCTTTGAGATAGTGATAAAACTAGAGTGCGTGTCACTTGGATTTTGTATGTTCAAAGTTTGGTGTACAACTCGTGTGTCACAATGCACGCAGCTCGCAACACGACACACTTCGACACGACACGACACGACACGCGAGCCTGAAGCAGCAAGAGCTCGCGCCTCCAGCAGCTCCACGTGACAACACCAACACCAACAACAAGGGCGAGAGCAAGAACAAGCTGACAAAGACAAGATGGCGATGAAAGCGCGCCGCACGACGGCGTTCGAGCTCATTATCCAGGACGAGTACTTGATCGTGCGCCGCACCGACTTGCCAGACCAGCTCCTGCTCTTGCCACGCGGCGCCGCGCACGCAAACGATGCGACGCTCGGCGTCTCTGTCGAGAGCGTCGCGGACTTTCAGCACTTGCACGGCCGGCGCATGGGCTTTGACGCGATCTACGGCGTCTTCACGCTCTTGCGCGGTCCGTACCTCGCAGTCGTGACGCAGTCCAAGAGCGTCGCCAAGGGCGTGGACAACAAGGACATTCGCCTCGTGCAGAAGCTCGAGCTCATGCTCATTCCGACGCAGCACTTGCCAGTGCTCACGCCTGCGCAAGAGGAGGACGAAGCCAAGTACCTCGCGATGCTCACGAGCGACATCGAGGCGCAGAAGCTCCACTTCTCGCGCGACTACGACCTCACGCACACGCTCCAGCGTACGTCCCGCCCTCTGTGTCTCGCTGCTGCTAGAGTGTAAGATCTAGGGAGCCTGCGTCTATTGTTGTTGGTCGTCTCACGTACGTGGCTATGGGGCTCTAGGCATCGCGGCGTTTGACGCGAGCGCTGGGAGCATCGCAGAGCGCGCAGACCGCCGCTTCAGCTGGAACTACCCGGTCTGCTCCATCTTCCTCGGTGCGTCGTCAGCCTGCCACTTGTATCTGTTACCCCATGGCGCTAGCCCATACGTACTCACTCACACTCGTACGACGCTCTAGAGAAGAAGCTCTATGACTGGATCACGCCGATGGTCCAGGCGTACGTCGAAGTGACAGACGAGATCACCGTGCACGCGTCGACGTTCCGGATCCTGTACATCTCGCGCCGCTCGTGCCGGCGCCAGGGCACGCGCTTTACGATGCGCGGCATTGACGACGACGGCAACGTCGCGAACTTTGTCGAGACCGAGCAGATCGGCCTCTTTGCGGACGGGAAGCAGACGTCGTTCGTGCAGATCCGCGGGTCCATTCCGATCTACTGGAGCTCGCCCGTCACGATGAAGTACGCGCCAAAGGTGTACCAGCGCGCGGTGCCGGAGAAAGACATCGCGGCGTTCAAGCTCCACGCGTACGAGCTCATGGCGCTGTACGGTCGCGTCTTGATCGTGAACCTGATCGACAAGAAGAAGGAGCAGCTCAAGCTCGGCGAAGCAATGGCCAAGACGATCGCCGACACGGCGACGCAGGACTCGCACGTCTTGGCAAACGTCCGGTTCGTCTGGTTCGACTTTCACCACGAGTGCAGCAAGATGAAGTGGTTCAACCTCGAGAAGCTCATCAAGCAAGTCGACGACGACTTCCAGGACTACGGGTACTTTTGCAAGAGCGCAGACGGTCTCGTCGTGAGCCAGCAGTCGGGCGTCGTGCGCACGAACTGCATGGACAACCTCGACCGCACCAACGTCGTGCAGGTGCGTGGTGCGTTGCGTACTGAGCGCTACGTAGATCAGGACTGACGCGTGTTGTGTGTGTGCGTATCATAGTCGCTCTTTGGGCGTCGGAGCTTGCTGCTCCAGCTGAACGAAGTCGCTGCGCTCAAGGGCAATGTCCTCAACTCGCTGTTCGAGACGCTCGAGCCCGTGTTCAAGGGCGTGTGGGGCAACAACGCCGATGCGATCAGCTTCTTCTACGCCGGCACGGGCGCGCTGAAGACCGACTTCACGCGCACGGGTAAGCGCACGACGAAAGGCGCTGTCATGGACGGCGTCAACTCGTGCATCCGGTACGTCACGAACAACTTCCTCGACGGCTATCGCCAGGACGTTGTGGACTTGCTCCTGGGCAAGTACACTGTGTCGCGGAGCAAGTCGTCGCCCTTTCGCCACGAGCGCGACGCGAGCGAGAGCCTCGAGTCTGTGCTCGCGAAGCTCCTCGGCGTCGTCATCTTCTTCTTCCTCGTCGAGACTGTGCGCAGCCCAAGCGGTCAAACGTTCATGCTCGAGCGCCTGCTCAAAGCGCTCGTCTGGACCTTCCTCCTCTGCGCCGGTGTCTTCAGTCTCTTGCTCAAGAAAGGCAACGCTCTGGGCCAGAAGCTCGTGCAGCTCCCAAGCTTCCGCCCGCAAGACGGCTGCATGACGTCGTGGAAGAACTAGCGCGATCGTAGTCGGTGGAGAGCGACTACGTGTCCAGCAGTGGCGAGATGACGCGAGTCACAAGAGGTACCAAGAGAGTAGAGCGGCAGGACTGAGCGACGCATCGACACGTCCGCGGTCGCCGCGTGAACACCAGACAGTGTGTGTGTGAGAGAGAGAGAGAGAGAGGGACTTAGCTACCATGATGGAGAACAAGAAGTGAGGCTTGATGCACCACTCTCGAGCACCGCGAATGGAGCGTGGTAACCAGGTATCGCTCGTCTTTGGAGCTCGTCTGTAGAACTATTACTCGGGTGCATCCTCTCACTCTCGACCCTGTTCTGAGCAGTCCGCTCCAAGGATCATAGTGCGGGCTTCACAAGCGAAGATTGACTGCTGCCAGCACATGACGTACGAGAGCGAGTGCCGATCGAGCGCTCGCTTGCTCATCGTGTGAGGGTCTTGTCGATGTCCATGCATCAAAGGACAAGGTACATTCATGCCGATGCACACAGTCGTCGCAGACGCAAGAGATGCACAGCTCGTCTACGACCAGGAGCTCACAGCATAGCGCGTGACCAACACACAGTGTCTCTCGCTCTCTCGATAGAGATAGAGTCCCAACCATCGGCATCGCAGTTGTCCAGTGTGCGTGTGTTCCGAGTGTCGGCTTCTGCCTCATGACGCTGTGCGCCACTTGATTGGGAACACTGACACATAGCGTGTCGAGAGATGTTGAAAGGCGTGGCTGTTGGCACCGAGTTCCAAGTTGTCTGGATCAGTGGTCCGACCTTGCGAACGCACAAGACATCGACACGAGTGTGTGCTGACGAGTTCGCCTCGGTGCCTGTGTTGCGAGCGCTGCTCTGGGCATGAGAACATGCTGAACGCTCAAACGTGAGGACGTGCAGTCACGAGCAGCTCAGCGGTAGTTCAAATGCGAAACAAGACTTGATACAACAGTGTGCTGATATCATCAGTAGCGGTTCATTAGAGTACAACGAATAGATAGGCTTCGCGCTGGTGTGTGTGTGCGCTGTACAGCTTGTGTGTGTGGCATGAGCTTGCGTGTGCGGTGTAACTCATGCGCTCGCCGTGCCAAAGACAACGTTCCAGATGTCGGTCTTCGCTCGGCTCGTCGCGACTGCAGACGGCGACGGCGCGAACCGGTGCGCTTCGTTCACTGCGAGCGGCGACTCGTCGAGTGCCTCTTGGACCTGCTGCTCGTAGTCGACACCGTAGATCTCGCACCACGCGAGCTCGCCGCTCGAGATCGTCGTGGCTTTGCTTGGCGACGCAGTTGGGATCGACGCAAGCGGCGGCACCTGCACGCCTGCAGACGACGGCGACGTTGCGACTGCGTGCTGGAACGACTTGGTCGCAGACGCGGTCGCGAGCGAGCGCTGCTGCGCTGCAGTGGCCGATGAGCGCGCGACCGCAGCGAGAGTGGTGCGAGCGAGCATAGTGCTGTGTGTGTGTGTGGTGTGTGTAGTTTGAGTGTCGTGGCGAACGCGGCAATGACTGACGCGCTCTGAGCAAAAGACACAATGAACGAGCAGGTGTCGGTGTCGGTGTCTGTCTTGTTGTTGGTGGTGTCTGGTGTCTGGTGTCACGTGTGTCGACGCCTGCCAATCAAAGCGCAGACGACGCGACAGCGTTGAAGTTGCAGGCGATTCTGTGCGTGTTTTTTGCGATGAACTGACTTGGGTTCACTATGGAGAGATGGCTACAGGAGTCGGAGAGCGTGACAAAACTCACGACTCGATGCTTTTGCACACGATTGCACTTGATAGTTGTAGCAACTGTGGCACAGCATACAAGTCCGGTAGAGAGAAAAACCGAGTGGATGTTTGAGTCTGAAACGACACGTCCGCGCTGTCACAATCTGCGCTTCAAGTTGCGATAGTGACAGAAGAAAGGGAATCTGTGAAAAGGATCCTTGAACATCTTGCATCGAGTATGCAACCTGCCATACACAAATTGCAGATAGAGACATCATCGAGGGAACTCAGAATGCCTCGACACGTCTGCTCTGTCACGCATTTGTTTTCTTCACTACCAGTGTTTCAACCAGCGAACACACACTATCGTCCTCCACCTTCTCATTTGCTCGCTTGCTCGCTTGTTGTCGTGCTCATGATCGATTCACTCGACACACCTCGACTCGACTCGACACAGCACTTAGTAGTAGCTCTCCTTGCGCGCTCCACTTCCTCAACGATAGGCAAGTGGCGCTTGCACGCGTCTTCGAGTCGACAACAAACACGCAACCTCGCTCGACCTCGATCAATCTCGAGCCTTCAGTCCACGTTCATGGCCGACCTGAGTCCTGGTGTCGGCTAGCCGAGCACACGCCCAAGATCTGGCTGACTGGTACTCTGGAAGAGCTCGCTCTCTCACACAGCAAGTCGAGGAGCGAAAGCGCTGAGTTGGTCCACTTCAAGTCGATCAACAGGGATCAAACTCCATCCTCGACTCGATAGAGTGTGTGCACCATGCTTCAGAAGAGAGCGAGAATCGCCACAGGACGCCGATCACGAGCATGATAACACGTCGTCTGGTCATCGTCGAGCATGTGGTGCAACCTGATCAGTAGCGAGCATGTGGATGCTGCATGGTGTACCAGCGCTTGCTTGTCGACGAGGTGGTCAACACGTGCTCGAGAAGCCCAATCAACTCAAGTGCGAAGCAATCCAGACACGGCTAACCTCACATCTGTCCGTCATACGACGCGACTCCATCTGCTCTGATCGATTGCCAGCACTCCTGTGTGTGCGAACAAGTCCATACGAGCTCCCTCTCTCCCAGTTCGAGGACGCTGGACATGCCTCTCTTTGCGTTTGTTTGCCTGCGTCGAGTGGTGGCGAACTAGACTCGCCTCCATGGCCCTTGCCGTCCTCGAATGACCAGCGACAGCACGCACATAACGCAACTCGCCTGCGTACCACTCGAGCCGTACAAGTACAAGTACGATCGAGTCTCCACTTGCTCATATCCCAGCATCTCATCGACGACGACGACGCCAGCATCGTGAGTATGAAGATCTTCGGACTCGTGTTCTGGACGGCGCTCGTTGCGCTCTTTGCGGCCGCACCAAGCAGCACGCACGCGCAGAGCTGCGGGCTGCGTCTGCGCAAGTCGTGGCTCTCGCTCTCGACCAGCGAGCAGACGCTGTACAAGGATGCGATCGCAGCGGCGATGGACTCTGGCGCGTACATCAAGTTCATCGAGATGCACACCGAGATGATGTCCGAGATGGAAGCGCACCGGCAGTGCATGTTCATCTACTGGCACCGCTTGCTCCTGCTCGCGTTCGAGAACATGCTCCGCGGTCAAGGCTCCAAGTTTGCGTGCGTCACCGTGCCGTACTGGGACTGGGTGAGCGACTACAACCGATTCGTCAGCGGCCAGTGCACCAACATGCTCGACTGCTCGTTCGCGCTCCAGGCGCTCGGTGGCGTCTCAGGAACGCGGCAGACGACCGTCATGATCAACGGCGAGTGGACACAGGGCGTGTGCATGAACAAGAGTCCGCTGAACCACTTTTGCCAAGAGGGCGGTCTCGCAAGCTGGCGCTGCGCCAAGTGCATCCCGCGCGGACTCTGGAAGACCACGACGCTGCCCGCGTCCGCGAGCTACGCGTCGGTCAAGAGCCAGCTCTTTGGCGCGAGCAACATCGCCGAGATGTCGCGTGCGATCGAGACCGGCGCGCACAACAACATCCACGCGAACCTCGCCGGCGCAATGGAGACGTTCGCGTCGCCAGCGGACCCGATCTTCTGGTCGCACCACGCCATGGTCGACTTGCTCCACACGATCTTCCACAAGTGCCGCGTCGGGACGACCAAGCTCACGCTCGCACAGAAAGCCATGCACCCTGTCGGCTGGAGCTCGTGCGAGCGCCGCGACGGCAATGCGTTCAACCCGCTCGACACGGTCGTGATGCGCACCGGCGTGCGAGGGAACAACCCTGTCGCTGGCCGCAAAGACCGCGTCATTGGCAAGTTCTTCAACGGTCTGCCGACGCAGTTTGCTGCGCTCATGGACCACAGCGACCTCGGCACGAGTAGCTACGCGTACGTCTACCAGGGCTTGCTCGGCGAGCTGTATGCGCAGTGCGGCCAAGTCGAGACAACGCCTGCAGGCGCTGCTACCACCAGTGCAAGGCGACGCCTCGAAGACGCGCTCGCAGCAGCGATCAACGCCACGAGTCTCGCGTTCAACACGTCAGCGATCGTGGCTGACCCGACTGCGAGCGTCACGAACGTTGCTGCTGGCGAGTTCGTGCTCGTGACGCAAGCCAGCACTGCGAGTGCGACAACCGCGAACAACTCGGTGATGATCGCAACGAACGACTCGAGCACGAGCGTTCGCCTCGTCGCAGCAGTCAACACGACGCTCGAGGACTCGACGCTGAGTGTGAGCGCGTTCACGATCGCAACGAACGACAAGCTCGTGGCGCAGACAAGTGGTCCGAGCGACGACTTGAGCGCCAGCGACACGGTGTGCGTCGTCTCGGAGCAAGAAAAGATGACGTGCATGTTCCAGGACGAGTGTCTCGGCGGCGTCCAGGACTACTCGCCGACGTTCAAGAAGAACTTCCAGGTCACGGAGCCGCCGCGGTGCAAGCGCATTGTCGACAGCATCCGCCGCGGCGACGACGCGATTGCGCTGCGAGACTGGAAGCAGGTCATGACTGCGTCGTTTGGCTGTCCGATCCCGACAAAGACGGCAAAGACGGCAAAGACCAAAGCGAAGCAGTAGAGAGAAGTAGACGAACAGACATCATTGTACAGTAGAAAATACGTCAACCATCGTCAATGTATTGCCAATCTTGAGCAGTCAGCTCGCGGATCGCCTCAGCTCCGACACTCGCTCGATTTGTGCAGCGCGCGCGACAGCCTGCTTGCCCAGTGACCGCTCTTCATTATAGTGTCGTAGACCGTCGTGACGCTGTCCAACACTTGCTAGTCGCCTTCTTGGTGTCACTGACTGATGGCTATGAGGCGATCGTTGTCCTCCAAGACCTCCGGTACAACTGAAACAACGGATGCAATGGATACGATGTACTTGCTTCTACTGTCGAACGCCAGCGCACCGCAGTGGACGCCGTTGCGGTCAAAGAGCGCAACGACAGCATGGTCGAGCACGCCGAGGTCGTCGTGAAGCAGCGATGCACGCTGCTGCTGCTCGTCCACAAGAGCTCGACACCCAAGTCGACGTCGTTGACACCATTTGCGTACGGCTCGCACGCGCAGTTGTAAAAACGTCCGGATGCATACATGTCTGGTCTGGTAGTAACAGTTGACGTCGTCGTGGCGCACCACACAGGCGCTCGTGATGTCGTTCTTGAACACCTCGTCCGCGACATTGACCCACAAAACGAGCTGGTGTGGCTGTGGTGGTGTATGTGCTGCTGTTCGCGCTGCTGATGGTCGTTGTGGCGCTTGAACGAGGCGCCGGTGCCGACGCTATCGCTTGCTGCTGTGCTGCGTGTGTTGTGAATGTGCACGCGCGTGTGCTCGACCACAGCGCTCAGATCGTTGACTCTGACTGTGTGTGCGAGTGCGTATACTACCGTTGTGAGCAGGTAGAGCGAGCGCGCATGCTGGCGGTCATGGAACGGAGATGGCGCGTGCAAACGTGCGTGGATGCGTGTGTGTGTGCGCGCGTGTGTGTGCGTGTGAGAGAGAGAGAGAGCTCTGATCGAGCAATGGCAGAGCACTGCTCTGCTCTGCTCTGCTCTGCTCTGCTCTGCTCTGCTCTGCTCTGCTCTGCTCTGCTGGTCGATCGTGCGCAGTCTTTTCGATCGGGTTGGTGTTGCCATTGTCGCCACTGTATAAACGACAATCAAAAGCAGGTGTCAAAAGTCAAGTGCTCTGTCGATTTGATTCACTCGTGACATACAAAAACAAAGAGCTGCAGGAATAAACAACCACCACACCACCGCCCATAAATCACGACGCATTTCGCTTCAATCGCTCACTCTTAGCAGCCCGGTCGAGCAATCGTTGCTTGCCATTGCTCGGTAACGAGCGCTTGGCTTGAGATGGACACGCGAACTCGTGGCTGAGTACTTTTGCTGCGTGGTCTTCTCTCTAGTAGCACTTGCTTGCTCGCTCTCATTTGAGTGCACATGCACACGCGCATGTGGTTCATTCAGCTGAAGCCAAGGAAACGACAAGCACGAGATGCTGTCACGGTTGAACATACAATCTACTAGTAGGTCTGGTCCTGGTCGAGCACGGTACTATCGCGTAGCACACGGCTGTCAGGACTTAATGGAGCTCTCGATCGCGTTGATGCTTTACCGAGATCTTGGCTGCGTTGAGGTAGTTGAGCTTGTCCACTAGGACCAGGACTAGGACCAGGACGAGTTTGAGTGGCTGCGTGTATTGTTCCATGTTAGAGTTCCAGTGGCTCGTACTGGTAGATGAACAAGCGAGTAGTGTGAGCGAAACTTGTGACGTGTTGCGGCTGACGCTCGTTGTCACTGATTTGCACCCGCCAAGAGAACACTACAGACATCGCTTGGGGACCACGTGCTATTGGACGCTCGTACACGCAGGTGAACGGTTGGGTGGAGTTCTACTCGTTGCTCCTCTGTCGCTTTGTGTCCTCACTGTCCACACGCTCAGACTTCAAAGTCAAAGGACACACATCGAATGCCGTCGCGGTTGAACATGCCGACGACGTCCTTGTTCGAGAGCGACGTCTTGGTGTTGCAGACGACACGGGTGTTCCATCGGATCTCGCGGCCGCGGTCGAAGCCAGCTGTGCCGTCCGTGAACGACTCGCAGTTGCAGTTGCGCTTGATCTCGCCGTTCGAGAGCTTGTAGTAGAAGCTGAAGCCAGCAGTGCGGGTCGTGCACATGCTCGTGATCTGGTTCTTGAACGTCTCTTTGGCAACTGGGCGGCACTTGCGCAGCGCGAGCTGGCGGTGGTTCGACAGCTCAGAGCTGTCGAGCGCGCTGAACGCCTCAGTCTCGTTCACTGGGACGCTCTCGGCTCCTTCGCCGATGCCAAAGACGTCAAGGGACTGAAGACTCGGGTCTTCTGTCGCGTCGATAGCGTTGGCGACACCAACAAGCGCACAAGCGAGGAGAAGGAGGGAGCTGAGCGATCGCATGCTGGGTAGTTGAGCTTGCGCGCGAGACGATGCTTGGTGAGCTTGTGGTCTTGAGTTGGCAGATTTGAAAGTGAGCGAGTGAATGAGCAGCAGCAGGAGGAGGCGCGCCTCGAGGTAGTCGAGCCCACTGCAGCGCAGAATGAAGCTGCTGATTTGCCCGTGCGTGACTGCGGATGACGAAGAGCGAAATGAACGCACGCAAACATCGTCTCTGCGTCGTTGGTCGACACCGACACGCGATCAATGACGACTCGCTGCTCCGCTCGCGCCGCAGGTGGTGAACCGAGCACGCGCGAGCACTACTTCGAGAGGTCTTGCGACACGCACTCAGAGCGTGCTGATCCGGAATCGCCCAATGCGTGGTGTTCAATGTACTGCCTGGTGTGCAGACAACTCCGTGCGATCGATCGCTTCCAGTCGCCGTCTCGACAACGCAGCACTACCTTCTCAAAGGTCGAAGACGTCGTCGCATCAAGTTCACATCAGGACGAGCGGTCACAGGGTCTGATAACAGTATTGTGGAGCGAGCAAACACACGATTGGCCCTCACCACTCATCACAACCGCGTCAATGCCACTTTTCATGACATCTCGTGAAGGATACCGGTTCGTGATGAACACATGCTGAGCAGCAGCAGCTCGGACAGCACTCGACGGAACACAAACGTACGAGACGACATACGGATCAGGCAGCCTCAACGCAGCCAAGATCTCGGTAAAGCATCAACGCGATCGAGAGCTCCATTAAGTCCTGACAGCCGTGTGCTACGCGATAGTACCGTGCTCGACCAGGACCAGACCTACTAGTAGATTGTATGTTCAACCGTGACAGCATCTCGTGCTTGTCGTTTCCTTGGCTTCAGCTGAATGAACCACATGCGCGTGTGCATGTGCACTCAAATGAGAGCGAGCAAGCAAGTGCTACTAGAGAGAAGACCACGCAGCAAAAGTACTCAGCCACGAGTTCGCGTGTCCATCTCAAGCCAAGCGCTCGTTACCGAGCAATGGCAAGCAACGATTGCTCGACCGGGCTGCTAAGAGTGAGCGATTGAAGCGAAATGCGTCGTGATTTATGGGCGGTGGTGTGGTGGTTGTTTATTCCTGCAGCTCTTTGTTTTTGTATGTCACGAGTGAATCAAATCGACAGAGCACTTGACTTTTGACACCTGCTTTTGATTGTCGTTTATACAGTGGCGACAATGGCAACACCAACCCGATCGAAAAGACTGCGCACGATCGACCAGCAGAGCAGAGCAGAGCAGAGCAGAGCAGAGCAGAGCAGAGCAGTGCTCTGCCATTGCTCGATCAGAGCTCTCTCTCTCTCTCACACGCACACACACGCGCGCACACACACACGCATCCACGCACGTTTGCACGCGCCATCTCCGTTCCATGACCGCCAGCATGCGCGCTCGCTCTACCTGCTCACAACGGTAGTATACGCACTCGCACACACAGTCAGAGTCAACGATCTGAGCGCTGTGGTCGAGCACACGCGCGTGCACATTCACAACACACGCAGCACAGCAGCAAGCGATAGCGTCGGCACCGGCGCCTCGTTCAAGCGCCACAACGACCATCAGCAGCGCGAACAGCAGCACATACACCACCACAGCCACACCAGCTCGTTTTGTGGGTCAATGTCGCGGACGAGGTGTTCAAGAACGACATCACGAGCGCCTGTGTGGTGCGCCACGACGACGTCAACTGTTACTACCAGACCAGACATGTATGCATCCGGACGTTTTACAACTGCGCGTGCGAGCCGTACGCAAATGGTGTCAACGACGTCGACTTGGGTGTCGAGCTCTTGTGGACGAGCAGCAGCAGCGTGCATCGCTGCTTCACGACGACCTCGGCGTGCTCGACCATGCTGTCGTTGCGCTCTTTGACCGCAACGGCGTCCACTGCGGTGCGCTGGCGTTCGACAGTAGAAGCAAGTACATCGTATCCATTGCATCCGTTGTTTCAGTTGTACCGGAGGTCTTGGAGGACAACGATCGCCTCATAGCCATCAGTCAGTGACACCAAGAAGGCGACTAGCAAGTGTTGGACAGCGTCACGACGGTCTACGACACTATAATGAAGAGCGGTCACTGGGCAAGCAGGCTGTCGCGCGCGCTGCACAAATCGAGCGAGTGTCGGAGCTGAGGCGATCCGCGAGCTGACTGCTCAAGATTGGCAATACATTGACGATGGTTGACGTATTTTCTACTGTACAATGATGTCTGTTCGTCTACTTCTCTCTACTGCTTCGCTTTGGTCTTTGCCGTCTTTGCCGTCTTTGTCGGGATCGGACAGCCAAACGACGCAGTCATGACCTGCTTCCAGTCTCGCAGCGCAATCGCGTCGTCGCCGCGGCGGATGCTGTCGACAATGCGCTTGCACCGCGGCGGCTCCGTGACCTGGAAGTTCTTCTTGAACGTCGGCGAGTAGTCCTGGACGCCGCCGAGACACTCGTCCTGGAACATGCACGTCATCTTTTCTTGCTCCGAGACGACGCACACCGTGTCGCTGGCGCTCAAGTCGTCGCTCGGACCACTTGTCTGCGCCACGAGCTTGTCGTTCGTTGCGATCGTGAACGCGCTCACACTCAGCGTCGAGTCCTCGAGCGTCGTGTTGACTGCTGCGACGAGGCGAACGCTCGTGCTCGAGTCGTTCGTTGCGATCATCACCGAGTTGTTCGCGGTTGTCGCACTCGCAGTGCTGGCTTGCGTCACGAGCACGAACTCGCCAGCAGCAACGTTCGTGACGCTCGCAGTCGGGTCAGCCACGATCGCTGACGTGTTGAACGCGAGACTCGTGGCGTTGATCGCTGCTGCGAGCGCGTCTTCGAGGCGTCGCCTTGCACTGGTGGTAGCAGCGCCTGCAGGCGTTGTCTCGACTTGGCCGCACTGCGCATACAGCTCGCCGAGCAAGCCCTGGTAGACGTACGCGTAGCTACTCGTGCCGAGGTCGCTGTGGTCCATGAGCGCAGCAAACTGCGTCGGCAGACCGTTGAAGAACTTGCCAATGACGCGGTCTTTGCGGCCAGCGACAGGGTTGTTCCCTCGCACGCCGGTGCGCATCACGACCGTGTCGAGCGGGTTGAACGCATTGCCGTCGCGGCGCTCGCACGAGCTCCAGCCGACAGGGTGCATGGCTTTCTGTGCGAGCGTGAGCTTGGTCGTCCCGACGCGGCACTTGTGGAAGATCGTGTGGAGCAAGTCGACCATGGCGTGGTGCGACCAGAAGATCGGGTCCGCTGGCGACGCGAACGTCTCCATTGCGCCGGCGAGGTTCGCGTGGATGTTGTTGTGCGCGCCGGTCTCGATCGCACGCGACATCTCGGCGATGTTGCTCGCGCCAAAGAGCTGGCTCTTGACCGACGCGTAGCTCGCGGACGCGGGCAGCGTCGTGGTCTTCCAGAGTCCGCGCGGGATGCACTTGGCGCAGCGCCAGCTTGCGAGACCGCCCTCTTGGCAAAAGTGGTTCAGCGGACTCTTGTTCATGCACACGCCCTGTGTCCACTCGCCGTTGATCATGACGGTCGTCTGCCGCGTTCCTGAGACGCCACCGAGCGCCTGGAGCGCGAACGAGCAGTCGAGCATGTTGGTGCACTGGCCGCTGACGAATCGGTTGTAGTCGCTCACCCAGTCCCAGTACGGCACGGTGACGCACGCAAACTTGGAGCCTTGACCGCGGAGCATGTTCTCGAACGCGAGCAGGAGCAAGCGGTGCCAGTAGATGAACATGCACTGCCGGTGCGCTTCCATCTCGGACATCATCTCGGTGTGCATCTCGATGAACTTGATGTACGCGCCAGAGTCCATCGCCGCTGCGATCGCATCCTTGTACAGCGTCTGCTCGCTGGTCGAGAGCGAGAGCCACGACTTGCGCAGACGCAGCCCGCAGCTCTGCGCGTGCGTGCTGCTTGGTGCGGCCGCAAAGAGCGCAACGAGCGCCGTCCAGAACACGAGTCCGAAGATCTTCATACTCACGATGCTGGCGTCGTCGTCGTCGATGAGATGCTGGGATATGAGCAAGTGGAGACTCGATCGTACTTGTACTTGTACGGCTCGAGTGGTACGCAGGCGAGTTGCGTTATGTGCGTGCTGTCGCTGGTCATTCGAGGACGGCAAGGGCCATGGAGGCGAGTCTAGTTCGCCACCACTCGACGCAGGCAAACAAACGCAAAGAGAGGCATGTCCAGCGTCCTCGAACTGGGAGAGAGGGAGCTCGTATGGACTTGTTCGCACACACAGGAGTGCTGGCAATCGATCAGAGCAGATGGAGTCGCGTCGTATGACGGACAGATGTGAGGTTAGCCGTGTCTGGATTGCTTCGCACTTGAGTTGATTGGGCTTCTCGAGCACGTGTTGACCACCTCGTCGACAAGCAAGCGCTGGTACACCATGCAGCATCCACATGCTCGCTACTGATCAGGTTGCACCACATGCTCGACGATGACCAGACGACGTGTTATCATGCTCGTGATCGGCGTCCTGTGGCGATTCTCGCTCTCTTCTGAAGCATGGTGCACACACTCTATCGAGTCGAGGATGGAGTTTGATCCCTGTTGATCGACTTGAAGTGGACCAACTCAGCGCTTTCGCTCCTCGACTTGCTGTGTGAGAGAGCGAGCTCTTCCAGAGTACCAGTCAGCCAGATCTTGGGCGTGTGCTCGGCTAGCCGACACCAGGACTCAGGTCGGCCATGAACGTGGACTGAAGGCTCGAGATTGATCGAGGTCGAGCGAGGTTGCGTGTTTGTTGTCGACTCGAAGACGCGTGCAAGCGCCACTTGCCTATCGTTGAGGAAGTGGAGCGCGCAAGGAGAGCTACTACTAAGTGCTGTGTCGAGTCGAGTCGAGGTGTGTCGAGTGAATCGATCATGAGCACGACAACAAGCGAGCAAGCGAGCAAATGAGAAGGTGGAGGACGATAGTGTGTGTTCGCTGGTTGAAACACTGGTAGTGAAGAAAACAAATGCGTGACAGAGCAGACGTGTCGAGGCATTCTGAGTTCCCTCGATGATGTCTCTATCTGCAATTTGTGTATGGCAGGTTGCATACTCGATGCAAGATGTTCAAGGATCCTTTTCACAGATTCCCTTTCTTCTGTCACTATCGCAACTTGAAGCGCAGATTGTGACAGCGCGGACGTGTCGTTTCAGACTCAAACATCCACTCGGTTTTTCTCTCTACCGGACTTGTATGCTGTGCCACAGTTGCTACAACTATCAAGTGCAATCGTGTGCAAAAGCATCGAGTCGTGAGTTTTGTCACGCTCTCCGACTCCTGTAGCCATCTCTCCATAGTGAACCCAAGTCAGTTCATCGCAAAAAACACGCACAGAATCGCCTGCAACTTCAACGCTGTCGCGTCGTCTGCGCTTTGATTGGCAGGCGTCGACACACGTGACACCAGACACCAGACACCACCAACAACAAGACAGACACCGACACCGACACCTGCTCGTTCATTGTGTCTTTTGCTCAGAGCGCGTCAGTCATTGCCGCGTTCGCCACGACACTCAAACTACACACACCACACACACACACAGCACTATGCTCGCTCGCACCACTCTCGCTGCGGTCGCGCGCTCATCGGCCACTGCAGCGCAGCAGCGCTCGCTCGCGACCGCGTCTGCGACCAAGTCGTTCCAGCACGCAGTCGCAACGTCGCCGTCGTCTGCAGGCGTGCAGGTGCCGCCGCTTGCGTCGATCCCAACTGCGTCGCCAAGCAAAGCCACGACGATCTCGAGCGGCGAGCTCGCGTGGTGCGAGATCTACGGTGTCGACTACGAGCAGCAGGTCCAAGAGGCACTCGACGAGTCGCCGCTCGCAGTGAACGAAGCGCACCGGTTCGCGCCGTCGCCGTCTGCAGTCGCGACGAGCCGAGCGAAGACCGACATCTGGAACGTTGTCTTTGGCACGGCGAGCGCATGAGTTACACCGCACACGCAAGCTCATGCCACACACACAAGCTGTACAGCGCACACACACACCAGCGCGAAGCCTATCTATTCGTTGTACTCTAATGAACCGCTACTGATGATATCAGCACACTGTTGTATCAAGTCTTGTTTCGCATTTGAACTACCGCTGAGCTGCTCGTGACTGCACGTCCTCACGTTTGAGCGTTCAGCATGTTCTCATGCCCAGAGCAGCGCTCGCAACACAGGCACCGAGGCGAACTCGTCAGCACACACTCGTGTCGATGTCTTGTGCGTTCGCAAGGTCGGACCACTGATCCAGACAACTTGGAACTCGGTGCCAACAGCCACGCCTTTCAACATCTCTCGACACGCTATGTGTCAGTGTTCCCAATCAAGTGGCGCACAGCGTCATGAGGCAGAAGCCGACACTCGGAACACACGCACACTGGACAACTGCGATGCCGATGGTTGGGACTCTATCTCTATCGAGAGAGCGAGAGACACTGTGTGTTGGTCACGCGCTATGCTGTGAGCTCCTGGTCGTAGACGAGCTGTGCATCTCTTGCGTCTGCGACGACTGTGTGCATCGGCATGAATGTACCTTGTCCTTTGATGCATGGACATCGACAAGACCCTCACACGATGAGCAAGCGAGCGCTCGATCGGCACTCGCTCTCGTACGTCATGTGCTGGCAGCAGTCAATCTTCGCTTGTGAAGCCCGCACTATGATCCTTGGAGCGGACTGCTCAGAACAGGGTCGAGAGTGAGAGGATGCACCCGAGTAATAGTTCTACAGACGAGCTCCAAAGACGAGCGATACCTGGTTACCACGCTCCATTCGCGGTGCCGAACGCGTTCTGCTGCCAGCGACAGGTGCGTACAACATCCAAGTGTAGCTGCTCACGTACTTTGCGTGTTGACATTCGCGACCTTACTCCATGACAAAGTCATCCTCTCGACTGTCATGTAGCGCTGTCCGGGTCATTGAGTGGTCTGCAAACTTAAGCTGCGTCGCCTCAACAGTGTTGCAGTGTTCCCAAGACACTGGAGAGACCCTGGTGAGTTGCTCATGATTCGCATAACTTGGAGTTTGTATGCAGGCTGGAGGCCAAGTCCAGGCAAGTCCAAGTCCAAGTCCAAGGCACGTCCAAGTCCAAGGCACGTCCAAGACAAGGCCAAGACTGCGAGCAAACCGACTGCAACTCGAGCGACGGCTCGAGAGCGACGACACCTGGACGCGACACCACACAAACACTCGCGTTGATGATGCCTCGCGCCGATGATGGTCGAGCGCTTGAGCATGTGTGCGACACCAACACTACGACGTCGGTGATTACCACTGCTGCCACGGCGTCTCAAGCGCACAATGAACGGACGAATCCGTGCGCTCGCGATCGTGAGAGCGCCTATGGGCGGTGTCGAGCGACTCGAGATAGACGCAACAACATGCAGCAGACGCTCGTACTTGGCGCGTGTGACTTGTACTCGTGTTGGTCGTGTGTTTTGGGTGCGGTCCAACACTCGAGTCAATGATCCGGACCAGTTGGCCAACCTGGTGTACGCATGTGCTGGTGTTGCGGTCGACGCCGGTAGCGGTGCCTCGCGCTCGATTCTGGGTGCGATTTGGGGCTTTCGTCTCCGACTTGTCCGCGCGACTCGACCAGGTCTCGATCAGCGTAAGGACGCGCTCGAGACGGACAGACCCAGTGCGTTTGGTGCGCGCTCCAGCTGAGTAATCGAGCACCTCAGAGTGTCTCGAGACCAAGCATCAACATGGCAGCGCACCAACCGCGCTCGTTTGCTCGCTCGCTCACGCTCACTTGCTCTCACTCTGCTCTTCGCGCCGCTCGACCTACACGCCAGCGCACACATACACATACACATACACATACAGGTCGGCTCGAACGATGGCATCACCGGTGCTTCGCCGCAGCAAGGATGTCTGCGTCGACCTCTACGTCGACCACGTCATGGTCCCGCGCGTCGCGCTACTGTCGCTACTCGCGGCGCTCACGATCGGATTTGCGCTCGTCGTGCGACGCTACTGCGTGTGGCGACAGCAACGAGCACAGCGCCACGCTGCTCGCATCACATACTCGCCAGTCGCACTCAAGTCGCCAAGCTCAGTCGACGAAGCAGTGATCGTCGAGAAAGCAGGCAACCCGAGTGTCCAGCACCAGTGCCACGATGAGTCCAAGTTCCGCAAGTGGTTCGTCTACTTGCTCGGCGCGAGTGCGATGTGGACAACGATCGTATTGCTGAGCTTCCAGTCGTTTGAGATCTCGACTGCTGCCGAGTCGACACTCGGACGTCCGCGTGTCGTCTTCAGCTTCACGACGATCCCAAGCGGTATCAACAAGATCCAGCCGACACTCGATGCGCTAGTGGAGCAAGATGGCCAAGGCTTTGATGCGATCTACGTCATCGTGCCGCGCGAGTACCGCAAGACGCCAGTCGAGATCCCAACGTGGCTGCTCGCAGACACAGCATCGCTGGAGCGCTCCGACTTTCAAGGCATTGGCTTTGCGATTGGCGCGAGTGCGTTCCACGCCAAAGTGCACGTTGTCATACTCGACACGGACTTTGGCCCTGCGAGTAAAGTGCTTGGGACACTACTGGTCGAGCAAGACCCCGACACTGTGATCGTGTACGGCGACGACGACCGCGTGTACCCGTCGCAGCTCTGTGAACGCGCGCTGCACCACTCCACCAGGTTCCCAAACGAAGCAGTCGCTGTTCTCGGCGGCTGGATCTCTGCGGAAGACTCGCTTTACTGCGGTCGCAGCCTCGAAGTCGGCGTGAACCGCGTGTCGTTCGTCGGCGGCGCAGGCGGTGTTGCTGTCAAGCGCAAGTTCTTTGGCATGGGTCGAGCGACGCTGCCGGCGTTTGCGATCATGAACTTGTCGAAAGCGTGCTTCCTCGGTGACGACTACTACCTCTCGCACGTCCTGAGCGCGAACGGCGTGCCGCGCCGGATCGTCTACGACAGCTGCTGGAACATCGAGAAGCTCCGCGCGTCGTACCCTCACGGCGGGCTCTCGTACGCCGAGTCGTCACACCCAGGCGGTGCAAATGTCGAGCACTACCAGCAATGCATCCGAGAGCTCGGACTCGACCAGGACCTCTCGCACGACGGCGAGTTTGGCTGGCTCTTCATGACGACGTTTGCGCACACATGGGGCATCGTACGCGGTCTCGGGAGCTGGCTCCGCGGCGACGGCTTCGTGCCGTGCTAGCTCTCTCTCTCTGTACATCCTATTGTAATGAACTCCACCACCCCATGTAGTACGCAAGACCTCTAAGCTCTCAGGCTGACGATGTTCGAAGCCATTGACCAGGCACCGAGTCGTTACTTCGAGTGGCTCAGTTCAAGAGGCGACTTACAAGCGCAAGGAGCTACGATGCAGCGCCCGAGTCGAGGCATCGACCCCGAGCTCTTTGCGCCGAGCGCGACGTCGAGCTATGGCAGCTACGCCAAGACACCGGACGATAGCTACAGCAGCAGTAGCTATGGCAACCAGTACGCGCCACGCAGCAGCAGTGGTGACGCTGGTTATCACCAGCAGTTGTACGCAGAGCAACCTGCAGCAGCAGGTGTGAGCATCGAGCTCGAGCACGTGAGCGGCTTCACAGGCAAAGGCAAGAGCACGATCCACGCGCACCCGAGCGACCCTGCGAGCTACGTCACGTGGTACGCCTGCGGGTGTGACTCGGTCGATTGCCTGTTGTATCTATCTGTCGAATGCCCCACCAGACGAGCGAGCTGATCGACGAGTGCGCCTGCCATCTTGCGAGAACTCCACAGCATGGGCGCCGCCGTGGTCGTCGGCAGCATCCACGAGACGCACAACCAGCTCTTGCTGCGCTGTCACGACGAGGAGATCAACGTCCTTGCGATGTCCAACACGGGCTCGCTCCTCGCGTCTGCGCAAATGTGCTCCAAGCGACGCCAGGTGCGTTGTGCGCCTTTACGAAGCGATGTATGGAGTGATCAGCTCGCTTGACTGAGTCGCTGCGGTGCTTGATGTCGAATCAACAGGACCAAGGCGCTGTGATCGTCGTGTGGGACCTCGCAGCGCAGCACGACCTCTATCGCCTCCCAGGCTTCCAGCGCTCCGTGCTACAGATGGCGTTCTCGCCTGACGACCACTTCCTCGCCGCGTCCTCTGAAGACTGCCGCGTGATCATCTGGGATATGCGCGTACGCCTGCCTCTGCTGCTTGCATCGCCACCTACTCTCACTGGTTAGACTAACACATACACACGCCGACGTACCCACTCGCCTCGCTCATGCTTGTGACAGACGTCTGAGGTCGTACTGTCAAAGGCATTCCCGACGCCCGTGACGATCTTGAACTGGGGCCGCATGGAAGAGAAGTGCCGCCGCCCCAAGTACGCCATGACGTTTGCGCACTCGAGCCAGCTCCTGCTCGGCGAGCTCGCGTACGACATCAGCTGCATGCAGTACCGCCTCGACGTCTCGACGTTCAACATGCCGAACGTCGGCCTCACACGGAGCTATCTCTGCGCGAGCATGACGCACGCGCGCACTGACGTCCTCGCAGGGACAATGGCCGGCGAGCTCGTCGTGTTCAACGTCGACGCGCAAGTGTACCGCAACGCCATTCCAGTCTCGCGCAACGGCGTCCATAGCCTCGCGTGCTGCCGCGCGAGCGGGTACATCTATGTCGGCGCAGGCGACGGCGTGATGAAGAAGCTCATCGGCCGCGACGCCGACTGGAACTTGGTCGGACAAGTGCAGCTCGTCGGCGGCATCACGAGTCTCTCGGTCTCGCCAGACGGCTCGCAGGTCTTTGCTGGCACGTCCGCAGGCAAGATGTACGCGATAGCCGCGACGACACTTGCACCCATGGAGCTCGCGAGCAGCCACTTGGGCTCAGTCACGAGCTGCGCGTTCGGCGACTCGACCGAGGAGTTTGCGACGATCTCGCTCGATGGCAGCGTGCGGATCTGGAACCTCTCGACGTACCAGCTCAAGTGCATGGCCACGGAAGCCACTGGCGGGCTCTCAGTCACGTTCACGAAGCGCTCGACTGCTCCATCAGCAACAGCGAGTCGAAGCAGCGGCGGTACAGCCTCGCCGCTTGTGATCACAGGCTGGGCCGACGGCTGGATACGCGCATATGACGCCACGGCGGCGCAGACCAAGTGGCACATTGCGAACGCCCATCGCGGTGAAGTCACGAGCGTCGCGAGCAGCGACAAGTACGTCGTGAGTGGCGCGAGCGACGGTGGCGTGAGCATCTGGTCGGCCACAACTCGCGAGCTCGTGCTGCAGTTCCACGAGCACAAGCGCGGCGTCACGCAAGTGCTCGTGGACATCAAAAGCCGCACTGGATTCACTCGTGCGGTCTTGACAAGGCGCTGTTCATCTACGACCTCAAGAGCGAGCGCCGCATCGTAGCGCAGCAAGTGCGCGACGGCGCGTTCAACGCATCACGCAGCGTCTCGACAGTGAGACTGAGATCATCACAGCAGGCTCTGACGGCCGGCTGCTCTTCTGGGACTGCGACGTCGCGGAGCCCGTGGCGTGTGTCGTTGACCCGAGTCGCCTCAAAGTCGCGTGCGCGAGGCGTGTCGCCGTCGGGTCGGTACCCTCGCGACGTGCGGCGAAGACTGCGAAGTCAAGGTCTTTGATCTCGCGACCATGGCGCTCGTGACCGCCGGACAAGGGCACTCGGACACGGTCAACTGCCTCGCGTGGAGTCC